>JASJOG010000146.1:600000-877463 GCA_030142905.1 Heliopora coerulea
GGATCCATTTAGAGACTTACGACAGTGAAGATGGTGACTCAACAAATGCCAAGCTTAAAATGGTAAAAATCACCAGTCCCAGACTCCTACAAATAAAATCACAAAAACAAATGAAATGTTAAATTCAGTAAATAATAAACAAAACTCTTGCTACAAAACAAAATTCAATGGACTGTGGAATCCTTGTGGCTGGACACCTTTCAAAATAAACAGTTTCAAACTGAATACTGCACCTCACTTTGGTGTGAACCTTAATTAGGTTTTTAGATACAAAGGGTTAAGTAGCTGTATAGGGAGTTCATTGTTTTAGAGGTTTCCCAGTAGTCATAACAACACAACATACTAGTTCACATGAAAGGGCTGATTGACATTAATGTAAATTATTTGTTTGAGGCAGAAAAACCAACCTTCCCATTTTGGCTAGAATCCCTCATTTTTGGCTTAATTTCTGGTCTGTTTTTCCCCATAATTTGCCCTGTTTTTTCATAACTTGTAAGCTAACTGCATGCAAGGTTTCAGGTTGTAGCCAGCTAATTGGCAAATCTTACTAAAGATCCATGTTTGAGCCCAGGAAAAAAACAGACCTGCCTTGTGTTTCTGGATGTTATATACCAGAAAATATTGTATAATTTTGACTCTTGGTTTATCAAAAGATTCAGTTTGGTTGCCAAATTCTCGGAGACATGTGCCAGTTTTCACAACACCTCACTGCATCTACTTATGTTTCTAGGAAATTGTTCATTGTGGTGGTTACAACTCTTTTGAGTTCCCAGCAGAGCCCTGCCTTTGACAATTAAAATTGTCAGGCATTAGCCTGAGTAAAATCATGCGACATCAGCAAGAGTAGAATCGTCTGGTGTAAGCCAGAATATAATAATAGAAGTCTTATGCCGGCGGGTGAGAGTTAATGATTGGTGAAGTGGTTCAATTAGAAGAGGAGGAACTTTCCACCCTAGCTTATGAAACGTTTACAGTTAGTTTGAAAAGTTACTTTTCCATTCAGTCTTTTTTCCTTTACATCTGTTACAGCACTTACCATTGAAATGATTTGGAGTAATAAATACGGTAAAGTCGAAGTGACTTACGGTCGACTTTGTGATGAATTGACCGATACTAAAAATGAAAACAAACATTGAGGACCAATTATTTATTGCTGAGCCTTTCTTATTCAATATTTAAAAAAAAAACATACCTTAAATGCGTCTTCAATAAAAACTGCAGCTTGTGATAAGGCAAGTTCATCTGATAAAATGCGATATTCAAATTTTAAAACAATATATAACTGGAGTCACGTCTCGCGAATTTAATGCAAGATCCGTAATAAAAATTTGTCAACAGCGTATTGGTCTTTTGCCAACGCAATTACGTTATTTTCAACAAAAACTTGGAAAGAACGACTTCAATAGGTCAAACTTTGTAATTTACCTTCCTGATTCAACAACCTTTCAGTGCCCCATCGCCGTAAACGTTCTGGTTCATAACTTATTTCTTCAACGTTCGTGGCCATTAAATCTCACGTACGTCCGCGCTACCCTTGTAGAGCGGGTACAACTAACCGATGGTACATTAAGCCCCGGAGAATAATCCTCCAATTCAGTCACACTTCCGCGAAGAAAGGTTGACCGTAAGACGGAACAGTTTAAGTGAGGTCTCCGAGAAGAATAGGAAAGTTTTCTATGCTGTGCAAGTTGACGGGTAACGTGTTAAAGTTATCAAGGAGAAACTAAGCAGGAAGGAAGAAGTTTGCTGCGCAAGGTAAGGTGATGAAGGGGGAAGTTGAAAGGAGTCTGCTGCAGTAGTTGACAGGTGGCGAGATAAGATGACGAAGTGGAAGAAGGAAGGAAGAAGTGCGAGCGTTTGTGAAGCACAGTGCGAGGTTGAGAGGTGCAACTGTGAAATAATGGCAAGGCCCTGTCGGATGATGAGCACAGGGAAAGAGGACAGTGATGGTGAAGAGAGATGTACAACATGAAGGGGCGACAAGGAAGATCAAGAATGCAATCGTGAGAAAAAGACTACCTATTACGTAATGAGATGTCAATAAACTAATTGAAGGAACAACTGACGAACAGACAGACCAGACAGACCTATTGAGAGGAAGAGTTTGACAAAGAGAGAGAGAAAGGCAGGCACACGGACAGATTGATCAACACAGACACAGACAAGCACATTGACATCTTAGTGAAATGATCGGAAAGGTCTGAGTAGTGCCGAAATGTGAAGAGTAGTTTTCTGACGTTTCGAGCGAAGGCCCTTCGTCAGAGAGAAAACCAACAAAGGGCCTTCGCTCGAAACGTCAGAAAACTACTCTTCACATTTTGGCACTACTCAGACCTTTCCGATCATTTCACTAAGATTTCAACAGTGCCTACGCAGCACTCTTTTATTTCAAGCAAATTGACAGGCAGATAGACAGTCCAGTGGACAAACAGTACTTTTCACAGATATAACTCAAGGTATCTGACATATCTCACATGATTTCTTATAAAACCTACTCTGTATTGCTTCAGTTAGTGAAATATCATATTTAGGATAGGTAATAGCATGGTTTCTTGTCCAGTTTTGAAAGAAATAGCACATAAAGTAACAAATATTTATGTAATGATGGGTAAAGTCACTGGCAGTGTCAGATGTCTTACTCTGAGGGGGAAAAACCTTTGCAGAAATATGCTAAATTTAGGCCCAAATATATAAATAGGATAATAGAATATTCAGTTTGCATGACTCCTATATAATATAACAGTGTTATAATTTTCCTCATTTTTCATTCAAAATGTTCTTTCTATGTATAATTGTGACTATGATAAACAATTTTTACATTTCCATTACAAGTTCTGGGGGAGCAAAATGGAAGATCAAAAATTTCCACACACCACTTTGTGTGGTGTTGCATATTGAAATGTTCAACTTTCCATTGGTACCATGTAAGACCATCTTGAAACTAGTCTTGCAGCAGCATTCCCAGTTCAAGTTAACATTACACCATAGGACAGGCGGGATCAGTCTTCAGCTATTCTATTCATTGTTGGATTGAGAAGTACACCACCCAGGAGTGAAGTATAGATGGTGCCTACTGGGGTATAACCAGGAATTTCAAACAGCAGGGGTAGGATGGTAGCATTAAGGCACCATCGGGGTGATTTTGATCATTTTGAGTGAAGTGGATTTATGTGGCTTTGGGAAGTGAGTGGGAAATGTCACTAATATGACACAAATAAGATTTCCCATGAAAAGGGCAGGGGCCACAACCCCCCCCTAAACCTCCTCTAGTTGCATCCCTGATTCATGACCCACCAACCAACAGCTGCCTAGGTGTATTAGGGAGTTTACAAAGACATGACATGGGCATCTAAGACTATGCTGCCTTAGGATAAGATTTCTCTTCCAAAACAAATGAAATGGATAAATTGTTGTTCCAGGAGTAATTTGACGAATTAGTATGATCTACAAGCAAGAAATCAGTAACAAGTAAATCTATTTTAATTTATTACATTTTCCCGGCGACCCTTGGCCAATTACCGCTCTTAACGGTTTACCACCCTAGGACAATTGCCCGGTATTTCCCCCCCTCTTTTAATCCGGGCCTTGATTTTACTCCAGCTAATGCCAGGCGATTTGACTTCTCAAAAACGGAGGTCCTGTCGAAAAAGAGTTAAAGAATCCCCCCTCGAGGAACCTTCTCAGATTCTTCTTTGTTCTGAGGACCTCCCATGCACATCTTACCTTCCATTGACACTCTAAAAACTCTTGACTAATCCCAGATTGGAAAACAATCCCTAGAAGGAAGTCCTTGAGCCTGGGCATTTGGTAGCGCAAGAGGAAAGAAGGAACTACGAAAGTGAAAGCAGGCAAGAAAACATTGAGTCACAACAAGGCGTAGGTTAATATAATAATCTTATGTCGGTTGATGCTATCACAAGTCAGCCGTCAAAATTGTACTAATAATCACACAACACTTCAGTTCGCAGGCCATGTTTGAGTTTTCCTTATCTCGACAGCTTCCTGCCCGAGAAGTGCAATCCAGCGATGAGAGTTGGGAAACGCCTGAACTGATTAACAAACTTGTGTGACTTATTTTGGAAAAGAATCAATGGAATTTCCGACCTTTTGTTTGGGTTAGCTCAATTAGCTGTAACAACATTTTGGTGCCCCTTTGCGTTGAAAAAAGATGCGCATGTTTGTGAGATAATCACGATGAGTTGTTGAGTGAATTAGCGTAACTATGTCCCGCGACACACCCTTTGCTTTCCACCACCTAACAAAACATGGCTCATGTCGTAGACAAATCACCATGATCAACAAGCATTGTTATTATCACAAAATTACGAAGAGACAAGCTGACGACGGTTTGATTCGCGTTATCGTAAGAATTCCTTTCAAAAATTTCACATTTCATTTCGGATGTGAAAAACATATGGAATTGAAACACTTTAGCGTATGAAATTTTCAATTCACATACGAAATGGGAAGGACTTCACAGTATGAAATACCCAATTCACATGTGAATTGAATTGGTTCAAAATTTTGCATGCGAAATCTTGGTGTATGAAACATGTGTTTCACATATGAAATGGAACATTCACATACGAAAATTAATTTCACATATGAAATTTTAACTTCACATATGGAGTTGAAACAATTCACAAATGAAATATTATCTTCATTTGTGAAATTACATGTGAAATTTTTGTAAAGCAACTTGCTAGTTATCGATCATTGCGAAAAAAAAAACATATTTTCCGTTGGGATGATTTGCGCAACTTCAACTTTCTCGAGGCGAGAACTCTTCTCTTTGACGAGTAAAATCGTCAGGCGTTAGCCAGAGTAAAATAATGCAAGTGTTATGACGATGGAAAAGTGTTAAGTGTTTTCCCGGGTAGTTTAGCACACATGTAGGCAGTAGTAGGAAACACTACACAAAACGCCTTAACAAACATACCACAGAGGTTACACATGTTATAGCTCAAATGATATATGGTACTATAAAAACTCCAAGTTTCGAATTCCCGAAGAGGCGATTTCCGGTTGGTTCTGATCTAGCATCCCCCAGAGTCCCCAAAGCCCTCCAAAGTCACGCAACCAGGGGACGCTACCCCCGACCCTGTCCAACTCCATATCTCGCGCAAGTCGGACACACTAAGCGAGAATTTTGCATGTCGCTGCACGGCGTCAATCAATCGTCCTTGACACCGCTACTCTCTTTACTAGTCCACAAATTAAGGCATGATTACCAAATATAATTACGTAGAGAAAACGGTCCACGGACCACGTAGAACGGACTCGCGGAAACGGACTTGAAAAGACTTATAAACATCCGTGAGGAATTGATGTTATTCTAAAGACAAGTTGTGTAGTTGCTACGCTTTCCTATGTGGTCGCTAATCACGGTGATTGATGAGATCGCGCCACAGCAAATTAAGTGAGGAATCCAGAATTTTCATGGGTGGATCGTCTCTCGTTTTGACTAGAAAGTTAAGTTTACCGAACAAAGCGGAATTAGGCCCTCAAGTTCATTTCCCCATCCAAAATCTGCCGGAAAACCGCCTAGTAGTTCACATTATTTGGCTTGCGTGCGGGAGCAATATTGCTCTACTGCTGGTGTTGACAAAAATATTCCACCAGAAAGGATGGGTTTTTCCAACGTATGGCACACAGATTTATCGAAGATGTGATGTAAGTACTTTGAAAGCTCAAAGAAGAGTGATACAGCGGTCCAGATTGTCAACGGTCTAGGTGCATTTTTAAACGTGCCGGGGTCGAGAAACATCTCTTGGCAAACGTAGGGGAACTAAAGAGTTCATCAACATGAACAATCTTAACCTCAAGTTTATAAATAGAATTGTTAATAATATCACTCGTTCAAAAATATAGGCCAGCTTGGCTGCTTAAGTCACGCCATCTCTGCGATCCCCGAGAGAAAAACTGCTCGATTGCCGAAAATAAAAACATTTATAGTTACCTCGGCATGTTGCAAAACCGAGGACCAGCTAATTTTAATCTTCGGCGAAGACGGCACTCGAACCCGGTATGTGTGTTATCTTGAAAACACCCATAAAATGTTCCATTACCGTGATAAGGAACACAAACAAATCACGTAAAGAATTTCAGCCTCATGATTTATATATGAGCGTGGAGGAGAGGGTAAGAGAGATACAACATGGCCGTGAACAGATGATCTGATGACTGAGTGCAGGCTCATTCACGTAAGACGCGTCATGCGTTGCTTCTAAACTCAGGTTGTGCTTGGAAAGAGATCACATTCGAGAGTCACAATCATTGCTTGCATCATGAGAATTTTAAAACTAGACATTTTTTTTTTAAACGTTTGGAGTGGGTCTGGCACCTGTCTGTTCAGTCGGATAGCACATCGCACAACACTTAAACTCGCGCTGCCTGAGAAGCTTAGGCCACGTCCACAGGCACGCGTCTTCCAAATCCACCCGTTTTCGCTGTAACTGAAAATGCATCAAAATACTTACGTCCGCACAAGCGTTGTTGAATCTTGTTTGCCGGTCGACAAGAAAACCTTGAAAATTGAAATATTAATGATGTTCAATGACATTAGAATGATCTTAATGCAAGGGAGCGGGATGCAACACCGTTTTCAAAAATATCCGTTTTCGCTCGTCCGCACTATGACTCATCGTATTCAAAAGTTTTCCTGTTTTCAAAATCTCCAGTTTCGAAGGCGTCTTCGAAAGTGTCCGTTTTCAGTGAAAAGGACTGAACCCACCCATCGTTGACGTTCAACCGGAGGGCCAAAATTTATCAAAAAGTTCTTGTTTTCGAGTTGTCAGCTGTTGCGGAGTAAAGCCTAGTCCACACGAACACATTTTCTGTGGCAAGTTTTTCCGTGACAATTTTTGTTTGCTTGTGTACATGAGAAAATTTGCCCCAATTTTATGTGACAAATACATTTACTGAAAAACCGGCGTGCCAGTTTTTATGTGGCAAAAAAAAACTGTCATATGCGAAAGTTTGTTTGTGTGGCACGACCCGTCTCAGAAAATTTGTTGCATACTCAGGGATCCGCTGTGGCTTCCTTGGTTTTGTCTCCGCTGTCCATCGTCATTCCTCGCGCATAGGCAAAGGAGTTTTCAACATAGCACTTGCCGTCTATATACACGAGCAAATATCTTTGTCACCGAAAACTTGCCATAGGAAAATTGCTCGTGTGGACTAGGCTTAAGAGTACTAGAACAGGTCCAGGAAAATTGGCTCGTTTAGTTTAATATGAAAATTGCCAATCCCAGACCATGGAATGTTTTTGGTTTTTATCATCAATAATGATTTGATGCTTGTCTGAATATCACCGAATTTTAAAGAAGCGATTCTCCGGAGTAACTTCATCTGATATGAAACGGGTTAACAAGCAGCGAAGTTAAATTTCCTCCCACGTCTTCAGGATTTACAGCGGAATACTGGGGTTATGTAACTCTTTCAAGCGAAACATGTTTGTACTTACAAGATTCTGAAATAGATAAACTAATAAGGGGCCATCAGATAAATTCAAATCAGATAATCTGTTCACTCGAGGCCAGACCGTGGGAAAAATCTGGAATCTTTTGTCTACGCTCTAAGATTTTTGAGCTGTTGAGTCGCGCGCGAAGACTCGAAGATTGTCTCCAGAAGCTGGTATGAAAAGAAGCTCTTCCCAACCTGGTTAGACCAATGGTTAGACAGGATTTAGTTTGAGAGAGAGAGCTGGGAAAGAGAGTCGAACAAGAGAACAGAATGCCGAGGTACTTTGTGTTTCCTCCAACTAAGTTTGCGGTCGACGGTGCTTTGCGGTCGACGCATATTGTAACGAAATACATAGAAAAGCATTCGAAGATGGCATTGTTCTTTCACAGAATTATGTGGAACGCTTGAAAGGCTGGAGTCTTCCTCATTCTTCGGTTAAACAAAATTATATTAATATTCGCTGAGCGCTGTGAAGCATAAACTATGGCTCATAATTTCAAATCCTTAATTCTTTCCCTGCAAGACCTATCGTCTGGTGTGAGCCAGAGTAAAATAAAACAAATTTTGTCTCGCCGGGGAAAAGTTAACACTTCTGGAGCGGGAGCCCTACCTTTAACGAGTAAAATCGTTTGGCATTAGCCAGGGTAGAATGATAGAGGTCTTACGGCTCCGAGGGTAAATAAACCTTGTTATAACTCTTTTAGAGACGGGCGCCTTTCTCATGGCTTTGACGAGTAAAATTATCTGGCATTAGCCACAGTGAAATGATAGAAGTCTTACCCCGCCAGGAAACAACTAAGCATACACTGGTCAACTATCGACATTGAAGTCCTCAATAATCTTCACTGAACTGTAAGAATTATAACCTGATATGCTTGTATCTTCCGTTCTGTTTTTTAATTTTCCCAACACCAATATGTGCTTGGAAGTTGATGAGTACACTGCTATCAGGCAACGGTAAGATAGCACTCGCTACCTTGAAGGTAACGTGATTCCCCAATATCCTTTGCACTCCGCCGCTAGAAGAACACTAATGAATTAAGTTCAGTGAGATTAAACCCCCAACAGGTAGTTGGTATTTATCGACATGAGGTAAATAAACCGAGCTAAAGAGAATGTGTAACACATGTTACCGACACTTGATAATTGATATCATATTTAAAATAAAAGAGGGCAGCAAGAAAATACCAACCGCGCAGTGAACGTTTAGAATTTTTAATACCAAGGAATATGGGAATTGGAGAATAAGTTCGCGATTCATGCGAGGACAGACACTCCCGTACCACCAAGCCTAATGTTGCGAAGGAAAAGCCTGGTCGCTAATCAGTTATAAGTTGAAATTTCAGCCATTTCTCAGCTATTGGTTCATTCTGGTTGTGTTAATACTAGTTATCTGTTCTCGTTGCTTAGAGTAATTCTCCAATATCAGCTACAGAACATCCGATTTCCCTGTGGACAGATGAATCTATTCAGGAACTGAAGTGCACGGCGTGTTACCAGTGTTTGAAACTACTGATAACGTTAACCATTCTCAGTACACGTCGTCGATATTCGTGGGTGTGTTTGATTGAACTTTCAGTTCCGAGAGAAAAAGCAGCGTCGAGATGTTCGTATTTGTGAAAAGGTTTCCATGAAACTGCCGTTGAAAACTGAAATTAACAGTTCCCGGGAAAAAAAGCAGATTGGAGTTGTCCATATTCGTGAAGAGTTTGCCATGAAAATGCTGTTGAAAACTGAAATTAACATTCCGGAAGAATGCTTAGGACTGATAACATCTGTCGTCTTCAAAAACAAAGTCGACTTCTGTGGCCAATAACCCAGAAGTTAATTTGATAGACTGAATGACGACATCAGAGATTCAAACATCCTTACTTCAACATGCTAACACCCAGGCATACACGATCTGCTCGTACATGTACATAAAGAAATGGAACTTTGGTAGAGCGAATGCCAAAAATGTCAGATAAAGAGATCGTTCATATGTATGTACTTGCATACGTATACATGTATATGTATATATATATATATATGTTCATGTGTACATTTATGTATATATCATGCGTAAATGTACATCTGTATATGAGTATACGTGTATATGTTTATTGGTATATATGTATGTATGTATGTATACATGTGTAAATACACACATATGTATGTACATACATACCTATATACATACAGAAGGTTTAGGAACGGAATATTGACATTACGTGGATTGCTCGTTTTCGTGAGTGGTAGAGCGTAGTACTGTATACCGATAGTAAATTTATGTGCATATGTAAATATTTACACATGTAGTGTATGTATGTATATTTTACATGTACAGATACAGACATTTTGTAAATTATTAATGATCACCTTTTTATGATTCACGAGCAGGGTTCAAAAGAGTATTTTTGGAAGTAATTTGCAAAATGCTAGTCCGTACTGTATCACAATACAGAGGTCTATCTATATACCTATTTAAACTAACTTTTATGATCGTTGAATCTCCATTGTCAAGCCGACAAATGCTTTCTCACATTTCAAACTCTTTATAAGATTAGGAAGCGTTTTATTTTTCATTTTAAAAGTGTTCCCTTCCTCATGTTTACACATTTAGTAATGTACCTTATTAGTTAGTACACTTCCTCACAACCCCTTCAATTTCGTGTTCCACTTCTTAACCTCGACCCAATATAACAATCCTCTCAAACGTCTTGGCCTCTTATATGGGACTGAACGTTTCCTTAAAAAAAGCCTTCATGCACTGGCGTATGTAGAAGGGCATGGTGCCATGGAGCCCAGTACGTTCTGTGCTGCATTAGATAATTAGGCATATATTAGAGTCATACACTTATTGTTACTTATTAAAAGGATCTTTCCTTTTGAAGGAGTCAAAAACATTGACGCAGACAAACGTGATGTGGATTAACTGCCCTTTCAGCCCTGGTGACTGGCCGTTCGTGGTCGGGTGCAGTGGCTTAGCCAAGGGGGGGAGGAGGGCAAGAGGAGGTGGTTGTCTCCCCAATCGTCTCCAAGACCATCCTGGACAAAATGTTAACTCCGTAGAGAAACTTATGGGTGGGAGGAGTTATGCTTGTGTAGCAAGGTCAGTTGGGTTAACATGCAGTCCAGTTGTTAACTTATAACCATCGTTAACTTGTACGTATCGACGGTAACTGCGTCCGTAAAATGTTTTTTTATTTAAGGCCCTGCGTGCATTTCCAAACACTCATTCGTCAGTATGGTACTTCGTATGCGGTGAGGGTGATTTGGGGTAAAGGTTGGAGGTTGTTTATGCTTTTTCATTGCTAATAACAGTTTACAAGTATTTCGGCTGATCTCTAAAGAATTTTGTTTAATTTTTCATCCCATGAATGTGAACACGTTTCCAAATCAGGGGTGGCGTCAGAGGGGGGCAGAGAGGGCTACAGCCCCTGTGTCGGGGAACCTTAGCCCCCCCGGTCGGGGAAAAATTAATCCGTCGGGGAATTTTCACTAATGAACTCACTTATATACTGTACAAACTATGAGCAGTTGTTATTGATTTTGCCAAGAAAGATAAGGACTCTTCTCTTCATGTGAAATCTAAAAGTAAATTGTTTCTAGTCAGTTGTTTCGATTGTTCTTGCGAAAAATAACGTGATGTTTTCGACCTTCAAATAACGAAATTATGAAAGGGCGTGGTCATGGCCCCTAAGGTTTAGCCCCCCTGTCAGGGGCCTTAGCCCCTGCGTCGGGAATTTCTGGCGCCACCACTGTTCCAAATCTCAGCAGGTGAATTGCTGCGACAGCTTAAAAGAAAATGGGCGCGGACATCCAGAAATGAAAGGAAAGATCTTGTTAAAGCGATATCTTTAAAGTGTGTTTTAACGAAAATAGCGAAGATATCGTGGCCCGAAAGATTCCTTTATGCTGCAAATGAAATACTTTCGATCAGGAATTGCCTGTGTCAAGTACACTGGGAATCCCAGCGGTCGGCCTGTCTTGAGGCAAGATGGATAAGCAGGTGAATGTAGAACGACCCAGATGCCACTCGTCCTCGGCCAGCAAAAGACTGTTTTTTAGACTGAAACCTTTGACGGTTTTGCGGCTCATTTAAAAGTCTGTCTTAAACGTAAAAATAAATGCCGACACAAATGATGCTAGAATTTTATAAACTTTCGAATGAAAAACTGGTTTCACTTCTAGTTCCTGTCTCCGATCATTTAGAACGCACTACACATTGTAGAGGTCAAAGGGCACGTTTCCCTAATCACACTCATTATGCGGTAAAAAATCAAACATGACGAATTCAGACTTGGTATCTTTTGCAAATCCTTCTTAAACCCACAGTAAATCCTTCTAAAGTAGTGATACAGGTTTGGAAGATAGTGGGTGGAAATGTCCATTTACGTATACATATTTACTTGACCGTCTACAGGCCTCAAGGGTCCAACACGTTTTCGACGGAAATTTTAAGTGTAGGCGGTAAAACTAAGAGGCTGTAACTTAACCTGTGGCATCTTCAACAGATCTAGGGTTACAAGATTTTTATCTCAGCTAAATGCTTTGGTGAAATACCTAAACACAAAGCTTAGGTTTTTTCAATGTGACAGAGATAGAGCCGAGAACTTCAACATTTGGGTGAAATTTTCATTTCTCTTCGGCAGAATGTCCTTGTTGAATGTGGAGTACTTGACGACACTTAGGTTAGAACGAGCAGTCACAGCGGGCATCAAAAGAAATCAGCTTGGCATGTTTGTGGTTTCCTGCTAAGCAGCTCGGCGTGACTATTTATACAACGTGTTCGCTTTAAAGTTGGGATTCGGTTAACAACTTCTTGCCAACAATCATTTTGGTCGAATGATACGTTGCTTCATCTATTTGGCTTCTCAAAAAAAACAAACAAACAACAAAAAATTACCAGCCAAAGGTTTGGCGTTTCTTCTGTCAGCGATGTCAGAGCACGAAAGATCCGGACAAACTCTTGCAATAGTGCTATTTTCCATAATGGTCTAAACAAGGCAGCGTGAAACGGTAGTCCTTTTCTTGGAGGCATTGAATAATACAATGCAAATGGTGCTTTTCAACACTAGCGGAACCTCGGCAAGATTGTTACATTCACATTTAAATTCGAAGCGATATTAAAAACAATATCTGCGGGATGGAAATTGAGCAAACACCCGCATGGTTAATGAGTACGTAGGGAATTAACCCAAAGCTTACCGAACATTCTAAGGTTAATGACCAAACTTGAATTATTCGTCAAAACAGACACTGACCTACTATATAATCCTTCTGTTTGCTGTTTGCTCAAAAGATTTCCAGCAAAGCGAATTAAGAATGGCCAAGGACAATTTCCTGCCGTTCGATTCGTTCGACGAATTTCACACGCGCTGTTTGTGCAGGATTTGGTTACAGGACTGCAGCGCGATGAAAATATGGTGTTGTCAAAAAATATTTCCATATTTTACAAGGAACGGTTTTATTTTTTTTTCTTAAGTAGACTTTTTTTCATTAGCCTCTGGTGTGAACAGGTTTTTCATACGAGAAAAAACCAACCAGATCTGTTAAGCTGAACAAGCTCCCTTAAGCACCACTTTTGTATAGCACTTGGTCATCTTCATTCGATATTTTTCATACATGAAGTCTGGCAAGGGATTTTATGACGCTTACTTGATCGCTTTCAAAACGAAAGTGATGCGTGTTCGAAATTCGATACGTGCCTGCTTTACCTACACTTGGCCTGTGGTAAACTTTTCAACGTTCCGCTCCATTGGGAGTCAACAGTTCTTGTGGCATTACAAGAATGCATCGATCAATTACATGTTGACAGCAAATAAATTGCCTTTTTGAAAAAAAATTCGGCAGGCCAACCGGGCAGTAGTGAGGAAATCCACGGGCTTCGTTTCGCGAATAAAAAGATTTAAAACCTGGAAAAGATCTCGGTTTGGGTTGAGCATCGGACAGCGTAAATATAATCAATTTCCATCACAGCTTTGCCGCTACAAAGTGATTGGCTTAGACAACGGAAGTTATAGAATGACTGGGCCCATTTTGGACCGTTGCCTAGCGCTGATGGTGAATCTACCCAGCAACTCACATTGCTGGGGTTCACGGGAATCTATCAATAATCAACTCTAGGTCGAAGTCAGTTGGTTTTGGTCAAGCACCGCGTTGGGGTCAAATTTGAGGACCAAGCATTCACTAGGCAGCGATCGCTTCCAGCAAGAATCAACACAACGCGATTCTCGCTTCCCCAAGAACCTCGGCGAGATTTCTTGTACACTTTTGATCGAATTGCCCCAAACCTTGCTTGAGTATTATTATTAACATCAGTGGTAGCGAACCGTAACAAAATCAGTTTGGACCATGGATTTGCTCTGTTATGAAGGGCCAAGACTTCGGCAAAGCTACAAGGACCCGGTATTACTAAATGACAATCGAGTCTTACAAAATTTGTTGGCCAACGAGGAGAGGTACTTGCCAAGCGGGCACTATTTTGACATGATTCAAGAAGACATCAAGCCCTTCATGAGGAAAATGGTGGCAACGTGGATGCTTGAGGTATTAAAATAATAAGCGAGAAATTAATCAATTTTTTTAGGAATTAATTTGACTAAATATTTTTTAATATTTTTTTTTGTGGTGGTTGACGACTGGTATTGCGTCTGTTTATTTGACACGAAATTGATCTGTAAATAAGTTTTTTTTTTTTTTTTTTTTTAACTTTATTTTCTAGGTTTGTGATGAACAACAGTGCGAGGAAGAGGTCTTCCCCTTATCAATGAACTATTTAGACAGATTTCTTAGTATCCAAGCAATAAAAAAGACCAGACTTCAATTGCTTGGTGCTACTTGCATGTTCCTTGCGAGTAAGCTGAGGGAAACGAAGCCATTATCAGCGGAAAAGCTTGTGATCTATACAGATAACTCAATTACGTTGGACGAACTCATGGTAAATAATCATTGTCGTTAAACGATACAATCCCCAGCCGATCGTGAAGCACAGTGACTGACGGGTCCTATATAGACTGCCAGGAGTTATTGTAATCTCACAGAAGGCTTGTTTTGAAAGCGTGGTGACATTCGATGCGAAACCTCCACTCACATTAGGTGTCTTTATAACAGTGTTGTCTTACAAAGACGCTTTCTAAATCTTTCTAGAACTGGGAACTTCACGTTCTGGACAAATTAAAATGGGATATTGCAGCTATAACTCCGCATGATTTTCTCGAACATATATTTTGCCGTGTACCGTATCCATTATCAAATGAGCGAGCCATGGTTGTCAGAAAGCACGCCTCCACTTTCATCGCGCTTTGCTGTACTGGTAAGTGGTGTTTTCTGTCAACTTTTTTTAAATTTTTACCTCATGAAAAAAGGAAGAGGTCGGTAAAAATAGTACCATACATTTTTCAAAGAAGGCTTTGTTTATTTAGAATAAGATCACGCTATTTACCGAGTATTTATATTTTCCGTTTAAACTTTCTTCTCCTAATATTAAATGGCCACCGCGACTGTTTGTCGCCAAAACAAAATGTGAATTTTTTTTTTTGAGACGTCTTTCTACAAATTTTGCATTTGTTTATCAGTCTGGTGTACTGGTGTATGTTAATTACAGTAAAAATAAACAAAGTTCTTAGCCTCATTTTTTTTGTTGCCAAACGGACCACTCAATTTTCTATACAGTCAAAAAAACAAAAAAAAAAAAAATAGTCGTCTAATATTTATTCACTTTTTGCGGTCTGGCCAGCCACGAGGACAGGAAGCACATATTCATATTCGAAATTGCGTCCAAGCATTTGTTCATTTGCCAGCCATCCTCAATATTTGTACTAAATGTGTTTTTTCCTATTTAACAAGACTTCAGGTTCGTCTTTTTTACTCCGAGCATGATTGCTGCTGCCGCTGTTTGTGCGGCCATGGCTGGATTTCAAAAGGAGGTTAAGACGTCGAGGGAAGAACTGCTTAAAGTTATGCACGAGATCACAAACATTGAACAGGTAAATGTCAATGTTCGTTTTTATATTCAAGCCGGTCGGAGTGTGTCAGCGTTGTTTGACATATCGTATCCAAGCCTAAACCTTTCTGAGCGAAGGATTTCTTCACTTGCAGGAATGCCTCAGTTCTTGTCAGGACTTAATGGAGAATGTACTCCAACTAAAGCTCACAGGAACACAAGAACTCCAAACGAAAGTCGATGGTCAGCCGACCACGCCAACAGACTTACAGGAAATCCATTTTTAACACACTGGTTCGGTGAAAGAGTGTTATCTTTTCAGAGCGGTGCTCTGATGGGCAATGTAAATAATGTTAATAAACAAAATTTGAAAACTAATCTTTGCATTTTATCTGTTAAAAACCAAACCTGAGGCTGATTTGATGTCGATGTTCGTTCGTACTTTTCGTACAACAGAGGTGCTATATAAATGGACAACCTTCGTTTAAACGACATCTGACCACTACCGGCAGCTACTTGATGTGACCTGAGGGTTTTTCGAGCACATGTTATTTGAATTTCAAATGCACCTTTAATCAATTTTAAGCCTAACACGAAGACTGGCTTATGTTTTTTTCACTTTAAAACAGAAGTTAATCTTTTAATGTTGAGCTCGGTACAAAAAGGCTATCGAACCAGAGAGTTTAAGAGAGGGAAATCTAACTATTTGGGAACAAAAATGTTTTCGGACGATAAAAAAAACTAAAAAGTTTATATTTAAAGAGAAAATTCGGTCCCTTCAAAGTTTTTCGCGTTAAGATTACGCATGGGAAGTCTAAAACCTGATGTTTAAAATTAAAATCACACGTTCTTAGTAGTTTTGTTTGTGGTATTTGGATTATTTGATTGGATCGACTGAATCTCTCGCTGCATCAGCTTCATGTGAAAAGGCTCCTGCAACATGAAACGGCATCACACACACGTGCTATCGTAGAACTCCAATTCTTAATGCCTCCTCGAGAATGCGGATTTGAACCATAAGTGGGACCCCAACTAGAGTTCGAAATGGATAGCTTCCATACTTCTCGGCAGGTCTGTCCACAAGTCAGTGTCAAACGTTTGACCTCGTTGACGAGAGAAGTACATTGTTTTCAGTATTCACGTCTGGTTGTCTGGACTCCGGACTTTCACGTGGACCGTGTCAGGATTTAGTGCGTCCCAAGCAGATCTCCCTCCAATGGAGAGATATTAAGATCTTTGTAAGTTTCTTAAAGAGAATTTGAACTAAGCTGTTCTTTATTGGCACTCGAGGTGAACGCCCCTTTTCTCCTATCAAAACAAAACATTTTCCTTGTCTGTTCTACTAACTGCTATTAAGCTGCGCGTTGTTTCCGCGTGATCTGCGTCGGGGAAGCTTCTCTATTGGCTTTCGCGCTTCTCTGTTTCAAGCGAACAAACATCTTTGTCCTTATCCTGGGTTTTTTAAATATCCACTGCTACGGAGTTCCCTGTGGGGGAAAAGTACGCGAGATTGCGCAAAAAGAAAAAAAGTGAGCCAACGCGAAAAATTCCCTGATTTTTTTTCTGATGCTTTGCTATTTCACGTCGACACACTTGTCCTGGTATCTCTATGTTTAAATTTGAGCTGTACTCACTGTCATCAACTTCCCTTCAGCTAATTCAGACCGCACACGCATTTAAACAAAACGCGCAAAACGATGGAAACCTTATGATTTGACCAAATTATGAAAAAAATTCCTAGTAAACAAAATATCCATCGCCAAGAATTTCATTTAGGGGGAAAAAGTGTGCGCGCGATTGCGCATGGAGGTTAAAGTGATCAGGAGTGGAAAGCTCTGGTTCATTCTTTTGGTTTTCATTTTCACTAGCGTTTGTTGATTTTTGCACCCTAAAATTCCTGGCAACAGTTCTGAGAGCATGTGTTCATATGTGTGGCGCAAAACTAAGCTTTGCGAACGCTGCGCTCCAATCTAAGAAGTCGAACGTTTTCAACGTGTTTTACGAAGAATCGACGACAGGATAAAACCAAAAAGTCGACGAAGATTCTGCGAGATAAGGAAAACAAAATTTTGCGTTAATTGAAAGTCTCACGGGATTTTACATTCTTCGGAGGATTCGACGAATATCCGCGTATTTCTTACTAAGCGGCCTTCGCCTATCGTCATGCCAGTTTTTTATCCGATCTCGGATCAGACAGACACAGGTTCATCACGTCGCAGGAGATGTGTTTATGTATCACCGATGCCTTCCCAGATCCGGATGGAGATTTTGGACATCAAAATAGGGAGAGGAGTTTATAGTTTTATAGGAAAGAGCGGAAATTTGTTTGTTAAAAACCCGTGTGGTCACGAAATCTGCGGAAGAAGCATTGTTCACCCGCTCCTAATGAACGTGGGAAGTTGCCAAGGCATCGGTGGAACAACACCTAAATGGCTCAGCGAAGTTAAAAAAAAAATCAAGTTAATATCGCAAAGCTTTTGGTTTTTTTTACTGGACACCTGGTGCTCTTCCACAAAGCTGTGCGACTGTTTAGATGAGAAGAGCTGGCTCACTATGTATTTAATAATTCGTTTGTATATTTATTTATTTACTTACTTGTTAATTGATTAATTTGTTTGTTTTTTTGTTTGTTTGTTTGTTTGTTTAGTTAGTAATGCCTTTGTGCATGGATGCCTGTCAATTGAAGCTGTAAAAATTTGGATAGGGCCATATCTTATCGACAACTTCAACCAAAACCATTCACAAAAAATTAATACGTATGACCTACGGCTGAACCACGTTGGACTTACAAGTCCCATGTAGTTAACTGTACATGTTTGTAAGACCCATGAAGTTTGTATACAAATTTTGGTATTACTTGCGTTACGAACTCATCTAAATAAACATGTCAACCAACTATTTTGGAGATACAAGCCTCTATAGTCAAGTATACCGAAGAAAAAGTCTGTGTTAATCAGAACATTCTTGTTCGCTATCGACGATTTGTAATAAGACAGTCATTTCTTTCTTTTAATCATAAATTGTTGAATATTGAGAAGATAGTCTTCTACTCTCACCCTAACGGAGATTTTCCCTTAAGGGAGTAAAATCGTCTGCTGGGAGTCAGAGTGAAATAGTGGAGTAAGTCCTGGGCAGGGAGTGAGCTACAAACTGATGGAAGTTCTTAAGTTAGAGAGGACAGCCTGCAACAAAAGGAACGTAAACTTCTAAAATTAAAGTTTGTGAAGGCAATCTTCATAGCAGTCGCAATATTTTCCCATCGCCATCATCTTGAACTAAGGTGAAACGTTGGGCCACGTACGGAAAACAAGTTTTCTAAATATATCAATAGACCAATAAATACTATGCACTGTTGCACGAAAATAGCGTCAACCTCGCTCTCTTCGGTGGTGTTGTATATCCGATACAACGCGCGCGAATCATAATGTAAATAGTATTTAACATATTTTCATTTGAATTTTCAATGTGTTATAAAATAGCCACTGATTTTGGCCAATACATAATATCAACATCCACCTGGACCTTCGACTTGAGCAGATAAGGGCCCATTTAGAAGATACGACTGTCGTGTACCATTACTCGTTCTGGTATATCCGATTAAATCACTGTAGTCTTTCGGACGTATTGCTACTTAAGTGAGCGAATCGAAAGTAGAAATTGTAGCTTTCACACAACATTACAAACCCCAAGATGAACAATCATATGGGACAGTCGTTTCGTGTAAGTGAACTTTAACGTCCACCATGGTTTTGTTCTAAGAACTTTTCGTACCATATTCAGCCAGAAGGCATATCTGTTTATTACGGCGCAACACGGGGTCCATCCTTGCTTTTAGCTACAACCTTGTCCACTAATAACTCCGCGCTACCTCCAGTCAAGCGTTCAGCATTTTTTGGCACTGGGATAATAGAGACCTCAGCAGGTTGCCCCATTTTATGTTGCTACTTGCTGGTCACGTCGGGCAGAAGACAAGGCTACGTGAACACTCCGTTGCACCACGCAGTGCATACTAACCTGGTCATTAAAACACAGCTTCAGTCCTGGTTTGTTTTCTTTCATTTAAACCGTGGTAATATCCTCGCCTCGTGACGCTCTTTTAAGCCAATTACAAAAAAGTTCCCATTTTGCTATTGTACTCACCCTGGATATTTCGTCGCACAGGGCAAAGCGTTGCAGGGAGCTAGTGTGAAATCTGAAGGAAAATCGATTAGGAAATTTAGTTGTCGCGAATTTTGAATTCTTGCGTTTTCAGGCAATCATCTCGTCGTATTCAACACCTCCTGTGAATAACTCTGTAATTCGGATATGTTGTATTCGCAATAGGCGTGGTATGGAGAACACTCCATGCGCGTCCAAGATTTTCGGCATGACAGAACTGAGTTTTAAATATTTGTTCTGGTAATGAACGTAAATATACATTTGACAAGCGTACATTTACCGCAGTGAGTGGCAATGGCACACTTGCAACCTGGTTCTTATGACGACCATCAGAAACTTAAAGAAACAAAAAATTAAGGAAAGAATTACTGAACTTAAACGTATATCTAACAATAAGTGTTGGCCGCAAAGCGTCGCGTTCCATTCTATAATTTTTGGACGGTGGTTTTACGAATTAGATTCAGCACTCTCATTCTCCACTGTAATTGAGTATTGCTTTTAAAATTAATATCGTTTTAGGTATTAACTAAATCATTCTAAATTACTACATGTCTTCAGCGCTGAAAGTTTGTGCGTGAAGAAACCCTGGTGCCGGGATAAATGTGCATCATTTTCAAGAATGTTTTTCCTCTGTAGGACTGGTGAGAAATATTAGTGATGGACGGACTGCTTAATTAAAACCCACTGATTGTCTAATCTAGTAATGGGCACTGCAGGTCAAAGAAAACAAATTGATTTAGACATCAGGCGATTTTGACCACATACCGCTAGTTATAAACACCCACACTCGTTCATTTAGAAAAGGTAAGCCTTTTGTGGAAAGGGTGGGTTATTTTACATTCTGAAAGTGGGGTAGTGTTAAAATTCGCGAATTTTAATTTTGACTGTTTTGGCTTTTCCAACGTCCATAAACCCTTACGTGCATGAAATCAAAATCTAGTTACCATGAATTTCGTCACAGTAACAAACTTGAAGTTACAGTAGCTAAGTCTAAAACTCATTGTTAAAACTCTTTTCATGCTTTCGCTCCTCAAATTTGGAAACACGTCACCGCTGCGTACAAAATCAGTGAAACTTAGAAGATCATTAAGTATAAAATTGGGTCAATTAACTTAACTCGTGAAAAGTGTTCTAACGTTTAAATATTTAGTTCTGTCATTACGACATTGCTTGAATGTTAGGCCACCTAGATTGATTCAAATATTTTAATATTTATGTGCGGTTTAAATGGTTGGACAGGGCAGCTTATATCAGTTCTTCGTAAATAAGTTATTCATTCATTTATTTGTTTATTCATTTATTCATTCATTCATTTATTCCTTCCTTCATTCCTTCCTTCATTCGTTCAAATGTAAATATACATGATCGAACGAACGAACGAGTGAATGGATGTAGGTTGGTACGTATGTATATACATAGGTACGAATGTATCTATGCATGTATGTATGTATGTATGTAAGTACGTACGTACGTAGCAATGTTCGTGTGAAAAGTTTGTAAGTAGCTACGCGTGCATTTATGAAGATATATATCGATGGGTGTGTGTGATTATAAATCAACCGGTCACGTAACTAAAAATATTGACATAAGGAGAACAAAGTTAATGTAACGTTGACTGACGTGCTGTAACCGTCGGTTTGCGAACAGCAACGCGTGCGGGATGTAAAGATTTTATCAGCTTCAGTAACAATCAAGCACTGTTTGTTTTAGACCTCGTGCATGATTTAATTATGATATTCCACGGCAGAGCATCCTGTTATAGTAATTAACAGTTTTTGTACGACTTAGTTTTATAGTGCGATCTTTCCTGAGTAATTCCAATGCTGTTTTGGTGATGCATTTTAGAGTTGCAAGAGCTTTCACTTGGTTTTCTATGTTTTAAGACTACTTGATAGTCAGATGACAAGGAAGCAACTTGAAAACGGAATGTGAGAGACAAATAAACTCGAAGTTCACACGGTACCAGTCCAAGGTCGTCTTATGCCGTCACTTGAACGGAAACAACTTGCAAACGTTTCACGAACTGTTAGTCTCAAACATGACAACCTCGGGAGCACGTCTTGAGTGCGTACGCAAACGCTGTCATTATCTTCACTTAATTCTAGTGTTTAGTTTTCTCTTTTTGTCATTTCTGTGTGCTTTTCTTAATTATTGCGAAATTCAATGGTATTGTTTTGACAAGATCACTGGTCAAGATTAGAGACGCTCCACTGACGAGAACTGTAATATTATTCCAATAGAGACTGGGCGTCGTAGCAATCAAGACAGCTGTTAATTAGAGGCATTGCTGTGCCTGAGCTAAATTACCGAAGGAGCTGGGTTCACCTGACAGAAATAGTTTTTGATAGGTTCCAAATGACGAGGAACAGAGTCAAAAAACTACATGCTCGTCCAGTAAAATAAGGATTAAAACTGCTAATGCCTGGTACTCGTTATCTGTGCCTTGCCCTAAGAGGTTTCAGGAAGGTAGAACTTGGTGCAAGCTGTACGGAGATCAAATGGATTAACTCTTCCTCAGAAAAACCAGTTTTCTATTAGTTTACTCAGGCTAATACCAGACGATTTTACTCGTCCTTGTTATGTCAGCAAACGTTAAGAGAGATACAGCGTTAGCTTTTCCCACAATTTAACCTGACCAAGCGGCATCTCTTCAGAACGACATACCACTTGTAAGGCCCGGTCTACGCACGTTAGAATGGCCAGTTCCCCTTATACATCTGCTGAATACAACTACCATACAAATACAAGTGTAAAGTCGAACACTGAGTAACTCGGCAGTACCGGACCAAATAACTATATATTACAGTTATTCAGTTTGATATTGTTCTGGGGTTGGGCGCTGGAGCGGACTCACAGCTGGGACTGAGTGTGCTTAGTAGGGTGCGAGAAGAGGTTTGAGTACGGGGTACGTGGGAGTTCACACAAAAGTGGTTGAAAACTACTAATCTAACTAATGAGTCCCTTGGACTTAAAAAGGTTAAGCAAAGTTTACATTAGTCGCTTGGTTCGAGGTATGACAAAAAAAAATACACTGCTGTGTGAAAGCTTATGAAAATGTGTTGCGAGTATTTTTTATCTATGCCGTAAAAGCCGATCAGCTGTAAGTAAATTGATCTGCCTAGAGGTCCAGTGAGGGGTGGCCCTCACTGGTCCAGTGTTACAACAGCAGGAAATCGGAGTACTCGAGGAAAACCTTCGGTGCTCGGCTGAGTCAAAATGCACAACTCTCTTAAATATAACCATTGGTAATGTTTATCAGCTAACTGTGGAAAGCGAATTCTAGTCTCAGTAGTGAAGGATATGTGCACTACCACTGTATACAAACGTGCTTAACGGTCACAGAGGTGAAAAGCACGTGTACTGCTACTGTACGACCAAAACACTTATCTGGCACTGGTGAAAGAAACATGCACTACCACAGTACCATCAACACACCGATCAGTCACAAGAGTTAAAGGCAAGAGTACTACCACAGTACCACCAACACACCTATCAGTCACAAAAGTGAAAGTCAAGAGGATTACAACTGTACTACCAACACAGCTATCAGTCACAAAAGTGAAAGACAAGAGGACTACCACTGTACCACCAACACACCTTTCAGTCACAGAGGTGAAAGACAGGTGCACTACCACCAGGCCATCAGCACCACATCCCCCGTGGTATCCAAGTGGAACCACTTTTTACCTCCTCCTCATAGCCAGACATAAGTTAATTTAATCTGCGTCACGCCTTCAGTGGATGACCACAGTAAATGCGTGCTGCAATACACGCGAAATGTGGAATTACTGAAAATTACAGAATGCCGTAGTATTCAGTCGGCTTTAACAGGTGAAATGATGACAGCTATGTGACTAATTCTTCATCGGCGCGCGAGCAACGTCAATGCACGAAGTGGGTGCTAAGCATTTTTGCGCTAGACGTGTGCCGCCAGCTTCAAGTGCCTCAGTTGGAAAGTGAGAAAACACTCCACTTCCCAAATAAACCGGTCCGTTGGATCAGTAATTGTACATTCAAATCTCTGTTCCACCGAGCCATCCAAGGGCAGCAAAGTTCTAAGTTCTACCTCGAAGTCTCAAAAACAAATATCAATGCGCAGCTAAAAAAAAATCTCGAATAAAGTTATCAAAAATGGCCAGTTCGAAACGACCGAAGGGCTGTTATCGGATCTTCATCAGAGTGCTCGGGCAACATTAATTTGATGAAGATTTTACCGAGGTTGTTGGTCATATCCAGAATGAATATTCATAGCAGAATATATTTGGATTGTACTACAAGCAGTGACCTGATTCAAGCTATTTCAGTATTTCTCTCACTTATACAGCTCGTTGCTGTGTTTATTTATTCAACTGTTTATCACTGGGTTTTAGCTCGTCAATTTTTGTGGTATGTTTGTTGACACGAATGCGCATTATCGCCTAACATCTTATAAGATAATTGGCAATCTGAAAGTCGCAGTTTGGCCATATGTACCTGGATGTCAAATTAAGTTGAAGTTATGGCTTTTATGCCAAAAATTCAAGGCTTAAAAATGTTTCTGAGTTTACAATTTTGACAAGCACGCACCGCTTGTAATGAAAGTTCCGCCGAACTTTAATTCCCAATCAAGACCGTACAAACTTAAAAACATACTAAAAATCACGCCACGAAGAACTTGCAACATCATATAATTTCATCATGTAGCACAAACCAGAAATTTGTTTGAAACGCAGTCCAGTTTTCTCCAGCAATTCTTGTTTCGCTCACGCATCCTGTCTATAAAGGTTACTGGAAATCGGTTTTGGGTAAGTGGATCAACACTAGATCAAGCCAACTCTACTTTAAATTCCAATTTTCGGTCTAGCTTTTGTGCGATTAAGATTCTAATACGGTAAACGTACGTGGCACCCAAAATATACGAAGCAGTAGCAAAAAAACAATGCGCTAGACATGCGTTGTGGACTTGTCTGTGTTTTGTCATAGTGACAAAGAATCGGAATTAAGAAACCGCGATAAAGAACGTCTCGTCAATATACCACCTTTCTTCACGGAATCACCTTTCATTCAAACATCTAGCATGATAGAACTGTTAAACGATGCATTTGATTGTTTTTGACTGGTCTGACTTTGCCATGGTGACGAAAAAAAGGTTTAATTAATCGTATATGGAACCTCTTCCAGTTCTTTTTTTTATGTCTCAGTTTCGTAAGGGCACACCTATTATACTGAAAACGTGCATAACCGAATGACAAACCCAAGAATACAATAATAAATACTTGTTAACCGAGAGAGAGGTTCGGGCGGGAATGGACTTGCATGCCAGAGGTTTTCATACAGACCGAGACACGAAGTAGCGAGGCCCATGCCAAAAAACCTTAGGCAAATACGGACCGAGTAAACGAAATTAATAAGAAATTTATCACGTGGTTTTAGGTCGGTTTTCTTTCCCACTGCTAAATGAGTTCTCGTCGTCGGATGTTGTTTACCTTACTTCGTTGGCTTTGTTTCCACCAGTTAAACATTCATTTATCGTACTTTTATACCATTACCTTTAAACAAAAGCTGCACTAGAGTTCCAGGCTTTCAGTACATTTTATTGTACGGAAGTTTTCATCACAGACACTTACAATTCTTCTTAAATTTCATTAAAAACAGGTCGAAGTTCTTCCCGCCTAAACTTACCGGTCCGCAAGAAAAAGCGTATTGTATCGCTCCAACATCGCAAAGCATCGGAACCGTTCAGCAACCAATCAGCACGAGTTATTTCTCGTACAGGACCGAGAAACGAATTCTGCCGTATGTAATAAAGTTTAACAAAGATTTCTTTTCCAGGGGTCTCCTTCGGGTGTAAAATCAAAATTAAATAGTCAAATATCCAACGAAACTGCGACATGCTGTATTCCATCAAACAAACTGCATAGTTATAACACAATGAGGGGATGTCTCCGTTAGCCAAGGTAGCACCTCGAACGTGTTAACTTAGAAAAGTTTTAAGCGCTCTTCCTGGGGTTGAAACTGTAACCAGAGCACTATCCTGAGGAAGGAGCATGGTTTAGCTTCCCTGCCACACGCATTAGCTTTCCCCGAAACCCAGGAAAGCAAAAACAAATAAAAATCCATGAAAACTTAACTTATAAGCGTAATTCTAACCAAGTATCCATAATTGGTCCTCACTTTTCGTTTTAAACTACCCTTTCAAGAATTACAGGGCAGCAAATTCCAAAAATGTCCTCACTGTCGTGTCCAAAAATCCTGATCAAGAGGTTAAGTGTCATGTTTTTTTCCCATTTCTGTTAAGTACTATTCGACAAAATTTGGAGGAACAGGAAGGTGCAACACGTTCCTTCCAGAAGAAAACTCTGGCAGCCGTTCTTCGCCACAACTAATTGCACATCATGCCCCTTCCTGCAGGGCCATCTGAAAATGTAAATGCGTCAATTTTCAGAGTACGTCAACAGTGATTACAAGTTCAAGGGCTTAATCCTCACCAGGACCTCCGTAAACCTTTTCGGAGTATACAAATTTGTGCCAGACTTCTAGAATATGTGCGTTCGTATCATAAGTTGTAATTTGCTGAAGGACAAAAACGGCTTCGCTGTTGCTTAAGCATGTGTCAACATGCTGCAATATTTGTCAAACATGGAATGTCGAAGTATTATCAACCGGACGAAATGACCATGTGTCAACTATTTCACGGTACACCGTCCTATGTCGGGACTATACGGCTACATCAACGACTCAAATGCAAGCTAAGTTTAATTAAGAACTCAAATTGGATCAGTTAAGTAAACACGTAATGGTAAACCCCACACGCACATCAACAATACTCTGACACTCTACGTTAGAAAAACAAATCTAAGAAATTAAATCCTACTAATGAAGTTTCCAGGCCAGTGGAATTTGCACCAGTTTAACTTGGGCGAAGAGTGACGGAGTACAGTCCGTGGTAGGGGAAAACACACCTCGTCACAAGCTTTCCTACAAAACCATAACTCACAATAATGTTCACTAACTCCCAAAAGGACACTCATACACGCTTGCACTTCGCAGTGATTTCCGAGAGGTGAACGAATGGCGAAGCAAACGTCGGGTGTTGCTAGTTATGTATCAACAGTTCATTAGAATATAACAAGTGTTTTCACTCGAACGTAAACCTTAAAGACTGCCCAGAAAATACGTGCGGGGGTCAACTACTAAGGACAACGGTACACTTTTGGCTTTTGAACAATACTAAAATTTAGGTGGATTATCTCACTAGATTTTCTGAGATCTATGACTAATAAAATTTAATCCATTTCCGGCTTGCAACATATCCATGGTGAATATATCGTTCCTTGATTCATGGCAACGTCGATGAGATCACTTGAAATCAACATTTATTGTATGTGAAAAGAATCACTCGATCAATCTCACGGGCCTTGGTGGGCTATTTTGCCGATTAAAATTAACTGAAGCTTCTGGAAGATAAAACTCGAAATTGTATATCAGAACTGTTTTGCGTTAGCCAAAATGTAATTCCAAAGGGTCACAGGGTCAAAAGCGTTTCAGCAACGGTTACTATTTCCAGACGTACCTAGCGGCGTTCTTTCTCGGCAGAACAACTTACGGAATGCACCCAATTCTGTGTCATGCAATACCACTTCACAGACAAAGCTGTTTGAAATGATAAACAAATCGTCTAAAAAAGTCTATCACTTTAAAACGTTTATTTACGAAACCGATACAAACCAAACTCGTTAATCTGTAGAGAAGTATGCGAAACATTTCGAAAACTAATAATGAAAATTTAGACAGTTGCATAATATATTGCATAACTGGACAACAAACTCTAAAGGCCAAGACTCAAGAGCTCACACAATTATGTCAAGATAGCCCCCTTGTACGTCTCGTGTTGGTCGGCTCCTTCGCAGGGAGTTTTAATAAACATGTCCGGAATTTGACCGTCTGTGTCCTTACAATAGAATTTTTAATAAAAAACAAAGGGATTGAATTGTCTTTAATCCCCAGAGTATTTTGGACACCATCCTTATTCAAACACGGCGTTGCCGAGATTATTTTGGTGTGGGTTGTTTTAATATTGTGATTAGCTCCATGAGGGTCAGAGGTAAGGGACATGGCGCACTTGTCTCCTAATATCAACAAAGGGTTGGCATCGCCCTCCTTTACATTTGTCGCTTGGTCGAATGTACGCGTTTTCTTCTCGAGTGGTTTCAACCAGAGTCTGTTGACTGGATGTAATTTTTAACTGAACCTAAATTTATTTTTTTGAGAATAAAGAATTCTATAGTAAATGTTTGCGTAACAAAGATATTTTCTGATGATAGATGAGCTTTCGTCAAGATCTAACCTCAGGAAAACGATTTCTGAGCCCCAGGCGGGCATCGAACCCGACACCTGATGACTGTTGAGATACTCCAACCACTGAGCTACAGAGACTCAGATGGCGAGCTTCAGGATCGATGTGTTTGACGAAGATGGTTAGCTCAGGAGCATGTTCGACTTATGTGCTGTCCAAGCAGTAGCCATGACATATTATTAATGATATTTATTGCGGTGTGTCACACATTTGGAAGCCTGGCATATCGTACAGATGATAGATAAACTTTTCTCAAACCCTACCCTCAGAAAAACGATCGTACATGGCAGCCGCGAAAAAACTGACGATAGAAAAAAAATCCATCGCAAAGTTGGTTGATTATTCCGCGGCAACATGGTGGCGTCGCGTTCTTTGCATACGGTAACACAGAAATAATACGATACTAAATGTGACATCCTTGTCGGTTTTAAACCTAAACTTGGTTCGGTCATAATGAAGGACTATGTCGTGTTACGGCGTCCTGTTAAAACTTAAACTGCTTTATAAATCACACTTTGCTGTCTCATTTTCGTTCTTAATTCTTTACCGGCGGGAGTACTCTCTTTGATGAGCAAAATAATCTGGCGTTAGCCAGAGTAAAATAATAAAGTCTTAACCCGCTGGGAAGAGTACCGACCATTTCCTTAAGCACAGATATCTTCTCATTTCTATGCCTATTCTAAAATGGCCAGTCGTAATCTCTCATGCTATAATCGCACTTCGTCCACCCTGTAGGCAATTCTTCATATCGCACAATAAGTCCCCTTGCCATTGTTTCTCAAGTACAGTGTGCTTTTCCAACAGACGCTGAGGGGATATTTCCGGATAAAAGCACTAAAAGTGGGTGGGCCTGGAGTATTTTCAGGGGGACTTAGGTGTGAGCGATGATCGGTGAATTAAGCATGTCCTGATATCGAATTAAGACAGGGGAAAATAAAGAACTTAGCAATGTCAAAACATACTGAAGTAGCTTTATCTTCGTATTACCTCGATGATGTTCACATTACAGGTCCATCATTACGTTGAAACGTCAACAAAGTAATACGTTTTTAGCGTTTCTTTCCCTGACGAAGTACCTTTGCTCGAAACGTGGGAATTCTTTGAGATCAGTCACGGCAGCTATCAACCTTTAAACTTTTCACCTTAACGCTGTCTATGCAATATTTCGTTTTTAATGTTGTTTTACTGTTCTAGCCATAATGAAGTTCACTTCCTTTTTTCCGTTTTCGTGTTACATTCAAATATGTAAGAACATCTGGGAAGAAGTAGTGGTGGCGGCTAGGAGTTCTCCGACGCTTAGGCTAATATTCCCGACAGGGATGCTAAACAAATGGGGCCATGACCACGCTCCCTTTATAATTTTGTCACTTGAAGGTCAAAAACATCATGTTATTTTTCACAAGAATAATCTCAACTTCTGACTAGAAACAGCTGGTTTTTAGATTTGACATGAAGAGAAGAGTCTATTGTATTTCTTGGCTAAATCAATAACAAGTTCTCATAGTTTGTGCAATATATAAACGTGTTATAAGTGAAAATCTCCTGACAGATGGTTAATTTTACCCCAACAGGGGAGCTCAGGTTCCCCAATGGGAGAATCTAGCCCCCTTTCCCCCCCTCTGGTGCCACCCCCTGTTGAGAAACTACATTCTTGTTTATTGTAAAGAAAGCAGGTCAATGTAGATCATCCTACTAACCTAACGGAGTAGTAGGTGATCTGGTCATCCAGGGCTAATTTCTGGGAGGAGCCAAAATGTTTTTCAAAATGACATTGTGAACAACTCTGGAAAAATGTTCACTAAAGATTTACCGGGTGTAAATCTTAGAAGAAAAATGAAGATGAGAGGCCAGCTCAAAGTTCAGAGATGTAATGTCATCACACTCAGGAATAGACAAAAACACATGAAAATCAACTCTGGAAAATCTGGAAAACTGAGCCAGTCCCCCACGGATGCCTTTAATTCAATACTAATATAGTAACCTGAACGTTATCTTGGTGAAAGAAATGGCAGTTTCTGGCAGACATTGTTGTTTTGCCTCGGTTGAATAAAGAAACCTTCAAAAGTGCATCTGTGTTTGCATCAACAGCCTGTACATGAAGTTGCAAAGATTAACAGGAAACAAAGCTTGGAATCAAATCATTATTAATAATTAAAGGTGACAAAACCTGGGGAATAAGGGACAGCATTTTGGATGAAAAATAAGTGCAATTTTCAGAATCTTTAAAATGAAAAAAAAAAAATGAGATGCAGATTCTTTGTTGTGAGACCATTACAGAAGGTAAAAAATCATGTGACTCGTGGTGATTGTCAGGTCTGGTACATACCAAAAGTAAAATAAGGTCAGAACAATCTCCTTTGGTAAAAGTAGTGAAAAGAAATTATAAATCACTGGTAAATGTTGTTGTTGTTTTTTTGACTTAAATAGAGTAACAAAGTAATTTTACTTCACTTTAAGTTTTTACTTTTCTTCTACTTTAGAGTAACAAAGAAGTTTTACATTGTTACTGGCAAATACTTGACAGCTCAAAACCTGTGTTCACTGTTAATACATATGTTACTCAGTACAACATAATATAGGTAAAATGGTTCAATGGTTGGTGACTGCTGTGACTGATCTCAAAGAATTCCAACATTTTGAGCAATGGGCCTTGATCAGAGAAAGAAATGTGTTCCCAGACAAAAGGCCTCTGCTTGAAATGATGGAGTTCTTTGAGATCAATCATGGCAGTTACCAACCTTTCAACTTTTTTACCTTATTCGACACTATCTGTGCAGTATTCTACTTTTATATTAACACAAGCAACTATGACAATAACATAGCTTATTATTGGTAGTAACCATGTCTAGTATCTAGTATCACCAAGTACTTAGATTAATTTCTATTAGAAATAAACTCTGACCTGGTGTTGCTCTCATATCAGTGTTTCATTGTTACGTTCTTCCTGGTGTTTGGCTGTTCTACCGAGGCTGGTAAAAATGGCTGCATCGTTTTGTACACAAGTTTAGCCATGACTTCATATCCAGTTTCAGTCAAATGCACATTGTCCTGCCAGTATTCCTTGCGCTTTTCTTTGCTCATGCTTTTGTAATGTAAGTCTCTATCAAAGTCAGCCAATAGAATCATCTTTGATGAATTTGCCACATACGACCTAATTTTGTTATTCAATAAATTCCGATTCTTGGCAAAAGAATCACAAGCAGGCAGAGCAAAATGATCTTCTTCACATTGCCTGGCCGTAATGGTCCCCAGAATTAACATTCCGTTATATTTAATTACCGTCTCGCAGAGTTCTTTTAAACTTGTAAATATTTTATCAACCGAAGACGAGGATGTACCAACTGAATAACCATTCTTTTTTTCAAACATAAGTTTCCTTAAGTCATTTGTACCGAGCAAAATGATAACCCACTCGTATTTCTTTTTGCCTAAGGCACCACGAAGACGCGTTTTGGCCGTCCCAACCGCGGTATCGCCATTCAATCCCTTGTTATCCACAACAAAGAAAACACCGATGGAGTGCAGTCGGTTTAACGTTTTTTCCAAGCTTTTTGAGTAAGGATAATTTAGATTCTCCTTCACAAACCCTTTTGTCATGGAGTCTCCGAAAGCGAGAATGTTCAACCTTTTTTTTGTGGGCAGCGAAGCGCAGAATCTGTAATCACAAACTGAGTACCAACCATAAACAATGAGACAAATCAACAACAAATCCAAAGCCAGAAAGATGTGACAGTACTTGTAAATGATTTTGGCATACGGCGAAGAACGAACAAGAGATCGAGTATTCATAATAAATGTTCGGGAGACTACACACCAGCCCAATTCCACGCCAGTAAACTCATTTCATACAAGAAAAACCATGCAAATTATGTAGAACATGGCGTGTTACACTGGACAGACGGTAAATTTACGATATGCGTTGTCACAGAGTAAATAATCCAACCAGAGGTCCAACTCACTGTCGGCAGCTTTGATGTTTGTGTCCTCGCGCATGTTGCCTCGCGCATCTCATTAATTCAAACGCCGCCATGTTCCTGGCAAGCGTCTAGCCCACTGTCCTCTAAGTCAGTGGTCTAGCGCTCGCCGAGTGTAGGTATAACTTTCGTGCTCGTCTGAACTGAATTTTTGCATAATTGAAGTGGTTTTACCGTCTTCGTCAACCTTAAGCGTGATCCCAAGGCCAGAAGAGGCAAGCGAAAAAATTGCGGATAAGCAAATGTATACCAGTTGATCTTTCACAGTCAAACCGGATGTTCGTGTATAGCCAACTTTTCGATGTTGCGTAGCAACAATGCAATCTTCATTTAGCAAGTTCGTCAAGGAATTTACAACTTGCAAGTCAACCAAGAAGCATGTTACCCGAAGGGCGGACAACGGAAGATCAGATAAAACATGATTCAAGTTATTGTGAGGTACTTAAATGAAATAACTTGAATCATGTTTTATCTGATGTTGCGTTGTCCGCCCTTCGGGTAACATGCTTCTCGGATGACTTGCAAGTTGCAAATTCCTAGATGAACTTGCTAAATGAAGATTGGATTGTTGCTTCGCACCATCGAAAAAGTTGGCTATACACGAACATCCGGCTTGATTGTAACAGTTTTTGACTTATTTAAAATCGTGGTAAGATTAACAAGAATTCAGCACATGTTTGAATCCATCGAGCGTTGTCAACACGTTCGTACGATATTAATAAATTGTGGAGTAAATTTTATTTTGTAAGCTCACTGAACAAATACCCCTCGATAGGTTTGAAAACCTAATTTCAATGTACCAGTTTAGTATTACAATCAAACTTCACTTTGTTTACATATAAGTGGCAAAAATTCGTATGAGGCCAAAACTGCCGCGGGAACTTGCCAGGAACATGGCGGCCAGCGCATGCGCATAAAAAATTTGGGACAAATTTTCACGCGAGTTGGACCTCTGGTTGGATTATTTACTCTGTGGCGTTGTTCTGCACACACCAAAATCGCAACAAGTAATAAATCCTCTATGTACATCGTTATCCATCATTGTATGTCAACGTACGTCAATATACCTCAACATACATCAATATACATCAATATACGTCAACATACTGCAATCGACGTAACGTCGGATCATTATGCATAAATTTACATTAACATACACCAATGTACAGCATCGATAGTCATCCTACATCAACAAACATCATTCAGTGTCATCTCATCATTTACCGTCAACTACCATCATCCAGCATTGGGTGGCACAGGTAGGAGTGTTACAAAACTAGGGCTGGGAATGGTGCAGTGGAAATAAATGAACTAATGAAGTATTGTGAATATAATGTTTCCTGTGGCTATGCTTGTGACTGTTACTGTGAATGGTTGATTTCGAATAAACATGAATGCAGTGATTAGGTTGTTTTTATCTCCACCTCAGCAACCTTTATACCCCAATCTGGCACCACCACCCTAATACTCACAAAACCCAAATAACCATAAATACATCTACGTTTCCTGGTCTAAACTGAGAATGGAGGAAGTGCATTTGGCAAAGGAATACTATTATGGAAAAACCATTCCCTTTTGTTCATTTATTTATTTATTTATGTATCTATTTTCACATCAGAAATATGAGAATGTGATAGTATGGCCTTCTTCTGTAACCCAGATCAACAGACAAGATTACTGCCATTGTTTCTTGTTGTTTAGGAATGGCTGCTATTATGAGAGTATGACAATTAAACAACACTGTGTGTACTGGGAATTTAAACCAGTAACCATTTAGTTCCTACTAGGACACACTTTGGTGTTGTTTTGGTATGTCATCCTCAAAAGGGTATAGAAATGCCGAAAATAATCTGCCAATTTCATTGATATCTTGGCAGGCAAAACTTTCAGTTTTGCTAATTGATGTATGAATGTAGACAAAATATTTTGGTTTTGTTTTAGTATGTCATCCTCAAAAGGGTATAGAAATGCTGAAAATAATCTGCCAATTTCCTTAATATCTTGGCAGGCAAAACTTCCAGTTTTGCTAATATATATATATATATGATATGTAGACACAATATTTTGGTTTTGTTTTAGTATGTCATCCTCAAAAGGGTATAGAAATGCTGAAAATAACCTGCCAATTTCATTGATATCTTGGCAGGCAAAACTTCCAGTTTTGCTAATTGATATATAAATATAGACAAAATATTTTGGTTTTGTTTTAGTATGTCATCCTCAAAAGGGTATAGAAATGCTGAAAATAATCTGCTAATTTCATTAATATCTTGGCAGGCAAAACGTCCAGTTTTACTAATACTAATTGATAAAGTGCCTAAAAGTGCCCTTTTTGTACTGGATAATCCTATCAGCTACCTGAGCTGTTCTCCCTAGATGTCCAGTAAGGGCAAGCCCTCATGGATCCAGTGTTACTGCAGGAGGAAACCGGAGTACCCGGAGAAAACCTGCGATGCTTGGTAGAGTCAAACTGGACAACACTCTTCTCGCATGTGACCAGGGTAACTTTAATCAGATAACAGCACAGAGCTGGAATCAAACCCTAGTCACAGTGGTGAGAGACACATGCGCTACCACTGTGCCACCAGCACCCCATGAATATAGACAAAATAATTTGGTTTTGTTTTAGTATGTCATCCTCAAAAGGATATAGAAATGCCGAAAATAATCTGCCAATTTTGTTAATACCTTGGCAGGCAAAACTTCCAGTTTTGCTAACTGATATGTGAACATAGACAAAACATTTTGGTTTTGTTTTAGTATGTCATCCTCAAAAGGGTATAGAAACACTGAAAATAACCTGCCAACTTCACTGATATCTTTGCAGAAAAAAACTTCCAGTTTTGCTAAATGATATGTGAACATAGACCAAATATTTTGGTTTTGTTTTGGTATGTCATCCTCAAAAGGGTACTGAAACACTGACAACAATTTGCCAATTTCATTGTTCTTGGCAGGCAAAACCCATAGTTTTGCAACATGTGAATGTAAAGTACATAATTTTGGTTTTGTTTTGGTTATTATAACCTCAAAAGGGTTAAAATATACCAAAATTCCATGAAACCCAGAAATTACCAGAAAATTTATCCACATTTGTTTTTCTGTACTTTCATTTTTGTTTTTTTCAAAAGTTTAATACAAACTATTTACAACAAATATATGTTACAGCAGCAAGGCCATAAAAACTACCAATACATCCCATAAGTTTAACTGATTGAGTAGGAATACAAATTACAGGGGACTAAAAGTGCCCATATGGCTCTGATAGCCATTGCTTTATTTACCGGTATGTGAAACTGAGCTATACTGCTTTTTTAGAATCAACCGGAAATAAAAGGACGCACAAGTTTAGGTTTTTTCTTGTTCGTTTATTCTTTTAATAGCAAACAATTACATTTTACAAAGGTATAAGAAATTACGAAACACTCTCCAAGTCACCAGAAAAGCTTGCGCAAATGTAGAACGACGTATCCGAAAAACTTACGCAAGCAGGCTAGTAACTACTAAGATAGCTGACTTTTAATGACTACGAAAGCACTTATTCGAAGATGTTTATTGGCCGAATGCTTTGTGAAATAATGCCGCTGCGAAAGCACTTGTTCGAAGATGTTTGATGGCCGAATGCTCTGCGATATAATGCCGCTGCACAGACCTGTTACCCTTGACATATTTTACTTTTGTAGAGTTAACTCTGTAAAACAAGTCTTGGATATAAGGCAAATGTTACATGTCCATGGGTACAATCTGTACTCCAAAGATCTGGTCACACATGTAAACAACAAAATTATAGTATAATAGTCAATCAAGCTCATGATAAAACCCCAGTCATGTAATGTCCGTGTTTGTCAAAAGCTCCGAGGAATGACTGTTGGGGAGATTCATGAACTTGATTCTATTTCCTGGTGGTCACATTATTTAAGATATAAACTTCTCCAAGAACATCACCAGGAAATGAATCCCATTTCCTTCTGTAACTTGGAGAGCTACTTTATTCCTAACTGAAGATTTCCCACCTATCCCTTTCTATTTAGAAAAATGTGATTAACCACGCACCTGGTCCACAATGAGATGACTGATGTCTTCAGAACCTAAAAAAAAACTTACTTGTTTGACGACTCCTGAGTGCATGGTTGTCCTCCAAATCCACCAGAAACCATGATTTTCAAATTCACAGGATAAATTACACATTAAAACTATTGAAATTTAATACTTTTACAACCTAATTCCTAAATTTTCACATGCTCACAAGGAGTATTCATGTGGACTGAAATTGTTTTTCTTGAACTGCTTGTTGAAAAAATTGTCTCCTAGCAGCATCTTATAGCTTAAGATGAATATCCTCTTTCGACATTTAAGCATGCACAATGTCTCTGCAAAATTTAGAAGCATCATATTGCTGCAAGTTGTTTGATTTCAACTGCTAAGCACCAGTGTCACCCACAGCTAGCTGGTGAAAGGATCAACTTACACTGCAAATTGTTCTAGTTAAACTGCTTAAACCATCTCTATCATTGATAGTTGGAAATATCAGCTTAATTAAAGCACTATGTAGCATCACCTATAGTTGGGCTCATTAATTTGGTAAATAATTTATATTTGTTTCAAATTAGAATCTGTAGACTGTCTACAACACTGTGATTGCTTACCTAGGAGATGAGATGTCCACTTGATCAACATATTCCATGAAATCCAGATGGCCTCCAAGGCTCTCTTCCATTGTGGTTGAACACTACTCTACCCATTTATATCCAAGAAAGGCTGTACCAGGCTGTTTAAGGATTGTTTATCTAACCCACAACAATTTGGTAAAGTCTTTGCTTGTGTTGTTAGTCCTATTCTAGCTGCCCAAACCTATCTACATTTTATTGATTTCATGCAACTATTTTAAAGACCACCAGGATGCTAACCTTGTCACACTGGTTTAAAGATCTTTAGCTTTGTCTTCTTTCTTTGCTTGATCCATGTCAACATACAATATTCCAAATATCCATTCAAGTCCAGTTTATCCTTGGTACAATCCATAAAAATCATATCCAAAAGTTGTCCATTATCTTTGATATCCAAATCCATGTTCACTGAATGGCCAAATATATTTGGGTTCTCCCATGTACTTGATTTTCAAAAATCTTATCAACTTATAAAGTGAAATCATCTGACTTTTGGCAATTAATGAGATTACAAGTTTTTAATGGCAATAAGTTTCATGTCTTTTATAACTTCAAGATAATGAGTTCCCTATGGAGCCTTTTACGACAGTAAAGGATCAGCATCCTCAACAACTGAAAGTGTCTAACTTATTGTCAGATTTAAACTGTTTTATAAGCATCAATGTTCCTCAAAACCATTACAAGCATCAATTTATTGTCACTTCTTTTATCTGCTAGACTGGTAAGCATTAGTGCCCCCAACAGCTAGAAACACATATTCAATTCAAATTATTTTAATTAAGACCATTAAACACTAGCCTAAACAACACCTGCTGGAACAACCTACTTAATTAAAATTACATTAAATAAGAATATTCAGCACTAGTGTCAACAACACTTAGTGGAAGAATGAACTATACCAAATAGTTCTAAATTAAAACTCCAAACCTGCATAGTCATCAAGAACAGCTGGTAGCATTAACCTACATCAAGTTGGTTTAACTTAAACTAGTATATACCAGTGTCACCTAATATTGATGCAACCATCAGATTATGGTATATAAAACCACAGATTTTCAAATCAACCTTGTCACAAACCTCAGTATTCTATATTTATTAATTAAGACTGTAAATAATAGAATAAAGATTGTCACTTACTATATTCATGTGGTTATTGATTTAGACTGCATACAGAACAACAACCTTTTGCCTAAATTCAACAGTCAATTATCCTATTAGTCTAAGCCACACAAAGTAAAATAGAACCTGTAGCTCAATTTAATACTAAATATTTATTCATTTAGACTATAAAAAGTAATATAAATATTGTCACTTACTATAATATTAATATGGTTATTGATTTAGACTGCATACAGAACAATAACCTTTTACCTAAATTCAACAGTCAATTATCCTATCACTTCAAGACACAGAAAGTAAAATAAAACTTGTTCCTAAAATCAATATTAAATATTTATTCATTTAGACTATAAACAGTAATATAAATATTGTCACTTACTATAATATTAATACGGTTATTGATTTAGACTGCATACAGAACAATAACCTTCTACCTAAATTCAACAGTCAATTATCCTATCACTTCAAGACACAGAAAGTAAAATAAAACTTGTTCCTAAAATTAATATTAAGTATTTATTCATTTAGACTATAAAGAGTACAATGAATTCTGTCACTTAATGTAGTATTCAGAAGGTTATTGAATTAGACTTCATACAGTACAATAACCATTTTCCTAGATATACGTTAATGCTTCCAGCTGCTTTTGATGGCTCTGGTGCATCATAGTCTAAATTTAGAGCTATTTGCAATAGGTTCATGCTTCCACCAACTGCTAGTGACACTGGTGCACAGCAGCAAAAACAGCACGACAGATATTTGGAGAAAAATACTCTGGCTAGAAAGACAATAATAAGAAAGAAACCATCATTGTTTCAATATTCAGTAGACCAGGCCCACATTTTAGATTACAAAGTGTTGATGACCTGTGAATGAAGTGCCAAGGTAAGGGGTAAAGCGAATCGGCCGTTTCCGCTTCACTCCTCACCTTGGCAATTCATTCCCAGATCATTAACACCTTGTAACCTAAAGTATGGACCTGGTCTACTGAATATCAAAGCAATGATGATTTCTTTCCCATCATTGTAATTCTAGCTACAGTGTTTCTCTCCAAGTATCTGTCCTGTTATTTAAACTGCTATGCACCAGTGTCACTAACAGTTCTGGAAGCATGAACCCACTGCAGATAGTTCTAAATTCACACTGCAAAGCACCATAGTCATCAAGAGCAGCTGGAAGCATTAACCTACATTAAATTGGTTTAACTTAGACTAGTATGTACCAGTGTCACTTAAAACTGAAGTAACCATCTGATTATGGAACTTAAAATCACAGATCATCAAATAAACCTTGTCACAAACCTTAATATTCAATATTTATTAATTTAGACTGTAAACAGTAGAACAAAGATTATCACTTAGTATATTCATATGGTTATTGATTTAGACTGGATACAGAACAATAACCTTTTACCTAAATTCAACAGTCAATTATCCTATTAGTCTAAGCCACACAAAGTAAAATAGAATTTGTTCCTAAAATCAATATTAAATATTTATTCATTTAGACTATAAAAAGTAATATAAATATTGTCACTTACTATAATATTAATATGGTTATTGATTTAGACTGCATACAGAACAATAACCTTTTACCTAAATTCAACAGTCAATTATCCTATTAGTCTAAGCCACACAAAGTAAAATAGAATTTATTGCTAAATTTAATATTAAGTATTTATTCATTTACATTATAAACACTACAATAAATTTTGTCACTTACTATAATATTCCTATGGTTATTGATTTAGACTGCATACAGAACAATAACCTTTTACCTAAATTCAACAGTCAATTATCCTATTAGTCTAAGCCACACAAAGTAAAATAGAATTTGTTCTTAAAATCAATATTAAATATTTATTCATTTAGACTATAAAAGATAATATAAATATTGTCACTTACTATAATATTAATATGGTTATTGATTTAGACTGCATACAGAACAATAACCTTTTACCTAAATTCAACAGTCAATTATCCTATTAGTCTAAGCCACACAAAGTAAAATAGAATTTGTTCTTAAAATCAATATTAAATATTTATTCATTTAGACTATAAAAGATAATATAAATATTGTCACTTACTATAATATTAATATGGTTATTGATTTAGACTGCATACAGAACAATAACCTTTTACCTAAATTCAACAGTTAATTATCCTATTAGTCTAAGCCACACAAAGTAAAATAGAATTTGTTCCTAAAATCAATACTAAATATTTATTCATTTAGACTATAAAAGATAATATAAATATTGTCACTTACTATAATATTCCTATGGTTATTGATTTAGACTGCATACAGAACAATAACCTTTTACCTAAATTCAACAGTCAATTATCCTATCACTTCAAGACACAGAAAGTAAAATAAAACTTGTTCCTAAAATCAATATTAAATATTTATTCATTTAGACTATAAACAGTAATATAAATATTGTCACTTACTATAATATTAATACGGTTATTGATTTAGACTGCATACAGAACAATAACCTTTTACCTAAATTCAACAGTCAATTATCCTATCACTTCAAGACACAGAAAGTAAAATAAAACTTGTTCCTAAAATCAATATTAAATATTTATTCATTTAGACTATAAACAGTAATATAAATATTGTCACTTACTATAATATTAATACGGTTATTGATTTAGACTGCATACAGAACAATAACCTTCTACCTAAATTCAACAGTCAATTATCCTATCACTTCAAGACACAGAAAGTAAAATAAAACTTGTTCCTAAAATTAATATTAAGTATTTATTCATTTAGACTATAAAGAGTACAATGAATTCTGTCACTTAATGTAGTATTCAGAAGGTTATTGAATTAGACTTCATACAGTACAATAACCATTTTCCTAGATATACGTTAATGCTTCCAGCTGCTTTTGATGGCTCTGGTGCATCATAGTCTAAATTTAGAGCTATTTGCAATAGGTTCATGCTTCCACCAACTGCTAGTGACACTGGTGCACAGCAGCAAAAACAGCACGACAGATATTTGGAGAAAAATACTCTGGCTAGAAAGACAATAATAAGAAAGAAACCATCATTGTTTCAATATTCAGTAGACCAGGCCCACATTTTAGATTACAAAGTGTTGATGACCTGTGAATGAAGTGCCAAGGTAAGGGGTAAAGCGAATCGGCCGTTTCCGCTTCACTCCTCACCTTGGCAATTCATTCCCAGATCATTAACACCTTGTAACCTAAAGTATGGACCTGGTCTACTGAATATCAAAGCAATGATGATTTCTTTCCCATCATTGTAATTCTAGCTACAGTGTTTCTCTCCAAGTATCTGTCCTGTTATTTAAACTGCTATGCACCAGTGTCACTAACAGTTCTGGAAGCATGAACCCACTGCAGATAGTTCTAAATTCACACTGCAAAGCACCATAGTCATCAAGAGCAGCTGGAAGCATTAACCTACATTAAATTGGTTTAACTTAGACTAGTATGTACCAGTGTCACTTAAAACTGAAGTAACCATCTGATTATGGAACTTAAAATCACAGATCATCAAATAAACCTTGTCACAAACCTTAATATTCAATATTTATTAATTTAGACTGTAAACAGTAGAACAAAGATTATCACTTAGTATATTCATATGGTTATTGATTTAGACTGGATACAGAACAATAACCTTTTACCTAAATTCAACAGTCAATTATCCTATTAGTCTAAGCCACACAAAGTAAAATAGAATTTGTTCCTAAAATCAATATTAAATATTTATTCATTTAGACTATAAAAAGTAATATAAATATTGTCACTTACTATAATATTAATATGGTTATTGATTTAGACTGCATACAGAACAATAACCTTTTACCTAAATTCAACAGTCAATTATCCTATTAGTCTAAGCCACACAAAGTAAAATAGAATTTATTGCTAAATTTAATATTAAGTATTTATTCATTTACATTATAAACACTACAATAAATTTTGTCACTTACTATAATATTCCTATGGTTATTGATTTAGACTGCATACAGAACAATAACCTTTTACCTAAATTCAACAGTCAATTATCCTATTAGTCTAAGCCACACAAAGTAAAATAGAATTTGTTCCTAAAATCAATATTAAATATTTATTCATTTAGACTATAAAAGATAATATAAATATTGTCACTTACTATAATATTAATATGGTTATTGATTTAGACTGCATACAGAACAATAACCTTTTACCTAAATTCAACAGTCAATTATCCTATTAGTCTAAGCCACACAAAGTAAAATAGAATTTGTTCCTAAAATCAATATTAAATATTTATTCATTTAGACTATAAAAAGTAATATAAATATTGTCACTTACTATAATATTAATATGGTTATTGATTTAGACTGCATACAGAACAATAACCTTTTACCTAAATTCAACAGTCAATTATCCTATCACTTCAAGACACAGAAAGTAAAATAAAACTTGTTCCTAAAATCAATATTAAATATTTATTCATTTAGACTATAAACAGTAATATAAATATTGTCACTTACTATAATATTAATATGGTTATTGATTTAGACTGCATACAGAACAATAACCTTCTACCTAAATTCAACAGTCAATTATCCTATCACTTCAAGACACAGAAAGTAAAATAAAACTTGTTCCTAAAATTAATATTAAGTATTTATTCATTTAGACTATAAAGAGTACAATGAATTCTGTCACTTAATGTAGTATTCAGAAGGTTATTGAATTAGACTTCATACAGTACAATAACCATTTTCCTAGATATACGTTAATGCTTCCAGCTGCTTTTGATGGCTCTGGTGCATCATAGTCTAAATTTAGAGCTATTTGCAATAGGTTCATGCTTCCACCAACTGCTAGTGACACTGGTGCACAGCAGCAAAAACAGCACGACAGATATTTGGAGAAAAATACTCTGGCTAGAAAGACAATAATAAGAAAGAAACCATCATTGTTTCAATATTCAGTAGACCAGGCCCACATTTTAGATTACAAAGTGTTGATGACCTGTGAATGAAGTGCCAAGGTAAGGGGTAAAGCGAATCGGCCGTTTCCGCTTCACTCCTCACCTTGGCAATTCATTCCCAGATCATTAACACCTTGTAACCTAAAGTATGGACCTGGTCTACTGAATATCAAAGCAATGATGATTTCTTTCCCATCATTGTAATTCTAGCTACAGTGTTTCTCTCCAAGTATCTGTCCTGTTATTTAAACTGCTATGCACCAGTGTCACTAACAGTTCTGGAAGCATGAACCCACTGCAGATAGTTCTAAATTCACACTGCAAAGCACCATAGTCATCAAGAGCAGCTGGAAGCATTAACCTACATTAAATTGGTTTAACTTAGACTAGTATGTACCAGTGTCACTTAAAACTGAAGTAACCATCTGATTATGGAACTTAAAATCACAGATCATCAAATAAACCTTGTCACAAACCTTAATATTCAATATTTATTAATTTAGACTTTAAACAGTAGAACAAAGATTATCACTTAGTATATTCATATGGTTATTGATTTAGACTGGATACAGAACAATAACCTTTTACCTAAATTCAACAGTCAATTATCCTATTAGTCTAAGCCACACAAAGTAAAATAGAATTTGTTCCTAAAATCAATATTAAATATTTATTCATTTAGACTATAAAAGATAATATAAATATTGTCACTTACTATAATATTAATATGGTTATTGATTTAGACTGCATACAGAACAATAACCTTTTACCTAAATTCAACAGTCAATTATCCTATTAGTCTAAGCCACACAAAGTAAAATAGAATTTGTTCCTAAAATCAATACTAAATATTTATTCATTTAGACTATAAAAAGTAATATAAATATTGTCACTTACTATAATATTAATATGGTTATTGATTTAGACTGCATACAGAACAATAACCTTTTACCTAAATTCAACAGTCAATTATCCTATCACTTCAAGACACAGAAAGTAAAATAAAACTTGTTCCTAAAATCAATATTAAATATTTATTCATTTAGACTATAAACAGTAATATAAATATTGTCACTTACTATAATATTAATACGGTTATTGATTTAGACTGCATACAGAACAATAACCTTCTACCTAAATTCAACAGTCAATTATCCTATCACTTCAAGACACAGAAAGTAAAATAAAACTTGTTCCTAAAATTAATATTAAGTATTTATTCATTTAGACTATAAAGAGTACAATGAATTCTGTCACTTAATGTAGTATTCAGAAGGTTATTGAATTAGACTTCATACAGTACAATAACCATTTTCCTAGATATACGTTAATGCTTCCAGCTGCTTTTGATGGCTCTGGTGCATCATAGTCTAAATTTAGAGCTATTTGCAATAGGTTCATGCTTCCACCAACTGCTAGTGACACTGGTGCACAGCAGCAAAAACAGCACGACAGATATTTGGAGAAAAATACTCTGGCTAGAAAGACAATAATAAGAAAGAAACCATCATTGTTTCAATATTCAGTAGACCAGGCCCACATTTTAGATTACAAAGTGTTGATGACCTGTGAATGAAGTGCCAAGGTAAGGGGTAAAGCGAATCGGCCGTTTCCGCTTCACTCCTCACCTTGGCAATTCATTCCCAGATCATTAACACCTTGTAACCTAAAGTATGGACCTGGTCTACTGAATATCAAAGCAATGATGATTTCTTTCCCATCATTGTAATTCTAGCTACAGTGTTTCTCTCCAAGTATCTGTCCTGTTATTTAAACTGCTATGCACCAGTGTCACTAACAGTTCTGGAAGCATGAACCCACTGCAGATAGTTCTAAATTCACACTGCAAAGCACCATAGTCATCAAGAGCAGCTGGAAGCATTAACCTACATTAAATTGGTTTAACTTAGACTAGTATGTACCAGTGTCACTTAAAACTGAAGTAACCATCTGATTATGGAACTTAAAATCACAGATCATCAAATAAACCTTGTCACAAACCTTAATATTTAATATTTATTAATTTAGACTGTAAACAGTAGAAGAAAGATTGTCACTTACTATATTCATATGGTTATTGGTTTAGACTGGATACAGTACAATAACCTTGGGCATAAATTCAATGGTACAGTGGTTATTAATATAAACCCGAAATGGCAAAGTGAAAATTGTGAAATTTATATATTCAGTATTTATTGATTTAGACTGGAAACAGTAGAAGAAATTCTGTAAGCACCATTCCCTTATAAGATGGTTGGGTTGAGGAAACAGAAAAAGGTCATATTTTACTGAAATTAACGCAAAAAGTGTAGAAATCTGTGTAATTTGGGAGAACCCTTTTTACATTGATCCAAACGTGAAGATAATCCACCTGAAAGTGAAGTTAAAATATTGTGTTGATACCACTACCTGTGCGAAGATGGTTATGCCGGATATTTAATCAGAATTACGGAGAAAAATCAATCGCAGTCGAGTGATTGGCAAGTTAAACGTATTTTCACTCTCTAGCAGAAGCGAAAATTCCGTAAAATCCCAGGCGCCAAAATGTCTGGTATGTTGTTCATCTAATCGAACTGTTTTTAATTCCGTAAACTTTTCTTCCTTGTTGTTTGCAGTCAGAACACGAAGCATAAGTGACCAAAATCTGGCAACAAATTGTCCACATCCAGCTTTTAGAAATGGTCAAGCTTCCATTTTTGCTTTCAAGGTCAAAAACTTTAATGAAGTTCACGTACGTTGGCTACTTTCCAGTGAAATTGGCAGCCTGATCTTGTTTTCACTCATTGTTCCAGCGCCCCGCTGAAACCCCGGCCGGAGCGGCTTCAAAATTCGACTTAGCCAGAAATTTTGAATTCGAAAAGAAATAAAGCGTCTTATGGTAACGAAAACTAGTTTTTTCGTTCAAAAATACTTTCGTACAGTAGGATAAACTCCATGAGGTTGCATTTTACGGCTATATATAGAACGCACTTGCATGTAAAGCTCGACTTTCAAACCTGGAATTTATCGCAAATTTTTCACGAAAATTTATGAAAATTGCTTCAGTACCGTTCAAAAGCTGTCTGCAAGGCTTATCTCTTCCAGTTTACCCTCCGAGTGTCGAACAGATATACATGAAATAGCTCTCAAGTGTACGAAAAGTTCGGTTTCATGCCAGAAGTTTTTCGGAAAAATTTTCGTCAAAATTTATCAAAATACCTTTGAAACGGTCAACAGCACTCCCTCCTATCGCTTCTTCGGAGTTTTTGTTCAAAGAAGGAAAGAAACTTAGCGAAAACAGAAGTCCGAAGCAAAACTCCCGGCTAACTCTCCTCAAAACAACTCAAAAGCGATTCGGTCGAAAACGAAAGATTTGAACAAGAAATACGACAACAGAAGTCATTGCATACCTTTCCAAACCACCAAGAAGGCCTTTCGACCAGATATCTTTTCTTTTCGTCGGTACTGAAGTAGAATTTTGCTCGCTTTTTGTCTACTCCAAGTCTACGTCGATAAAACCCATCTTTCTTCTCCGAACATCGCGCACTGAATGAAGTTTGGAAAAAGATACCAAGACTTAATAGCGTTGTGGCGCGAATTGGATTCGTATTTCTATTGGCTCAAGATTTAACAAGAACGCAAGTGATTGGTTCTTTTTGGCTGCTTTTGATTGGTTCTTTTTGGCTGCCTTTGATTTTGATCCTCTATATCGAAAAAGGTCTACTTTTTAAAAAGAATGTCCTTCTAAATTGGATAATGCTGTCTTACGGTTTAATTTCTTTTAAAAAATAAACCCTTTCGAAGCTAGGCGGATTATTGCCTCAAAGGTTTACACTGACAAAAATACGGTACTTGTCCAGAAACAATCTTGCTGAGGTTTTTAGAAAAACCGACCTTTAAAAAGTGCTCGGTTGAGTGTAACTTGTCAACACGAATTCCTCTATTTTCTTCCGTTTATTACACTGTTTACAGCGTTACTGTTGTAATACTGTAATTCCAAGTTATATTTTTAAAAGATCTTTAAAAAGTTAGAGGAAATATGAAAAAACTGAACTCATTTGAGGTCAATTCTTTGAAAAAAGAAACACAATCACACAAAGTGGATAAAAATAAGTGGCGGACCTCTGCGAAGACACCACTATTGCTCGTTTCATATCGCGCGGAAAACTAGCACTAAAGGGTTAATCCCGTTGTTCATTAAACGAAATCGTTCAACGAATATTTTCCCCTGATTATTCAAGTGACCAAGGCTGTCCACGCAGGGATTTTTCTTTGGGTTAGTAGGACATATGCGCAAGAACATGCCCAGAAATTTGTCAGTGAGAGCGTTTGTTTAGCTCTACAGTATGATACAATAAACTATCTCGCTGATATTCATGAAATTACACAAGGATAATTCAGAACCTAATGTGCGTTTCTATGCTAAATATTCGCCTTATATTTCGCATGTTTTCTACGTAATTTAGTGAATACCGGCAATAAGACAATAAGAGTATAAAAATACGATTTTAGACAGAAGACGTGACCTGCTTCTAACTTCCATGAGTAGATGCAGAGCTGGGGCGTGAGGAGAAGGCGTGGTCCAAGAGGTGTCAATATTTGATCAGTTAGATAATATTTCCTTTTCAGGGGTTCCAGAACATACATACCTAGAAATTATTGAATTCTTAGAGATCTGAAACAGCATTTTCAGCGTTACCATGGGATAAGCGTACTAAGATTAGCTAAACTTTTCGTGACGGGGATATTTGTCCAAGCAAGAGGTGGGCACTGACAGAATGAGGGAGGCAATTCCCTCACAAATGGCATATCAAAAATACTATCAGTGAAAATACTGACAAAAAAATATCAGTGATGAATTGATCGTACTTTTTTTTCTTTTTTAGTTTTAATTAAGTTCTGCAGGTCAAATCGTAATATTAAAAAAATAAAATAAAAAAAAACCCAAAAAAACTATCCCTCCACACAAACCTCTTTGATATGGCACATAGTTAATGTTCAACATTAACACTGCTACCTGGCATAGTTTGCCATATTTTCTGAAGTTTCACAGCAGATTTTTCACTCAATCTCTGCCATGATAAGCAAGCCAACAATACACAGCTGGGTAAAACTTGGTTTCTATATGTACATACACAAAACAAGCTCACTAACTTACATCATTTGATTTGCCTGAGAAATATGACATGAATCTAACAAGGTTATGTAATTTTTGAATTCATATCTTCTGAACAGATTAGCATCAGCTGCCACAAAATTGTGTTCAGCAAATTATTACAATTTTTAACTGCAGCAGAATTTCTCACCAAGAGATCTGTTTTGTAAAGGAAAAATCCCAACACATTAAATTCTATGTCCATAGTGTAGAACAGCTGGTGACCAAAATGGACCATTCTTGCTTTTGGGAAGAATAGAACTTAAAATGTTTCGCAGCTATTAGGACTGTTGCACCCTTTAAAGAAAATAGTCTGGGGTTCGTCTCGTGACATGAGGCTCACCACGCCTTGGTGCTGGGTCAAACTGCAAGCTGCAAATAAAAGTATTAAAATCACTAATCAGATATAATAAACAACAAAACATATTTAACAATTATTGGGTAAGGCTGAACATAAAAATGAGAATTATCAAGACCAGTGTTTCTGTTATCTACTCAAGCCAAAACCTGAGGTGCATAATAAAATTGAGACCTTGATAATTCTTGTCATCACATGAAAACTGAATTCAGTAATTGTTTTTCTATACAATTTTACTGGGTGCCCCAAAACAAGCAATTATGCATGGGTAAACAAACTCCATGGCAGCTGCACAGACTAAAAACAATTATCAGCAAAAATGACATGGTTTCTTTATGTCTAAAAACCAACTCCTGTATGTATGACATAACTTAACAAACACAGAAGCTAATGCTGTAAAATGTAACTTCTGCATATAGAAAAACCAATGTCTGCACACATTATGTAACCAACTGGTACCACTTAGAACTGTCTGTTTGTAGCCAAATGAAATTGTACAGGATGACAAAATGTTTATGCTTCAGGTTGCAACACATTTTGCTGTTTATAGACTTGAAAATGTACTATAAGATTAGAAGTGGATGTGGATTCAATAACTCAATCAATGGTTGTTGGGTAACTCTCATTATTGCAGAATGATATCATGGTTAACATCAAGCACTACCTTGAGGTAGCTGTGATAAGTTTAAATCATTGAGCAAACCAACAAAATTACATCCTGTAATTTAAACATTTGTGAATTGTGATACTGTTCATGCTGTATAAAAAACTGCTGTTAATGATGGCAGAGTAACAGTAACTTACAAAGAATATTTGAGAGAATCATCCAATTCCATAATAGCAGCTTGGTTGCCACATCGATAACAGTAATTTGGTGCACTGAAAATAGTCACTACATTGCGATCATGACACCAGTTGTAACCCTAAAAAGAATTGGGAATAATGAATGCACAATGATAGGTTTAAACTTTATATACTATGCAAGAATTGAAGCAGTACTGTATGGTATGTCACTCTTTTGCTAATCACAAACAAAATGTTGGTAAGCAGTCAGCAAAACAACATGAAAGAGTGCAGCTTTGTGACATCAATAGAATATAATAGGGAGACCTACTGAAACTATCTGAAGATACATTACCTCCATAACAAGCTGATGAGCTCTTGAAACTAGAGTCAATCCATTTGTATGATTAAACTGTTCTGAAATATCTTGACCAAATGTGTAGCCAGCACCCCGAGGTGAAATTCCCCATCCACCACGATCATCTGGGTCACTCCACAGCAAGTCACACATTGGGCCCTGAGAGAAATAAGAATATGAAGCTAGTAACTTTATGGCAGTCTACTGATTTCTATTCCTTACTGGCCAAATTTGGCCATTGTTTTTTCAGGATTGAAACAGGTAAACATAGGGGATAACAAAATGGTGACAAAGAAATACTCTTGTGGCAAAGTATTTACTGAAAACTCTCACCTCATGGGGAACTTCTTGTATCCTATCTAAAGCACGTATATGATCAAGAGTATCAATAGAAGGAGAAAGACCACCATGGAGACAAAATATCTGAAAGAAGAAGTACATGTTGCTGTAACAGGCCTTTCACTGAGCATAACATCATTTATATGATGGCATCCAATGCTTAGCAAGCAGTGGCTAAACTCAGCGTCACTTGAATGCATGTATCTCATACCTAATCACTAGTGGAAAGATTTTATTTAGTATTAAACCAAGCATTGATTGAGATATAAAGAGTTTACCTGTGATTTGAGATACTATCTATAAATACTGTATCTTGGTAATGATCCAAACAAGATGAAAGACAACACTAAGAGTTGATTAATTGTAGATGTTTTCATTTAGATGCAGTAACTTTCAAAAAAAATACTGTTTATTTTCAATGAATTTTTAGACTGCTTAGATACATGATAAAATCTACCCCTCGTGCTCTTCAGCCAAGTGAGTAAAGCCACCACTGTGAGTTGTGATTACACACCTGTTAGGGATGGCTTGTCTTCAGCTGGGCAGGGAAGTATGGCTATAAATCTATAGTGATCATTGTCTCTTTCTCATTCACTTTCTTTCTTACTTTTTTTTGATAATCTTTAATGCTTACCTGGCTATCAACCAATGCAGTTAGAGGTAAATAATCAAATAAATCTGTAAAATATTTCCAAACATTTGCATTTCCATATTTACGTAAACACTCATCATAAAAACCATAAACCTGAGTGATCTGTCTGCTTTCATGATTGCCCCTCAGGATGGTGATTCTGTGAGGGAAACGAACCTGTAAACCAAATGAAAATAAATTCAGAAATATAAATTTCTGAACAGAATGAGACAAAAGATAAAACATGCTCAACTTCAAAATTGCAAGACCTAAGAAGACTTAGAATAACTGTTTATCATTGGCTAAAGATTGATGAAAAATCAAAAATAACCAAAATCATTGAAATCCTATTTGTGATGTTACCTGGATATCAATCTCACCCTGAGAAGAGCAAAATATCTCATACTGTATCACATACTATTCAGTGCAACAAACAACCATGGAAAAAAGGGAGAAGTACACATTTTACCAATTGAATCAACATGCAGTCCAATAATCCATATTATGTGAAGGCATAACCATTATCCCTACACCCTGACCAATTAGGTCCCAGGTATCAACTGCTAAAATGTGTGTGATCCCTCATATACTTTTATAATTACATTCTCTCACCTTCAGTGCTACTAAAAGAGTAACTGTTTCAACTGAGTAATAACCTCGATCGACATAGTCTCCCATAAAAAGATAGTTTGTATCTGGAGATTTGCCTCCAATGCGGAATAACTCCATGAGATCATGGAACTGTCCATGAACATCCCCACAGACTGTAACTGGACATTTCATTTCTTGAACATTAGACTCTTTGGATAGAATTTCTTTGGCCTATAAAATTTTCAATAACAACAATTATGGTATGTTTATTGGGTTGGATCACTCATAGTGACTTCATATTATATCTAATTAGTTACTTAATGAAACCAATGACTCCATCATTAAATACAAGAAGCCATATCAATTGCATTAGAATGAATGACAATTATAATTATGTTACATAAGTGGCATAATTATATAATTTCATATTACACAAGCAATGTTGACATGACATTTATCATTAGATCTGATACAATAAATTTGACATTGCCTGTATTTTTTCCCCCTGGATTGTGCTGATTATATTTTTGTCTTTAGTTTCAGCATTATTCAACTACCACATGATAACTAGGTATATCCTGGAAGCTGTCATATTTTTCTTCTCCAAAATCCCTGCAAATGAACTCGAAACCTAACAGATGTACCTTTTATTTATGAAGATTTAATATTTTTGAGATATTAGATGGCAACTCTATACAGACAAGACCCAACTCCAAAATTACTACAAATATACTCCAAAGGCAACAGCAGTATTTTAAACTACACTGTACTTGTAACTCTTAAAAATACAATGGTTTTCAACAAGCAGGCAACAAATACCATGTGTAAACAAGACGAAATCTTTTAAGAAAGTGGTGTGTGAATGTAACTGGCTTTATTGTCCTTGGGGAATATGCAAGACTGGTAACTAAGTTCTCATTTACGTAAAAATGTCACTTTTAGATAATTTAAAAACTACTGGAACTAGTAAGGACTGGGGTACAACAGAAAAAACTGGACTTAATACCGTTGATCACCCAAGGGCGCCATACGCCTCAGTTGCAGGGTAAAATTACACACTGCAATACATTTGCCACTGCTTTTAAACCCTAGTTACTTTAGATATAACCAGACTTTGAAAAACAGAGCAGTTAATACGTTAACTGGAAGATGAGTGCGGATAAAATAAACGTGCACATTCTCATCCCTTACCTTTTCACATAAAGTTTTAACCATCGGTTCGGACAATTGCTTACAATCGTTTAACTGTTCAATCCAAGCGTCCAAATCTTTCGATGTCGTTTTATCCTCCATTATCGAAAATTTCGTTAAAAACCTCAATTAGCTGTAAAAAATATCAAAGTCTTTCAAGTATTGTATAACTAGATAAGTAAGCAGGATCCTTTTTATGGATTTTTGAAGCAATATACTCTTCCCTCTCTCTCGTTGTTAAGCTTGCAAATGGAGGCTAACGTGAAGGTCGGTAAATTGGCTACGATGACGTAACATAGAGTGGGGTACAGTCCAGATTGGGCGGAACGTTCCGACTACCCAGTGGTGTATACCGAGACATCAACTTCACCAATGGTTCGTGAAACTTTTTTAACTCGCAGAATTTGCCAGGAAAAATTGAAACCCATCGTACAGTCAAAATTAGGGTTAAAAATTTCTTTAAGTATTTTAGTACAGACGTTAAGATTTCAATAAAGACTCCAAGAGATTCATTCAGATTGATTTTGCACATTATCATTGAAGGTATCCGACAGTTCCCGACAATTTTCTCTACCTCACCCTATGTTGTTAAGGTTCGACCGCCCTCCCTGAAGTGTACTCCATATTTGGAAGAAGACGCCTGATGTTGCAATCCAACATGGATCAGGGGGAAATTTAGAACCCAATTTTGATTAAACATCTTTTTAAATAAAGCCCGATTTTGAATTGCAGGCATGCATATTAGCAGGTTAATATTTGAAGTAGTTTTGTGCATATCTATTGTTGTCATACAATATACTGTCACTAGTCAAATACGATTTTTAGCTGAATTTTTTCAGAATACATTTTCCTGTTACGAATCTGAAATTCTAGTTGTTATCGAGTTTCCCCCCTGTCAGGAATGTATTTAGGGCGAAAACAATAGTTGGTGACAGAAATTTGTCTACAAAGAAGGTACGTTTTATTTCATAATATCTTACTGTTTTGCGTTTTTGCTGTTAAGTTTATCGTTTGTCCTTGTTTAATTGCAGTAGAATCTGCTGCAAAAAAATATTTTATCTTCTGTTAAGAATTCTGAATGATTTAAAGTTACCGTGGTTTGTAGTTGTAGCACGTTTGTTGCGCAAGCTTACCTCTCTCAATTACGTTTTCCCTTCTTCATAAATTATAAAGATCAGTATACATTGGCTCTTAAGAATCATAAGAATTTTTGTTTGATATCCAGACAAAAACGTTTTACTTAGGTCAGGAAAAGTGGTTTTATCGTCTCTTAGTTACTTGCAAATATTTTTTAAAGGTGACCGGTCAGAATGCAGTGTATTTTAGTTTCATTTAACTTTTCGTCTTTGCCTGAGCAAATGGACGAGGCATGCAGCAAATTGTCCTCGTTTATAACACCGTTCTAGTGATTTGATAATCGATACACCAGGATGTTTCATATTAACGACGAATCTTAGACCTTAGAACAACTGAGTTTCACATCTATTTTCCCTCCTAAGGTGCCTTCACCGTTCTTACAATGGCTGACTTCAAAGAATTTTATTCTGTGGAGTGTTATGTCTAATGACTTTACCAACATAACTAACATTGATCTAAATCATGAAATAAAAATGGAGTGCTGCGTAGGCAGTGTGGAAATCGAAGTGATATAATCAGAAAGGTTTGAGTACTGCCGAAATGTGAGAGTAGTTATCTAACGTTTCGAGGGCCTTCTGACGTTTTAAGGGCCTTCGCTCGAAACGTTAGATAACTACTCTCACATTTCGGCAGTACTCAAACCTTTCTGATTATTTCACTAACATTGATCTATATCTACATGTATGGAGATCAGAAGGTTTAAAATGTGAAATTGAGATTGCAGTAAGAAACTGAAAATAAAAATGCAGTTGTTACAAGAGGTCAAGGGGACTGATATTTCAAGGAAAGCACTGTTACACATCTGACACTTAAGACCTGTTTCATCACTGTGTCAACCATAGTAAAATGAGCTTGGGTAAAGATATTCCAAACTTGAAATCTTAAGTGGCAGAATTATTTTTCCTTGTGGCAAATAACAGTATGTCACTTTGATGTTTCAGGTCAAAACAAGCCTTATACAAGAATCAAATTCCAAAATAGGCATAAAACTATGGCCATATTTTTATTATTATTGGAGAGTAGCTTTTATAAATGACTTTGCTTGGTGGTTCTGAAAGCTATCAATACTCTGTATATCAGTTGATCAGTACAATTGATATATAGGCAGCTAGAGGTGTGTCAGTGGACAAAAAGCAGACAAAGGGATGGATAGGTAGGTAGACTGGGGGCTAGACAGACAAACAGTTAAAAAGATAAAATGACAAATAGACGAGAAGGCAGACAGATTGAAGGACTCCCTCAAGATTATAGTAATCCAGAAGATTAGCATCAGCAAAACTTCACGTTGTATTACTGGATATTGCTGTATTACTTGGCTTAATGTAAATAATTGAGTGAAAGATGTTGTTACCGTATATATGGATAGGTGTGTGCAGGTGAGAGTCCACACACTCCCTTAAGAAATCCATAGAACTGATATTTAGATGAGAATGTATGATGTCATTTATTTCTTTATATCAGATATCGATCATGTCTTATCCTGGAGGAGGTTACCCCCCTGGAGGTTATCCCCCTGCTGCCCCTGGTTATCCTCCAGCCGGATCTGATGTGAGTATCTTTAAGTTATTTTACTAAGCTCCAATATGAAATTAGTCTTCATGTTTTACCACATGAAAAAGTGTGTGATTTTGATTTAAATTTTTTTAGTATGGTTACCCTCCTGCTGCTCCTGGTTACCCACCTGCTGGTCCTGGCTATCCTACTGCAACCCCTAGTTACCCTCCAGGTCCTGGTTATCCCTCTGCAACACCTGGTTACCCTCCATCTGGAAGTTATCCACCTGTGCAACCTGGTTACCCTGGTGCCCCAGGTAAGAATTTTCAACATTTGTCTCAATATCATTGTCTTTTTCTTGATTTCTGCTGCACCATTACTGGAAATTTTAAGTTACCAAGTAAAATACTGTGCTTTAACTGTGTATAAAAGTACAAAATCTGAAATACCAATAAAAAAACTTCCTTCTTTTCTTGTTTTTTTTTTTATATTTCTTGAAATTTCATACCAAGTCTACTGACTGGGTTGACTATAAATACCAGTTATGGGCTTGTCTTTGCCTTCATCTTCATCTCTTTTTCCATCCCATTTCTGTCTATATCTTTACCTCTATGTCAATGTGTATATTAACTACAATCCCTATTACGATACTATACTTTCTGGACAATTACCCACAGGTTATCAGTTTATTTCTCCATTCTTGAAATTGTTACAGGTGGGGAAAAATGTGGGTAATGCATCAGCAAATATTTCTTTGACAAAAATTGATGCCAAACATTTTATTGAAAATGTTACAAGATTACAGACATGTCCTGTTCCAATGTTTTGAATATGCAATGTAATTTGATTCTACAGCCTGTTGTGTCAGGCTCTGTCATAATTACACCTTTGCCAGTCTTTACAGTAATGTGTAAAATGGATTCTCTCTCAAATCCTTTATTTGGTTTTCAGGAGGATATCCAGGTAACTATCCAGGCAGTGGACATGCACCTACACCAGGTGGATATCCAGTTGGTAAGGTTTTTCATGTGTGGTTTGATGTGAAGCATCATGTTATTTGCAGGCTGCATCGGGCTCCTGAAAGTTTTTGATCTGGGGTAAAAAATTAGTTTTCCAACTATGCCAAGGTATCACCATGCATAACTGTTTTTACTTTTTGGAATGCTGAATGATATTGCTAAGATATTGTAACAATACTTTAACAGTGTCATTCAGAATGAGGAACACAAAAGAATGTTTTTGCTCTTTTTACCCGTAAAGAAAATCTCAGTAGATACAAAGTAAACAGCAATAGCACAGGAAGTCCTGACCTTATATATGATACTTATACATTTGGTGGTTTGTATTGGAAATCTCTATCACTTGATTTTAGGTACACCACCACCTTGTGTGTATACGTAACGTGCACACTTGGTCGATTAACCTCTTTATTTCAACATAGTCACAACTAACTACAATTATACAAACTTCACCTATATATAGTGTTTGTCTTTGCACGTGAATAGCTCACGGTATTTTACATTACACAATACGACTATTGATACTTCTGGGAAACTACATGAAAGTACTTTTGCTGAGAACTATGCTTCTATTGATGGTCTAGTAAAACTACATGTATTATTCCACCATGAGCCATGTGACAGTATTATTAAGTAATTTTACATTTACTATGTACTGTCAATGTTGGGAAAAATCCCATATGTGCATAGTGTCGTATTACTTACTTTACAGAGCAAGACTCGTTACATATATACCATACCTATTGTCGTTGTTGTTGTTGTTATAGGAGGTGCACCACCACCAGGTGGTCCAGCATATGGTGGAGCACCAAATGTTCCTGGAGGTCCTGCATATGGCACACCAGGTTTCCAGTCATATGGTCAACAACCACCACAACAAAATTATGGTCAAGCACCACCACAGCCAGGATATGGTAGTCAGGGACCACCACCTCATGGCGGCCAACCACAAGCACCACAACAAGGCTATGGTCATCAGCCACCTCCTCAAAGTCATCAAGGACATCAACCTCCTTCCCGACCTCCACCTCCTGGGGCTACCGAGGCTCCAATTATTCCCTCTAAAGCCCCACAGGCAGTAAGGCAGCAGATTTGTTTATGAAATTCTTGCATGTGTAGCAGTTTCTGAGGGTATGAGCCCTTTGATTTGTTATTTTTTTTTATAGCAGAGCTCTGTACCACCAACTGAACAACTTGCTGGGATGTCACTGGCTACAGTATGTACAAGCTTACTTCTTGATAGATGCTTGTGTGACACATCATTCTTGTCCTGCATTTAACACACACCCAAAAAATGATGTGTTACTGCAAGATACTATAGCAACACAACAAGGTGTGTTTTAACAACATACCTTTAGGTGTGTTTTTTTGTTGTGCACTTTGGTGTGTTGTTGAAACACACTTTGTTATGGTGCTGCAATACACTGTGTTGTGGCAACAATCTTTATGCATGTTGAAGCATACTTCTTTTAAGATTGTGTTTTGGCCTGTACAAACTTTGTATTTGAATCAAATATTAGCTATTCAGTCCTAGTTCTCTGGTCTGATATTCTTACATGTACTGTACAGTACTTTAGAAATCAAAACAGTCTTGGTTTTGTAAAGTTAACAAGGTTTTTTGCTAGTGAAACGAATTGTAGTATATGCCATAAAACTGTGTCAATTGTTCCAACTCATTCATCCAGCCATTCCATTGCTGTTATCTTTGCATTTGGTGTCAGATATAAGGATACCAAGATAAGGTTTAGATTTGATGTAGCTCAATCCTTTGTCCATATTTTCCCATTATATTGAAGAAATATGGTCATGGAACTGTCAAAGCCATTTCACCATTTGATGCTGAAGCAGACAGTGAGCGGTTGAGAAAGGCCATGTATGGTGCAGGTAAGATATAACCACTGTCAAGAAATTAAGATAGTGAAAGTGTCTGTGTTCTGTAATCTTTTAAAAGACAAACATTCTCCCTATGTTAATGGACACTGGACAGGTTACTTTAAATACCAAGAAAGATACTTTCGTTTACGTGAAATGACTTTATGAAGTTTTGAGCTTGACAAAAAAGAATGATGAAGCAGACAGTGGTTGTATTAACCCATTACATGTAACTCCCAAAATTTCCTTTTGTAATTTTAAATAGCATGAACTACTCCCGGCATTTAACATATATTGTTTACTTAACTTAGATGGCATACTTTTCATGCACCAGGCTAAAATAGCTGCACCAAAAAGAAAGATCATTTATAATCGTACTTTTACGTTCGTTAGGGACTGATGAAAAGACGATCATTGATATTCTGGCCAATCGTTCTACTGAACAACGTGTCAAAATCAGGTTACAGTTCAAGACCATGTTTGGAAAGGTAACTAATGTCCACTGAGAGGAAGCAAAATCTAACCATATATTTATGTGCTGTTTGAGCACTAAGATCACCCTTTTCTGGACCCAGATGACACCCTTTGATAAGTAAAATCGTCTGGCGTTAACAAAAGCGAAATTAAAAAGTCGGATACGGACCGAAAAGAGTCAACGTTTGCATCCATTTTGGTTAAAATCTAAATTCATTTCGATGCTGTAACCCATATTGGGCTCGGTGTAAAGGTCACCCATGGCAGGTGGGTTATGAAATGTAGTGAAGAAGAGAAAGCTAAGTGTAGTTACTAGTACACAGTCGCATTAATGGTAAGAATGACGAACTTAAAAGTCTTGGAGTTGACAGCTGGCTAGGATTTAGAGATGACGAGGATTTAGAGCTGACAAGACTACGTTTCCTGGAACTTCCAGATAATTTTCTGGACTTGGGGTAAAAGCGAGCTGGTGTTTTTTACTTTTCTTGTCAAGGATCTCATCAACGAACTGAAATCGGAGCTCAGTGGTAACTTGGAGGAATGTCTTTTGGCCATGATGGAACCAAAATACTTGTATGACGCTAAATCCTTGAGAAGAGCAATGAGGGTATGCTGACAGATTTTATCGGAAAATCTGAATAGATTGTTTAGTTTATACCTCCATTACTGTTATTTTGTAGTCTTATTTATCGCATCGTTCTTCGTAATTTCAGGGTGCTGGCACAGATGAAGAAACATTGATTGATATTTTGTGTACCAGAAGCAATGCGGTAAGATTTTACTCAGAGGTGTTGTTCCAATTATTTTATTTGATATATTGACCAAGTTTTAAAGAAGTTCACTGAAAACAAATATCAAAAAATTTAATGTTTCTATTGACGCAGATCTTGCCGTCGTGATAAAAAAAGTCGACAAGATCACCATATACACATCAATGGTAGCTCAGAGTTCCCGGAATTTCTAATCACCTGGCGTGTCACCATACTTACTAACCAATCCCCTATGAAAAATTATCCCAAGGAGCCAGCTAAGAAAACCATTTCTTACCCAATTTTTATTGTAAAGTGGATGTATAAGAAACTTCGGTGTGCCAGGTTCCCTGCCCACGATTGATTAGGTTCTGTTCACGAATTTTGATTCTGCAAGACGTAATAAACGACTGCATTGTAAAGTAAACAGATAAGGTAAATTGCTCTAAATACCACAAACATGGCATTCTATCAAAATAAGGGAAGATCATCATTGGTTTACGATTTAGACTATAAATAATATCCAGTTTTTGATGTCTTCAAAATAGTGTCTTAACGGAGCTTGGTTGATGACAGTAATTACGAAGAAAAAATTTCTTGGAATCCATTCTGATAGTGGTTTTCCTTTTTAATTTTTAAACATCTTCTGTCTGCTTTTTTTTTAATATTAATGTATTGCAGGATATTCAAAAGATCAAGGCCGAATACAAAACTTGTAAGTTCTTTTATTTATTTTTATAACCATCATGTCAACACTGGCGACTCAAACAAAGTAAACTCTCCGTGCAAGCTCTGTTGATCTTTACCAGGGGGGACTCATATCATCTCACCGTCTTAATGACAGGGGTCTGCCGGACAGTAGATGACGGGTGCTCCAGACATCCGTCCGCGGATCTGGAATATTCCCAGCTTTGTGTCTGCCTTGTGTTACGTTGTGCATCGATGTTACCCATGGTTCCTTAGGGGTTTATATCCCGCAGACAACTGGCACTAATGGATAATTCCAAACGAAAATTAAAAATATGTGGCGTTGACTAAGACATGGCAGATGTCTAGTGCCAGCAGATTGTGTAAGATCACTTGAAAAGCGATGAAAAGTATTTGGAAGTACGAGACCAAGGTCATGTCTGAGATAACGTCATATAGTAATTTTTACTACCGTATGGAGCTATTCGTAATTGCGTCAAGTTTGGGCGGATCTGGTTTTCTTGACAAGGAATGAGGTCAAAAAAGGGAGGTACCGTACTCGCCGTATTAATACCGTTCAATATCATCCGTGCGATGAAGCCTGATGGGTTTTTATGTTGTTCGTGCTAGACTACAAAAGGGATTTGGAGAAGGACAGCGTGAGTGAGACGAGCGGTCATTTTAAAAGACTTCTTGTGTCGATGTGCCAGGTATGAGTATCTTATTTTATATCTTAGTTATCATGTACTGTTTAACTCTTTCCTGGCGGCTTAAGACTTCTATCATTTACTCTGGTTCACGCCAGACAGTTTTACCCCTCAAAGGGAGAGCTTTTGCTGGGAAAGAGTTAATGAAAACAGTTCCGTTCTTTTAATGTTTCTAGAACGGATAATGTATCTGTCATAAAAACGCCCATCCACACTGAAGATGCTGTTGTCGCCTACAACTCTTTCCCCTGGCGTACGCAATTTACTGACACGAACAAAATGCTTGCTTATGATTCGTTAGCTAACGTTGCAGTAAATCCTGAGGATTCGTTTGAGTGAATCACATAAGTCAGGATAAGCCGTCGTGTGTGGCAGTCATACAGTGTATGATGAAGGTCAGCGATAGTATAACGAGTTCTTTAATCTTTAATTGTAGGGCAACCGTGATGAAAGTGATACCGTTGACATGGCCAAAGCTACGAAAGAAGCTCAAGATTTGTATCAGGTAGGAATCTTGAAAAGACGTTTCCTCTCCGAGTTTTTGAAGAACTTACACGCGTCTATTTATTGGTTTACCTTATTTTTTTTTGTCTTCATGCTATAGGCAGGAGAGAAAAAATGGGGAACCGATGAGTCTCGATTTAATGTTATTCTAGCCACAAGAAACTTTAAGCAGCTCAACGCGACATTTAACGAATACGTTAAGGTAAAAAAGAAAGCACTGTTTGCTTTTTGTGAAACTTTGAAAAGGTAAATGTGTTGTTCTTTGAGAATGAGAATGAGAATATCCACGTCATTTGACTTTCTACATTAGTATAGTCAGGCGTAACTCACTTGCCACCCATAATCGCGGGGTACAAAGGAAACATGTAGGGATATGGTTAATATGAATGACAAAACGTGTCCATGTCCTCGTGGGGACCCCTGTTATGTACAACTACAATATGTCCAGCCATGTGACTAGCCCCATCCAAGGATTTTCTCCCACTGAACGGACGAGAAAAAAAAACCCCAAAAAAAACAGGGAACGAGGTTACTCCTTGTTGCCTGATGAGGTTCTGGGTTTACATGGAGAGAGCTTCCAGGTAACAGTGGCGTAACGAAAACATTTTTTGTTGGGAAGTTGATACGAGCTTAGCACATTTTGGAGCAACATTTAGCACAATTAAACTTGGTCGTCTTGTATTTCTGCTGTTGTGGTAGTGGTTAAGTTGACGGTGCTTAAAGATGACATTTCTCTCCCGGTTAGGGTCCCCTGAGATGGCCTCATATAAATAAAATAAACGATATGGTGGGAGGGAGGATATATGGTGGGAGGGAGGATATATGGTGGAAGGGAGGATATATGGTGGAAGGGAGGATATATGGTGGAAGGGAGGATATATGGTGGGAGGGAGGACATAGGGTAGGATTGAAGGACTTGTACAAATCATCCCATCGTGTTCACTCCTGGTCATTGTGTCCACTCCAGATTGCTCAACGTGATATCATGAACAGCATTGATCGAGAAATGTCTGGTGATTTAAAGACTGGCTTCAAATGCATCGGTAAGAGACAAAGTTTTTCGTAGAAACTGCTGTGAAGAATAAAAACCTGTTTTTCGTTGTTGGTAATGAAACAAACTATTGCATCAATCTAACCGTGTTAAATTACTCTTGAGACTGTGAGGCCCGTTAAACCGACACGACTGTCGTATACAATTGTTGCTCCTGATGTTTGAGAGAAACTTATTCAAGAATTCAGGTTGTAATACTACAGTAGAAAGCTAATCATAAGGAGGAGTTGTGCCCTTGCGACCGTATTGTATAAGTCAGGTCGAGCAGTCGTGTAAAACAATCTCTGAGTAAATGGGGCCTTACAGTGCGACCTAGTGTGCAGTTTAGAAGAGAATGAGCTGTTCTAGGTGGATTATAGCGTGCTCTGACGTTTGGTATTGGTTTAACGCTTTCTCGGCAGGATAAGACTTCTGTTATTTTGCTCTGGTTAATGTTATACAATTTTATTCGTCAAGGGGAGGAGCACGCCGGGAAAGAGAGTTAATAAGCTCTTTTGTACGTGATGTTTCTAATCAGGAGCGGATCTAGGATTTTGTGAAAGTGGGGAGGTTTGCCTGGCCAGCTGGGGTTCCAGGTTTATGAGAAGATGGGTTGGTCAACCAGGCCTTCGGTTATTCTAACTTTTTAAAGGATGGTGGTTCCTATATCACTGATATAAGGTGCACAATTAAAGAAAAAAAGGTGTAAGTCAAGTTTATTATGTAAACATGGAGATTATGGCGAGGAATCCCCACATTGTTTTGTGTCTTAAAGGGGGGCTAAACCCCTAAACCCCCCCTTGGATCCGCCACTGATTCTTGTAGAGTTGGTTGTAAAGAGATTCATATCGAGAACGTCGTGATGTTAAAACCAATGTAGTACAGTACATGCACTTACATTTCAATTCTTTTGCTCTAAAACTTTCATAGTTCAGTGTTCTCGTAATCCAGCGGTGTACTTCGCTGAACGGTTGTGGAAAAGCATGAAAGGTGCTGGCACGAATGACTCTCTCTTGATTCGTATTGTCGTGTCACGATCTGAGGTAAGGTTCGCCGTGGAACTGGATGAGGTTGCGAGAGGTTGAGAGAAGGGGAATGAGGTGGAATGGTGGGTGTGGGCGGTGGACCGCTGTAATGTGATGTGAAGTAAAGGAGAGACATTTTTCACACCCTACGTATTAAGGGGCTGATTACATGGGAAAATTTCAGCCCGGCAGACCGGGTTCAAAAAAGCCCGGATAACATGAGGTACTTCAGCCCGGATTGAAACTAAAATCGGAAGTGAAACCAGGCAGGAATTTGTCGGTGGCCTATGTTGTTTTGACAATTTACATCTCACGTTCGTCAATCGTCTTTTCTGCCCGAGCTGGAAATTTTTACATGCGACTGCATGAGGTTTTTCAGCCCGGATAGGTCAAACCGGGCTCAAATCGCGCGCTGTAATTTTTAAGTATTTTATCGGAAGGTCGGGTTGAAATTTTCCATGTAATCAGTCCCTTAATTACATCTTTCTGGTAACTGTAGGTTGACATGGTAGAAATTAAACAAGAATTCTTGAATCGCTACCACAAGACTTTGTACAAGATGATTGAAGGAGACACCTCGGGTGATTACAAGAAACTCCTCTTGGCGTTGGTTGGAAGAAACTGAGGACTGAACCTGCCTGGCCAATGTAATTTATCCTGTTATTACATTACGCTCGCGATTACTATATGGATACCGGGCCATACAATGACTTTTAATAATTCCTTGTTAGATATGTAAGAGACGCGATCTTTTAGGAGATGTTGAATAAATTGACAGTAAAACACTTTCACTGGAGTACCACGAGTGCAAATATAGCTGGTAATAGTTACGTTTTGAAGTAACTTGTTAGTAGCTAGCTCATTTAACTTTAAAGGTAACTGATATCGCTCAAGAGGTATAAAATCAAACTTAATCGGTCACTATTACTAGTTACGTTGGCAGATGAGGATGAGTTGGGGCACATCTGGGTACGAAGTTTTGAATGTTTCACTGAAGTCTGTAGAAGGTTACTTTCCGCATTCTTTTCATACTAAATAAGAACACTTATTGGGCTTAAGATAGCAGGAAAAAATTGTCTTATTCCTTCTTACGTCAAGCGAGTTTTCTAGATTTCCACCATCCTTGGCAGACGTCAAAATGGATTTGAAATGTATCAAACTTTTACTGCGTTATGGTTAGAAATGTTCACATTGTTTATGGTTGTGGAATGAAACAGACTAGTTTGGAAATCAAGTGAAAACGCAACTCGTAGAAGAACTTCTTTGTTCATATTTTATACACAGTGCAATGTAATGCTTACAGATGCTTCGAGATGTGCATTGGGGAAAAACGTTGAGGACATGTCTGTGGTTTTCCCCTATACGAACACATATCTTTTTTTCCTTTATAACAGATACATCTATGTGTGTATGTATATCGGAAGTACAAATTCAAACTAAGTTCTTTATTAGCAACCATCAACGTTTCGGGGCACCCCCCTTTATCAAGATGAGTGATTTTTTTGAACTTTTGTTTGAAGATTCTTGTCTATTTTAGTCATACATACATACGTACGTACGTACGTACGTACATACATACGAGGAAACTCGTCAGTATTTCTTCTTTTTCATTATTAATCTTAGACGCTAATATAAATACTGTATCTAGTTTTAAATATTTAGGAATTATGTTGTCCGCAAATTTTACTTGGGTTGATCATATAGATTGCATTTCATGTAAAATTAATAAGAATCTTAATCTTTTACGTAGAATTAGGCATCTGTTGCCACATCAGGCTCGTTTACTTTTTTATAATAGTTTAGTTTTACCTATTTTTGATTATGCCGATTTGGTCTGGGGTGACAAAGACAATGCTAGTTTAATGAAAGACCTTCAGATTTTACAGAATAAGGCAGCCAAGATAATTTTAAACAGGCCTCTTCAGTCATCAGCAACTGAAGCCCTCTCAGCTCTTAAGTGGCTGGAACTTGAACGCCGAAGATTTTACCATCGTTGCATTCACATTTACAAGTGTGTCAATGGTCTCATTCAGCATTCTCTAGATATTGTTAAAAAAGCGAGATTCATTCTTATAACACACGAAATAAGGACACGCTTAAACTACCAAAAGTTAGACGTAACTGGGGAAAACAGCGAGTAAGCTATCAAGCTGTGAAAGATTGGAACAGTTTAGACACTGAAACCAGAAACGTACTAAATTTAGTAACTTTTAAAAGAAACTTATTGTCTAAACTTTTTAATTAGTGCCTTTATATCATGTAATTTGCATTTTTATACTTTTTAATTTTGTATTTATTTTATATAATAGTTTTTATATTTGTAGGACCTTCGTGAAAACCACTTTTGTGATCGAAGCATCCTCAATAAAGATTATTATTATTATACATACAGATAGACAGAGACAGACATACGTATAGTCCAATCATATGTAAAATACAAAGAAGGTATGAAGTGGATAAATAAACACCACGTTGTACGGGAACATGTCCCCAGATCCCTCTCATACCAATCCCCCTCACGCTAATCCATTATCCGTAGGGGACGAGGTCCCCCTTCATGGAAATGTTCAATGTTTGGCTAAATGAAGACCAAGAACTTTATCAAGAAATACTCTATTCCATTTAGTAACACTGTTGAAACGTCTTGAACTAAGTAGTGAAGGACATCAGTGAGTTGGCCATTGCTTCAAGAAATGGAAACATGCTGCGACTTCTGTTAAGCTTTAATTATTGGAAAGTGTACATGTTGAACCGTTTTTCCGACAAAGCTATGGCTCTGAAAGAGCATTCATAATATTACCTTCAACAGAACCTCGGGTAATTGAACAGAGCTCGGGCGACGGTGTTAAACAACGGTTGAGTATATCTGACGAGCCTTTTTAAGGCTCGATTCAAACGCCGTGCTTTCCATGACCCATATGTAATTCAGTTAACCATTAAGCTACATATTGTACATATCGTTCAATGCTCCAAGACCCGCTTGCTTTGCAATAACGCACAACACTAATGAAACATGCGTACAACTGTTTAAACTATACTTGTGTTAAAAGGGAGCGTAACCGTTTTAAAAGCCTACGGAACTCTACTAAAAGTTCAGTCACCTTTCATAAAAACCGGTTAAAATATATAAAAAGTATGAGCTACATAATGAAAAGGTAATTTCAACTCTATTCCAAAGTTATTATCGAAAGAAAATAGATCAAAAAGCTACCTCACAGCTTTTTATGGTCATACAAAGCCTTGTATTACAAAGATTACATCTCTTCTAACGAGATAATAAGAAATATTGGCTTGACAGTCGAGAAATGAGAAGGCGCGCAAGAATAAAAGCAAAGTTGTAGGCTTCATAATAAGAAGATAGCAGAAATAAATATTTCTTTGAAGGCTTAATTTCGTTGTTTTTCTTGGGCTCTTTTAAGCTTTAATTGAATGGCCTTCAAGGATGAATAACCGGTGAATAAAAGACCACCTTTTTCTATAATTGTCTGGTGCAGTAACAAATACTTGCTATTATCTCAATGCGCTTTTCTCAAGTGTGAACCGTCAAGCCAATATTTTTGATTTTCTCATCAGAACAGGTAATGTGCTGATGTTATCCATATATTTATAGTGATCCTAACCGCCTTTTTAGTTTCTTTGTAGTATGAAACAGAGTGCTGCGAATTCGAAAGTAGTTTTTAAATGAGACATTCCACTCTACGTTGCTAATGATGTTCATTCTTACGCGTCCGACTCTGCGTCGCCCGCCCACTCCGTCGGCAAAACCTAACCACGCACCCCTCCAAATATTGCGGTTTCGCTCAGACCCAGTTTCGGTTTCCGGATTCTTCTCTGTGCATTTATGGAGTTGCTTACATGAGCCTGGCTGACGTAGAAAGTTTTTTGCGGCCGTAGAAAAATTTTCGTGAGATGAGTTAGCCCAGTTAGCGGGACTGCTCTGCTCATGTAATCAGCCCTTTTATGGTTGGTTCATTTAACAACTGCTGCAGCCATTACCTCTACCTTGTGACCGCAGTGATTGCCTCCTGTGAACTGTTGACAGGGCCGCCGAGAGCTGCAGCGGGCCCCGTGGGTAGAGGTAGAGATGTTGGTAGCTCCCCGCAGTCGAAAATTAATTTGATTAACCTCTATAACTGTCGGGCAGAATAAGCTTAGAATCCTTCAATTTACGGACTTTTTCATGAGACTTTTAATTTCCCAAAAGAATATTCTCGGTAATGGACTTAATGCCTCGCCAAATGAACTTCAGAAATGAACAAAACAGTAAAGCACTTCCAAATTTAAATGAATAAATACAGATAATTACCAAGCTCAAAATTTTATTACTGGTCCACAAAAGTCTCCTCATATCTAGTTAATCCAGTGTTCCTTGACAGACGAAACCATACTATCTATCCTCTGAACTGTTTAAAGTGTCACTTTAAGTGAAAGCTCGCATAAAAAAATGTCACATAAGTGTAAAAGTCATGGAATATAAAATCGTATACTGATCTTCTTGAGTCTGGAACATGAAAGTTAATAAAATGGAATTCGAAAATGGTCATATTTTCTTATTTTACGTAGAACCACCATAAGCACACGAGTAATAGGTCTTCATTCCAGTGATAAAAAATCTAAATGTAATATAGTGCTTTCCGGCCAACCGGGCCCGGGGTCAATTTGACCCCACTACCCCACCCTATCGGCGGTACTGACTGTTGAACAGAGATTAGACATCTGAGGCCCCTCTAATGGCACTGGACACACTGTTCACAGGTCCTCGCAATCGAAGAGTGAGTCATAGAACAGGTACCTGACAAGAGGCCTCATTCTTGTTGGTGTCTATGATGTTGGCATCCTAACAAACTCCGCCGCTGTCGGACTAAAATCCGATTTCCAGGGAGTGTAAAAAGTCGCGCGGACGATGTCGTTGTTTGAGTCGATTGGCTAATGTTGGCCGACGCAAAATGTTGCGCGGAAAAAATGACTCCTAGTCAATTTTTTCACAATAGAATTGTCACCCGCGCGACTTTTTACACCCACTGGAAAACGGCCGTTATCGTGAGGCTGTCTCGTCAGATATACCCCGCGCTAATGCCGCTAATCTTTTTCGAACAATCTACAGGACTTTGTTAAATTTGGAGTTTCGACAGTTATTCAGCCGACTTTTTGGGGAGTGAAATCTCTTCAAACAAAAAGGACAGATGACAGTTGCACTTTTTTACTCATGGCCAGTTGTGCCAAAAACGGTCGCTTTGCGTGACCGGAGTGGTTATAAGAATATATAGAAACCAAAAACGGTTACCTGGTGAATTGATACCAGATTTTAGGTTTACCCTCTCGAGAATTGCGCATGCATTTTTTGAATAGATTAATCAACTATGCATCTTGTAGTCCCCGCTGAAATGATTGTCAAGTCAGCAGCGCCAGGGCGGAGGAATTGCCCTCGCGGGAAAATGATTCAGGAAAATTGGACGGAAGGAAGGGATGAATGGATGTGCAGAAAACGAAAAAATTAATTTACGTAGGAAATACCAATTTAGGATGATGGTAAAAGACTTTAGAAAGATATGAAGGGTTTTAGGAATAATGGAAAAGGAAGGAAGGGATTTATGAAGAGAAGGGTTGAGGAAGGAAAGAACGTCGGATGGAAGATGTATAGGAAAGAATGAAAATAATTTAGGAAGAAAATGAAGGAATAACGGATTTTTTAAGGAAGGGTTTTGAAAAGGAAAGGATTTACGTAGAAAAGGATTTAACAAGGAAGACATTTAGGAAGGAATGTAATTCAATCAGTTTGTTAGATCTAGCGGTTAGGAATATTCATGAGTACTGTGTTAATCATAGTATGAAACTTAACCCTAAAAAATGTAAAGAAATGGTGGTGAATTTTATGAAAAATCCAAATATAGTAATGAGACCGTTATGTGTAGGTAATTGTGAAATTGAGCATGTTTCCTCGTATAAACTCTTAGGAGTAGTTATCAGTGAAGATCTCAAATGGAATCAACGTGTAGATTACCTTGTTATTAAGGCATCTAGGAGACTATGCCTTACGACTACTGAAAAGAGTGGGCGTGAATACATCAGACTTATTGAATGTCTATAGGAGTAGTGTTAGGTCTATCTTAGAATATGCCGTCCAGGTTTGGCAAAATATCACTGAGTACCTCTGTAATAGCATTGAGTCAATTCAAAAAAGGGCTTTTAAGATCATTTACCCGAACTGCACATACAATCACGCCCTGGTGCTGACTAATGAAAACACTCTATCGGATAGACGAGACAGTTTATGTAGGAAGTTTATGACAGAGATGGAGGAGAGTAGAGAACATCCATTGGCATTCCTGGTGCAGTTGCCTATGTTGGAGACTATACCGTATAACTTAAGATCAGGCGCTACGCAGCATACCAAACCACTGAAAAGAACTAAGAGAAGCCAGGACTTTTTCACCACCAAATATCATGTGTGATTAGATCGTTATTAGATTCGAACATTATTAGTTAGCAATATTGGATTGTTATTAGAATTTGTACATTATTATTATTATTATTGGTAGTAATAGTAATATTGTAATTATCCCTTGTTAATTCAGTTTATATTTTAACTGCAAGAAAGTGGAATAAACATTATTTGATTTGATTTGATTTGATTTGAAGGAAACGATTTAAGAAATTTAACTCGGAAAAGATCTAAGAAACATGGAAGAAATTAGTATATACATGTATATACTGCATCTTAAACAGCATGCTTGAAACTTCCTTCCGTAGTCTGTGCCCTATGCCCTGAACGACCAAGGTTAACCAAAATATGCCTGATTAACCAATGTCAACCAAAGGGGAGTAACTAGATGATGTCTTGTGGTGGTGGGGATTGATGGCGCATGAGTAAATTTTAGAGTGGGGAACATCTACGACAGATTGGTGGGAGTGCCTCTCAAATCCTTAAATATGTCATCTTGCGCACTAGCAATTGTGGAAATGTTGAACCTTATAGAGGGTGATGATCACATTACTCTACAAATTGGCGCGACCCCTGGGCGTGGTGCAATAATTTTTAGGGGAGTCGAGCCCCCCAGACTATCTCAGTAGTTACGCCAATGGTCAACCCATTAAGGGGCAAAGCTGCACTTCAGAATTCTGTTCTGGCTAATGCCAGACGATCTTATTAAACCTGACGTTAAACATGTTGTTTTCCTAGTGCCTCACCAATAAAATTCCGGGTTTAACGTCAAATCTCCGTTTCTCAGCACTGAAGTTATTCAAAACTGATGACGTTTAATTTCGCACAGTAATAAGAGATCAGTTACACGTTTGGGATTTTCTTGAATTGAATAGTGTCGTGATTTATTCAGTTGGCCAGTATCCATGCAGGAAGCATTTTTTGTTCTTTTTATACAGAGTAATACATAGTAATTAAAATCCTTGGCAACTCAACAGTTTGGCCAGTAATTAAACTGACATAAATCAAAAGTCGAATTGGATTGGGTTACGTCTAAATGGTGTCCCGGGGTTAAACAAAATTCACAACTGAGTCTTCAACAAAGGGTTTTGCAACTTGAATGTTTAAGAGAAGATTACAGCTGGACTATAAACTTTAAATGCCTCTGACGCCAAAATTTTGAAAGGAGAGATACTTCCGGCCAGACGGACAAATTATTTGGAAAAGTCTTCAGAGCCATTCCGTCATCAGATGATCAAGACATAATTCCTGTGGTGAATGTTATCAAGTGTCTCAAGTGGCGCGTTGGGCGAACAACGCTGTTTGTTTCTGGAAGAAACCAGCTGGTAGTGTCAGCTTGAGAAGATCATCTGTGTTCGTCGTTGAAATCTGTTCAAAATGAGCGCGATCAAAGAAGATCCTGACGGCTGGCAGCTTAAATGTAATACCTTGCTCGAAAGAAACTCCCAAATGTTCAGGAATCCTCTGCTGAGTGACGTTAGCTTCACTGTGATCGACGAAGAGTCCTGTGCAAGCGAACCGATTCCAGCACATAAATACGTACTTGCCATCAGCAGCCCTGTCTTTTTTGCGATGTTTTATGGGGAGATCGCGGAGAAGACTGACACCATTAAAATTCCTGATTCAGATAAAGAGAGCTTCATCCAATTTCTCAATTTTCTCTACACAGACCAGTGTCTGCTGACGGTAGAGAGCGTCTCGGTGGTTTTCTACTTAGCGAAGAAGTACATGGTACCGGCTTTGATCACTCATTGTATTGATTTCCTTATCAAGAATTTAACTGCCCAGAATGTGTTCAGCATCTTGCCGTTAGCCCTACAGTTCGAAGAGACCCAGTTGGTGAATAAATGCTGGAACATTATCGAAATTCAATGCACTGAAGCTATCTCTTCAGATGGGTTCTTGGCGGTCTCTCATTCCATTTTGAAAGAGTTACTGAATCGAGACACCTTAGACGTTCAAGAAATTACACTGTTTAAAGCGTGTGCCCGGTGGGCTGATTACCAGTGTAAAAAAGAGGGTTTTCCTTGCACTCCCGAGGAAAAACGTAAAGTACTTGGGGATGCTTTGCTTTTGATTCGTTACCCAGTGATGGGGGAAGATCGCTTTGCTCGTGATGTGGTCCAGACAAACCTCCTTCCCCACGAAGCAACTGTTCATGTGTTCCTCACTTTCAAGAACCTCGCGAAAGAACAACGTTTCTCCCGAAAACAACGTAAGAAACGTTGGGAGATAGTGGTGTGCAATAGGTACAGCGATGTGAAAGCGAAATACTACCTTCCTTTGGTCAAAGATCGCGACAACTCTGGCCTTCCCGACAGACTTGCTTTTACTGTAAACAAAAAAATCATGATTCATGGGGTTCGACTGTTCGGAGAACACACGGGCGAAAAATACAAGGTAAAACTGGAAATTAGCGATAATAATAACGACGTGGTTGGATCGAAGGAAGGGGATTTTGTTTCTAAAGTGATGAACTACCAGGAAAAGGGTCTTTATGTCTTTGACGTGTTCTTCAATGATCCTGTCGAGATCAAAATTGGCACAAGGTACACACTTGCAGCTCTTCTGGAAGGCCCTCGTACTTGCTATGCGATAAATGCTTCGTCGTCTGTCGACGCAAGCGGTGTTATTTTCACCTTTTTTGACGTAGATAATTCTTATAGTGAGACCAGTGTAAGAACGGGACAGTTTATGAACTTGTTTTTCTCTCTTATCATGCCAGAGCATGCAGTGAAATCTGAACCCACGGTGAAAACAGTCCCGTCTGTCGGGAACAGGTCACGAAAAGACTAGTTAGTCGTGATTATTGCTATAGTCACTTAACCAAAATTTCCTTAGAACGTGAGTTTTTTTTTTTTAACTAAAGTAAGGTGTATATTTTCCTAAAATTGTGTGATTTGACTGATTGACCATAGGGTCCATGTGCACCATAGGTGGAGTCCCAACATGGGGGGAGTTGGTTTGGCAAAGGTAATTAATTCTATGTCTGCTTGATGATTAGGAAGTTGAGTAATTACAGGAATCACCAGGTGTTGTGGCCAAATATATAATAACCATAAATTTAGTGTGAAAGTAACGTTTTTTGTTGAGAATTGTAGTGTTATGTGTTTTTTGACTAAGCTGTAGTTATCATCAGGAATGTTGGTAATCACAAGTTAGTTGAAACATACAATTCTTGATAAAAATGGTACAAATTTCTAGAGCAACCTTTGTCATTTATGAGATCATTCAAGTCTCAGTGTTGTTTAGAAGGGGCATGGTTCTATTTGTTAACATACAAATGCTAATACTAATGGACTGTGAGGGCATATGTTGTCAGCCATCCAATATCTTCTTGCAACTATGCACTTCTAACAAACAAATTAACCGTGCAAGTTCTGAATTAAGTATATTTCTGAATGATAAAATTACCATTAATTTCAAGGGTTGGATTTTCAGATTTGATGAAGGGTAGGCTTTTTCTAGAATTTAATTATTATAGTCAGTTCTCATTGCTGCAGTTCAATTACTCTAAAGCCAATGCTTGTAGAATGCCTTGTAAATTTAACTCAAAACATACAGTTCGTTGAGGTAGGATTTCGTCAAGGTCATCTGACAGAAATTGTGCAATCAAGCAATAGCATTTAAATTTATTTCTTTGTCATGCATCTACTTATTCCCAATGCCATTTAGATAGCATCTTTCCTACTCTTAGTTTTAAAAGAAAAGGAACAAAGATAACTGTGATTAACATACACATAAGGCCACAGACTGGTCACCAAAAACTTTTAATCTTATAAATTCATACAGGTCAGAGAATGAGTCAATTGAAAAAAAATTGTTCACTCAACTTGCCATCATAACTAGAAAGATAATTACCATTACTTTAAGCTTACAAGGATAAGCTTAAATGGCTTGATATGGTTATTTTGAAGAGTAATACCATTCAATAAAGTGTAACACTATTGAAAATCATATAGTTTGAACTACAAGTTGCTCAAAGGGTCGTAAATATTTCTTTATGTAAAATTTGGCATCCTTGCTTTTGCTAATAAAATCACCTCTGTATTAGAGCTCATTTGAATATTTCATGTGATACAATAGAATAATCATTACAACTACCTGTATGCTTTTTAGAGATTATCAAAATAAAGAGTATGTGATATTTATATAATGCTGGTGTGCCACAGTTTTGTATTTTTTATGGTTCAATAAATAGTTGGTGGGTGTGACAGATGATCAACTCAGTTCCTGAATAACTTGTTCATAAAATGGTTTGAATACAACATAGTTGTGTGATACAAGCTTAGCAAACTGCTGGGTGAGCTGAATCAGTTCTGTTTCTACATTGACAAGTGCAGCTGGAAGTGGAGGACTTGAGGTTTTGGGTCTCAGTAAGTTGCCCAACACAAATCCATAGACACGCTTTTCTATAGAAATGGAAAGGAGAAAACAAGGTGAACACCTTTACCTATTGTACATGTGCCTCTAAGGCTTCGGTTTATATTCACTTAATGTAGCTTTTATGGCAATAGTTTTTAGATCACTATGGTTTGCATAAGTTTTCAAGAATTTTAATAGATGATGGCCCTTGTCATGAGTCCAATCTGGCAGTAGTTTCATTCAGTTTTGGGGTCAGGGATTATGTCGTTTACAGTACCTCGGAGATTACTACCACCTCTGGAAATCATTTTACTTACTCATTAGTTGATGGACACTGTGATTGTCTGTGGCCAGGTTTCCAATCTGCTGTCTCAGAAGGCTCAGCTTTCCTTCATCCAAAGTTTCAAATCCTCTCTTAGACAGAAATGTGTTGGTTTCTCTTACAATTTGTTCACAGATATTAGGAAATACTTCTTGAAGTTTACTGGCAAAAGAAGAGATACTAAGATTTTTCAAAGGAACTGATATTTACTCATAAGTTTAAAGAACAAGTCAACCAAGGTAACATATACTTGTTGTCTTAGTAATTTTTGGAAATTGACTTTATCCCAGCAGCATAAAGGCAGAACGTTTTTTTGACTGTAGCAAGCATTTTTATAACAATTTCTTTGGCTTTCCTTAAATCAATTATCAATCAGATTACAAATTTTAAACTCTGATCTGAGAACTTGTCATTGAAACATACATGATCAAAGAAACAATGGTCTGGAAAACATTTTGTACTTGGAAACCCTGAAAGGGTCCTCTCTCTAGTAGCAACTACCACTGTTGCATCCTCATGTAAGAAGCTGATGTATTATAGAATTCATGGCTTTTAATTAATCCAAACAATACCTTTCTGGAACACCTCTTAATAAGATATACACAGCCTCCTTTAAAGCTTTCTTGTATTCAGAATCAGATGCCAAATGCCTTCCTCCAACATTTAGAGTAACAACCAAAATGGATGCCACTCGGACAAGACATTGGACTGACCACCTCATCTCTGCTACACGATGCCTGTCCATGAGGAGTGTCTACAAAATGACATACTGGTATTAAAACGTATTTAAAATGTAGTTAACACATGCCACTTACCTTGATTTACTTATTGTATCTATGAATTACTTTATATGTTTCTAATGGTCAACATCACTGCTCAGACTAGAGTACTGTAGGTGTGCAAAATATCAAGTCTTGTTCCCTCCCTGAGTTCCACCAATGATTTGTTACATCTATGTTTATACATATGTACATATTACGTAGTGCTATGTTATGTTAACTATGTATGTATGTACATGACATGTACCTCTGGGTACGGGAATCTTCCTTCTCCTAGAAGAATGCCAACATAGCTATGTTTGACAACCTCAGATAAATCTGCTGATTGTCCAGATGAACCTTGTACACCTGAAGCACCTGGAGATGTTTCTGATTGAGCATCCCTATTCTCTGTGTCAGGTTGTTCTTTGCTGCTTTCATTCATTTCATTCTGAGCACTTTGCAAAGCATCTTTCCCCCTTTTTATCCACTGCTTGGTTGATAATAGTCCATTTGGATTGGCATTTAAGTATTCTCGGAATTTTTCTTGTTCATATTGAACAGACTGTTGGACAAGCATGGGACGAAACACTGACAGTTGGAAGTTGGCCATATCCAGCTGCATCAAATCCAAAACCCGAAAAATCTCTCTACAAATGAATAGTCACATAAAATTGTTTAGACCTAATTAAATGTTTGATTACAACCAGTCAAAGGTGACCACTCTATGTGGTACTGATTGTCACAGGAACAAATGACCTCAAGTTGTTTATTCTTAGTCATGAATAATTTGTCCGGGATAATTGATCCATTATGGGAATGGAGTTTACCCAAATCCTAGTTTATATCCCAATGCTAACCTTAATACACACCATTACCCACTCCAGTCCAAGACATCTCCCTTTAACAAGTAAAGTCATCTGGTGTTACCCAGAGTAAAATAAAGTAAGCAAGTTTCAACTCCTCATTTCAGCCATCTCTCATGTCTTTTGGGGAGTAAAATTGTCAAGGTTAACCAGGCAAAAACAAATTGTGAAAGGGTAAAATCAACTGTACAGACAGAAGAGTGTTGAGATAGACTTAACTCTTCACACACGAGCTGTAAGTAAAATTACCTGGCATTAGTCCTAGAAAAAAAGTAAACTAATAATGCCCAGTATGCCCAGTGAAATATTATTTTATCCAGTTAACCCCCTTCTTTACCACAATTTTATATGCATGTCCACTGGATCCTTTATAGGTAAAAATATCAACCATTACCCATAGGTGAAGGCTGGGTTGAAAATAAGAGCGTTCATTGTCTGAAGAGTGAAGGAAATTAAACTTCAAAACTTTTGACACTTTTCAGGGGAAAGGGGATGCTCCTGTGAAGTCAAAGTTTTTCTCTGATTTCAATTTTGCTCTCTCCAGTTTATGTCCTTAAACTTAAAACTCGGAAAGTCCAATTGCCAAGTTGCCCCAACAGTTTAGCAGTTTCAGGAAATAAATTGCTGGCTGTTCTTTAGAGATTGCATGGGACCATTGCAGATGGTTATGTCTCCTAGCCAGAGAAGACCATTAAGGATCTTTGCTGGAGTCATGTGGAAGAAGTTTGCAAGCATTTTCCTCCAAGACTCCTGCAGTAACAATGACATACCTCAACAATGGTACTAAGCCTTCAACCTTCTTAAGCTTTGCAATGTCCTCATCTCTTGCTGGTGTACAGATCTTGGACATCACCTCAATAATGTATGTCGCATAACCTTGAATATCAACGCTGCCTTGCTGACTTTGCTGGGTGATCAAATCAAGATCCAGAACATTGTTGATTTGCTCTTTAAGGCTGCCATTGTGATTGCAAACAAGAAGGGACAGCAGTGTCTGTTGAGAAATCAAGGATATACAGCAAGTGTTATGTATACTTCTTTACTGTTTTTAACAACCAGAAGAAAATGTATCAACATTTTATAAATAATGCTCATTAATAAATCACAAAAAAAGGACAAAAGAATTTAAAGTTTAATGAGTTGTTGTAAATGTGAAACAAAGCACAATGTTATATTTGAGATATAACTCCTGATTTATGTGAAATTTTTGTGCAGTGTAAAGGATGGGATGATGGGTAACTTGTGGTAGAACACGGGGATCACAGTCAATGGAAAGATGGCCTCTGATAATGGTAATCTGCAGAGAATGTAATCCATGAAGGAGAGAGTGCATGTGAATGTTTTGGGTACACTAATTTGCTTTTTTATTACCTCCTTTAACTCAGCCAGCAGTTTTAGTACATGACCATAATCAGGAGGATCTTTGGTAATATCTTCTTCAAAAGTATCCCAAAAAGCTTTATGTACAACTTTTTTTACTTGACCCTCGATGCTATAAAGTAAGGAAGAGCAAGAATGCACAACATCACACATAATTTTATCTCTTTGTCATTTTATTATAAAAGCAGATTAGTGCAATTAATTGTTTTATAACTATACATGTATTATAGACTAGAATTGTCATGTAAAACAAGGTTGTTAGAATCTGTCATATTTATTTCTCACATATAAAATAATAAAAATATAATGCATCTAATTAAATTCCTGTACAGGCTTTTTAATCATTTTAATATAACCCATCAAAGCAAGAGAATGATATAGGATCCAGCCAGGGAACAGTGTTGAATAGTTATAAGAAAAATAACCTTTTGTTATTAATTTTATCAAGTGTCTTGATTGGCTGTTGGCTTAATTATTTAGAACATCTGTTGTTCTGTACATGGTGATGCTGTTGGTGAGTTAAAAGATAGAACAATGAGCTTCCAGACTATCTGCTGTAAATGACTGTGGTTGTGCAGATGAAGATGACTGGGTGGCACAGACTCCAGCCCTCTTAACTCCCTCCTTAAATTGAAATCAACATTATTGCATCTGAATGTCGTTTTCATCAAATCAGCTTCTTATATGTATCACAGTAATTTCTGTTAAACATTCAATAATTTTGTAATAGAAAAATCTCATCTACTCACGAGTCTGGAGGCAGCTCATTCAACTTAAAGTTTTTATCCATGGCTATTTCGTGAACAAGGGCCATACTGCGAAAAATAGAAGATACGTTGTCTTTTTTATTAGTTTGGTTTCCATCTTTTTTATCTGCATTCTCCATGTGCAGGACGTAATGAAACCGTTTCTTTCCAGAAAATAAGATAGATTTATCGCCTTCTTCACAATAACGGTCGTTGAAACTTCATTGTTTCAAAAATATTGTAAACAAAATAACCCGTCCAATGTCAATGAAACTTTGTTTTAAAAATCAGGGGGGATATTCAATCGGTGCTACGCAGCGGTGAGAAGATTTGCACCAAAGAAATGGGAGAAAAAAACGCTGATTAAGTCCTAAGTCCCTTTAATTTTATTTCATATAAATAAATAGTTCCCGTAAAGCGCAAGAACTTTGGGATGAAGCACAGATAAACTTTTTTTTCTCTTCAATTATTGTCAACTTTCTTGAAACGAGCCCCCGTGTTTATGGATGTTGAGCCCTCAAATTATTTTGGTCAGTGTATGACCTTTCTTTCATTATATTGTTAAAACCAAGCGAATTATATCCAAAATGGTGAGAAAAATCCATCCTTCTTTTAAACATCACTGTACATTATTCTAGTTTAAGACCCTGAAATAGTACATTGATGTCTTAGAATGAAAAATAAGTCGGTTTGGTGGGCAATTGAGAGAGTCTTAACTCACATGTTTCTTTAATATGAGGTATCCCATTTGTAGTGGTCAAAAAGACACGTCAACTACATGATACTGAAATACAACATTCTTAGTCCGTTTTAAAATATTGTGGTTCAACTTAAAATTACACAGTAAAACTGTGTTTCAAAGGACTTGGAGAACAATTTTATCGAGTTTTTAAAAAGATGGCTGTTATTCTGTCAAGAGGTGGTTCCTTGCTATTTGCTATATTCATTTTTGGGGTTTTTCCAGGAAACCATAATGAGCAGATACGTAAGCCCAGTTAATCCTGCTGTATTTCCTCATCTCACATTGGTATTGATGTCCATTGGACTATTCTTCACTGCTTGGTTTTTTGTGTATCCTTTGAATTCTGTCAAATTTTACATGTTTGAGTATTTGATTTGTAGCCGTACTTTTGGATTGGGATGATCCAGTATCTAATTTAGAAAAATTAATGAGGCATTTCTTATATTTCTTTTTTATGAATTGCCCATGAATTTTCTCAATTTTTTACCTTGACATTCTACTTAGGTATGAAGTCACCTCCAGTAAATTCACAAGAGATATTTATAAGGAATTACTTGTTGCATTAGTGGCATCTTTGTTCTTAGGTTTTGGAATCCTCTTCCTTCTTCTCTGGGTTGGAATTTATGTCTGAAGCATGGCTTACATCCGTTTCAACAAATGTAGTTCCAATAAAAGACAAAGGACTCTCAATTCTATGAATAGACTCTCTGACAACAGTTTAAAAAAAACCAAAAAAACTGATGGTTTTTAATCAGTCAATCAGTGTATTCTTTGTAAAAAATTGGCAGTAAAAGTTTATTAAATAAAAACAAAAGCCATAGTTACTTTACATCATGCAACATTATTTACTATTTAAAAAAAGCAGTAGTGGTTTATTAAGATCAAATTGGAAATGACAACCAAACTAGTCTTACATGCAGTAAATTAAATAATGCAAGTTTAAATTTAAATAGCTTCAAATACAACTGATTTTATACATTCATCTACAGAGCACTTTGAGACTGAGAAACCAACGAAAGGTTTATTGAGAACAGTGTACCTATATCACAATAAAGAATACATCAAAGCCATGATTTTTTCTTTTTTTTTTCCTCATGAATTCTTCAAGATTGTGAATACATTGTTATATTATATATCGTCATATATAATACTAGTATATCATTTATTAATCATAAGTTATGTATAATTCTAAGGTGCAGGGGTCCAGTGTAGATAGCTTTGATAAAACAGTGGCGTTCTTGAGGTTATACACTATCTAAAAGATAGAAAAAAAGCTTCTCAACGTTTCAAGCAAAGGCTCTTCATCAGGAGATTAGTAGCCAAAGTTGAAGATTGGAATAGGAAAAAACATATGAACAGATAAATACTACAGCCCTCCAATGTTTCTGGCAACAGGACTAAGGCTTCCAAATAGTTTAGGCCTAGAGAAAAAAGAACTTGCTGATTCCCTTGCTTAACTAATGGAACATGGAACTTCTATCCTTTATGATATATTTATTAACAAAATAAAAGAGTTGAAATGCTTATTCATGAACTTCTTTATTTAGCTCTCGAATATCGTGGTGCAAGGTCAGCAGGATAAACCTTGCTTGTCCTATGTTTTTATAAATAATTGGTGTTCCCAAGTACAAAACATCTGCTGCCTACAAGTCAATTGGAGTAAAGTACAGCTGTTGATCAAAGGATTCTTGAGTCATTCAAAATGTCAAACAGCAGGGGAGCACAAAAATCAACTTGAACATTAATTTGCAACATTAGTTTCACTCATTTGCAACATATTTGTATCTTGATTGTTGTTTATTGCAGTTTTCAATTAGTTTTTTGAAAGTAGAATTTGTAACTGCAATCGTTTAGCCTCGTAAATTTTCAACTCGTAACTGGAATAAGCTGTTGTACGAGTAAAAAAAAAATAACTGTTCAATGATTGGTACTAGCTCGTATGAACTGAAGTAGTTCAGTTACTAGAAAATCACCGTGACCTTTGACCTTTGCCAAAGTTATTCCAATATGGCCGCCCGAACAGCAAGGAAAGTTTTGCAATCTGGAACAAGGTCTTTCACGATTTTTAGGCGTATTTCTGGTCCACAAACGATGCAAAGTAAGTCAGAGATACTATTATTATATTATGGAAAACATGCTTAGAAGTACAGAGAACGATTTAACGGAACTAATAATGTTCTAATATACGTTGAAATCGTTTTCTTTCGAAGTACAAAGGATTTTCCAGGATTTCTTGGCAATCATGTGGTGGAGATTACGGAATTTATTTTTAAAACTGTAATCTCATGATCAATGTATGAGGTTAAATCGGTTATTCCTCTTAGATGCAGTGAAATCGTTGCACAGGATCAGCACGTTTGGTCTGCAAGTTCATCCAGCTTTGTCTAATGTGCTCTGCAGTCAGAGTCTTGGAAAATTCAGGTAAAATTAGTTTGACATAGACATTGTACACATGTAAAATACACTTAGACTGATACAGCCTTGTGTAGCATCCAGCTTGACATGTATACCGGATATAATAGTGATAATTTCAGTAGGCATGTTTACAAGTACGGTAGGCGATCTTGCTAAACAGAAAAAGTTTAAATGTACTAGGATTCTGAAAAAAAAAAACAAGAGGAAAGGGTACTAATGTTTCAAGCAAAAGCATCTCTTCAAAGTAAAATGTGAGGTGAAATCAAAAACACTAGGTGTTGTACATTTGGAAAGGGTGATAAGATCAATGTTTCCCCAATACTCATTTTTCTCATGAATAGTTCACCAGTTTTTCTTAACCATATCAGAAGAATACAAGATCTTCCAGTAAGTAATGATGCTAGGTCATCAATTTTGTCTGCAAATGATGGCAATTTTCAAGACACGCTATTGGAACAGATGAGCTCAGAAGATGATGATGACCAATTTCGGACAAAAGGTAACAAAATTTGTCATGTTAGTCTTAAGTTTTTCTATGTCTTTCTGTCTACACTCATTACATGGTCATCATTTTTAAGCACTACCATTGGCCAACTTAGTGTAGGTGGTTATGGTTGTTGACATTTTATAGTAAACTTGCAATTTTATGATTACCTTGAAGACTGTCTATCTCAACAGTAAAGTGGACTTTTGCATATTTTAAGTAGATGATCAATGAAAACGATTTGCCGCTTGTATTATTTTTGTATGGCAATTGCAACAGGCATTATAAATTCCAGATGCATATCTCAATATCTGACCATGTTTTTTTAAACAGATACAATTTCAAAAGTAAAAGATGCAATAGAAATAGCTCAGCTGTATGCAAATATATTTGCTGTCATTTATATTGGTGAGTTTGGCAAACATAACTATCATTGCTAGATGTTGAAGACAATTCACTTTCTGGTTAATTTCACATAAATCTACTTGACCAGCCATTAGCTTGATGTATTTTGTTCTTTATTCTTTTATTTTTTCACTGAGCAATCCTTACATCAATCAGGCTGTTCCAGTAACTTTAAATTTCCAAATGTCTGTTGTAATCAGTGCTGGCTAATTAATTGGCCAATCTCAAGTGTAAATTGCATGCTAAATAATTGACAGTGTTCTAGCTAGGCCTAAAAGAAAGGACACTCCACCCTTCCATTTTCGTGATGTGCTATAGTTCTTGTGAGCACCCTGTGATTTTCCTTTCTTGCCCTTTCATTTTCCTAGTCAATATCATATGGTCATCAGTGTAGTAAACGCACTGTTGTGGTCATGCATCACAATCAAATGTCTTGTCTACATTGTTGAAATGTGTGGTATGTTTACCTGCAGTACTCAAATGAAATCGTCAATCAAAGGCCATTATTTTACATTCAGTGCTTTTGAAGTCATTTTTAACATTGATGATGCTTTTGATGAGAAAGTTCAGTACATTAGATAAGGGGTGTGGCTCTTTGGAGGCTTCTTCAGCCAAGAAATTATTATTGAACAATCAGCATCACTTCTCAGTATAACCTTCATATACAAACTTCCCACCCTCTCATGTTTTTAACCCAGCTAAAACACTGAATTGAGTCTTCTAATATGTTGATTGCCTTACCTGCATCATTGTTCAGTTGTTCAGTTGGCATCCTGCAGTACAAATGCCTGTTACTCGATTAAATTGCAGGTGGTAGCCAGTTCAAAGTCACTGAGAATGATATTATAATGGTCAACAAACTAAATGCTGAACTAGGATCCAGAATAAGATTAGAAAAGGTAAAATTTCCACAGCAATTATAGGTATCTCCTGTATTTATTGACAGTAAAACGTTTGAGGAATGTCAGCTGGAAAAATAATATTTATAAAGAATTACAGGAAATGTTAATTATTACATGTGCTCAGGATAACAATTAGAACGTGCACATGTCACTCTCATGAATAAAAATTACTGTACCTGGCATTTCCCAAAAAAAATTCTGAAGGGAACCTCAGAACTGAAACAAAGGGTTACATGTTTTTTATATTTATGAAATTTTTCATCCAGTCCATCATAAAATCATGTCATAATTATTTCAATGATTTAAATATAATTTAAGTTTTAATAATTGAAAGGTTTTTCTTAAGTTGAAGTTTTGAATTGAAGTTGTATTCCATCCTCTAAAGTAATTAAATTTAATTAAAGTGGTAACTTGTCTAAAGCATTGTTATAGCTTTAACCCTTTCCAGTCCATACCCCACTTTTTAATTTTACTCATCAAGGGGAGACATCTCGGACAGAAAAGGGTTAAGAAAAAACAATGACAATCCATGTCTGTTTAGCCAATAGACAACTACTTGAAAGGTAATATTTTATAATTTATTCAGGTTCTTTTGGTTGGTGGAGAAAACTTTACTATGGTTGGTCGACCACTAGTCAGGTAAGAATTAGTTATACAAAGGTTAAGACCTGAGGCAAACACATTGTTATCAGAAAGGATGACCAGAGACTCCCCAGTCCTGAAGATATAGACCTTATTTGGTACCCTCTGTTTTGTCTCATTATAGATCATATTAGCAGAGATATTTCTAGCCAATTTTACTATCCCAAGGGAAAATACATGAATTAGCTGTACAACAAGCTAGATTGTAAACTCCTTTTTTCCATAATGTTCACAGTTAAATCAGTGTTTAGCATGATCATTTTCTTCAATGCAGCAAGAATGTGGTGGAAATCCAAGCAACTCTTATTGAAAACACAAAAACTAAAAAGGTCATAGTGTTTAAAAAGAAAAGGAGAAAGGGTTACAAGCGTACTCAAGGTATTGTGATACTTCAGGTCCTTTCTTCATAATCTTAAGACTGCTATTTAAGTGTGGCAACTGTTTTCTTCAAGGATGGTGGCTTGTGAGAAAAATATGTTCTGGCATTTTGCATGCTTCCTTAGGAACTTTCACAAGTAATCTAAAATGTAGCTGTTCTTACATTATATTTGGAAAAAAATGGGTGGCTATGGTTTTTTCCTAGGCTCTGGTAATCTGTGTTATACTATTGTCTTTAATTCTATTCTTTGGAGATGAATTTTAATCATTAATTCCCTAAAGAGGAGTAGTTTTTAAGTTTTCCTGAGGTAATATGCATGAGCAAGCATCAAAAGGAAATTTCAACAACTGCAAACAGCTAAAATTATATTTTTTGATATTCATTGTTTAAAAAGCACAGAGGGTGTGAGAGGGTGATTATGTGGCCAATTTCAGCCAAGACTCGTGAAGAAATCCATGAAACCAATCACCTGGTGACTAGTGTAACCAGTCTTGTCATATCAGTAGTTATGTCCTGTCAACTTCAAGCAGGGTCTATGAAAGATCCAGGGATGATGGCCTTTGTAAATTGTACAACCCTACTTTGACTTAATATATAATAATATAATGAATCCTTCATTTCATATTAGGTACTTGTAAATATAAATGCAGTTGCAAATATTATAAAACAATTAATAAGATACAATTTCAATGCCCTTTTTGCCACATAGTTTCTACTCAATTTATTGTTCTCATTCATTTGTTTGCTTCTCCTCTAGGTCATAGACAAGGTATCAGTGCTTTGAGGATCAACAGAATCATTTTAAACTCTGAATCACTATAAGACCACAATTATTCATCATTTTTAAAGTATAAAGTTCATAGCTTTGTCAAAATATCAAGTGACTTTGTGTGGGATAAGTATGTTCAGCTTACATCATTGAAAACCTTCTATTGTTTATAAAAAAATCAAACTAGAGCAGGAAAAACCATGAAGAGTCTAGCCTCAGCCATCAATAACTTATCATTCACACTAACACTGCAAACATTAAAATAACTGGCACCAAAATTTTATATTATCAAGCAAATATTTGCACTTAAACCAAGGCAAGTACACAGCTGTGAGAGTTTAAACATACCATAATGGTATGGTATTTTAGTTTTCAGCACTGTATTTGATTGCAAGCAGTGCTGATGTAAAAAAAAAAACTAACAAAGGTGACAAACTTAACTTCTAGAGTAACATAAGGATTTTCAAGTTTATTTTTTAGTAATGCTGCACTCAAAATATGCAACTGAACAGAACATGATTCACTTATCAATGGTATGGTATTTTACAAAAAATTAAAAAGCCAAACCCTGGTGCACATGTTGTTTTTATCAGCAGTATATTACACTATCTTATATTAATTTCACATCTTTACCTAAATGTTATCTTTCTATCATATCACTAGTTTTATTTACAGAAATAATGCCATTACGCCCAGCTTTAGTGATCACACTGGTTTCCATCGGAAAAGTCTTGTTTAACACATTCTCAAGCCCTTCTTCTATCTTTGAGGTGGTATGCCTGATGATTTGTGCATCCCAGCCACATGTCCTTAAACAATTGTCCACTGGACTCCATGACAAATCCCTTACAAAATCTTTGTGGTCATCATTTCGATAGCTAGGATTAAAAGAAATGCTGATTATTTTATATAAAGAGTTTTACTCATTCAGATGACCAAGAGGCAAAATGGACTGCTGGATTATACTTGTGTACTTACCTTACTTCTTTGGTATTGACATCCAAAATATTTACAAAGCAGTCATTTGATACTGAAGCCAGCCATGATGGTCTAAATTTGTTTGAAAACCACAGTGATAATTTTCTAAGTCCACAATCTGTTAGCTTACAAATCATTTGCAGTATACTTTTATGTTAATATAATGTAATGTGCTGTAGTGTAATCATATTAATCCATTTTTACCTTTGAGGAGAAAATGCCATAGCATTCACATTTCGACAATGTGGTTTACATTTCAACAAAGGGTGAGCGATGATTGCAGTGTCATAACAAAAAATGCTACCATCTGTATAACCTAGAGTTTGTAAATGAAATAATAATATTAATACAAAGATTAAATTGAAATGAAACATAATTCATAACTATGGAAATAGAAACTTGCTAACTTAAGTTACTTAAACTAACTCAATTATTTTAGTTATTTGAATAACTAAATGTTTAGCAAGCAGTATCATGTACAAAGATTTATAGACAGAAAATGAACTACTATTGGCTAAAAATATTTAGGCAGTTTTTAAAATGCTTTCAGTATGGAGAGAAAATTTCACAATTAACCATGAAATTTTCCATTCACATTACCCTCAGTATGATTATTGAACAGTTTTTACAACATTAAGATGTTACAGCATAATAGACTGTTGTATAAGTGTTCCACCATTTGTGCCAATGTCACTAAAATTTTCTGAGTGCAAAACTTTGTTAAGTTGACAATGATGTTAATGCACCATGATATAGTGTTCAATTATTAAAATACAGGCCATAATTCTCAAAAGCCTTTTCATACTACTTTAAAAAAGGGCCAGTTTGAAACTTTCACAAACAAGCAATACTAATTGTCTTGATACAAAAGACTTTGAACAAGTGACTGTCTTAAAGCAGAGGGAAAAGGCAATTGAAAAATGGTCCATTAAATATTACACAGTGTGCACATTTTCTCACCTATGGCAAAAGATTTGCCAGTTTGATCCCACGTCACACAAAGTGGAGCTGCAATGTGATGTCCTGAACCTATCCAATGGAAATTATTACCATCATACATTGGTAAGTTCATTTGTCTAGCTTTCCATCTTATTTTTAACTTGATAAATTTTATAGTAAAAATAAATTCAGTACAAATACTTACTCAAAATTCTGTTAGCAGGTTTTTCTTTCCTAAGATCCCAGATAACAATACTACCATCCTAGTTCAGGAAAAAAAAAGAATCTAAAAATATAATTCGAGGTAAGTAAATCACCAGTATAAAACTAGCAGGAAGTAGTACCACTATATGGTACAAAAAACTGAATATGGAGATTACCTACAGTATTGTTTCAAAATACCAGTTACTTTGGTAATAATTACTGCAGCAACAATATTATGTAAACCCATTATAGCTCCATTCTGCTGAACCAATCAGTGTGGAGTTAGCCATAATAAAATTCTCAAGTGTGACTTTATCCATTAGTAGACTAACAAAGTTGGATCTTAACCTATTAAGATGCAGGCACCCCACTCTGAAAAAGACTGTCCAGCATTAACCAGAGTAGAATTCTAAAATGGGCAATTGCTCCTTAATGGGTTAAAAACCACCATACCTCTTGGTGTGAGGGTAAAAAGTACCAGTATTGACTTACAAATCCTAAGAAAAAAATGTTTACCACTGACCTAGAATTAAATTCTTGACAACCATTTATGGGCAGAAGGCTTAATGTTTTGATCAATTTCTGTGTCAACAGAATGGAAATTATGGATTCCAATGTATTACCTCTTTTGGTGATGTATTTTGGTAACATAGTGTTAAACAATGTATTAAACCATACCTCTGATGCTGAAGAAAAGATATTGTTTTCTTCTTGTCTGAAACTGACACTCCAGACACTATCTGAATGACCTACAATAATTTTTGTTAAAAAAAAATCCCTTCATCAATATACTATATTTCCTCTTTCTCTTTACAAAGTGACTAAAATCAAAAATATGTCAGGGGGATCAAAAACTGTTTGTTGTTTAGAAATAAAATTAATGAACTCCTGTGATTGTCTGCAAATGCTGAACTTTAACATAACCAAGTATCTTACAAATTATATCAGTATTTTATGTGCAGTATGTGTAAACATTGCAGAAATTGTAATTTTATGGCCTACCTTGAAATGTATTTGTACAAGCTTCTTTCTGAAGATCCCAAACTCTAATGCTATAAATTTCACAATTAGTTGAGGATAGTCATCACAAAATAACTGTATAACAAGTTTAATAATTTATGAATAATTGTTATTAACTCAAAACTTTTATTAAGGAATTGCTTTTAATTACTTTTCTGATTCTTTAGATTACAGTTAAGGATAGAGGTTAAGGTAATAAAGACATCAAAAACTAAATAAAAGAAGTTCCTTGAGCTCTTTATACATTTAGGTCACAAAAGCTAAATGCTCCTCATTTTGTAACAGTAATTCACCATTTGAATTGATGTAGCTTAATGGTTAACCCATTAAGTGGCAAGGGCACACACTTTATAATTTTATTCTGGTTAATGCCACATGATTTTACTCATCAAGGGGATGAGCCCTGCTCCTTAATGAGTTAATCTAATATACTGGCACATTGACAATGATGTCTGACTTTGAAGAAGGGATTGGTATTTTGTTGGGTAAACTGGAAGTACAGTACACATCCTAGGCTCAGGGATTTTCTTCATTTTTTGTCAAGGCCTTGGATTTATCAAAGAGGTTCCTGGGAATACAGATGGGTTCAACCACAAAATATCAATTCCAAACAGTTGATTCTCACAAACCTTGTGTCTAAGCTTCCACTGGCAATTTTGTTCTTATCAGAATTCACAGTAATGCTGTGAACAATATCATCATGTCCAGCAAGTTTTGCGAATATTTCCACAGTATCAAAGCTATCAGCAATGCACCATAGTTCAATAATGCCATTATCAGATGCTAGAGCAAGTCTCTGTTCATCTAACCATTGAAGATCTGTGCAACCAGCATTAGTGGCTGCACAAGAACTGCAGTGTGAGTTATCTGGCGAATAGATATTGTCTGGTGCCTGGTCAGGATTTTTGAATAACCACAATGAACCATTCCAGTATCTTCCAGTTAACCTTGATGACCCTATGGCCAACTTGCCAGCTGCATTTAAAAAAGAACAATATTAAATATTATTGCAACTGACTTGTATAAGACAGTAAAAAAAGCATTATCAAAAATATACAACTTGTTTAAAAAAAGAAGTGGTACGAATGATGACAATAGTTGTCAATAATGATATCAGGGCCTTTTGCAAAGAAAAATAAGATGTTACTTAACTTAGATGTAAACCAGCCCATTTAATAATGCCATATTTTCTGCTTATATTTCTGCAAACACCACTTTTATATTGTTCATAAAAGAATTATCAAGTCTTAAATAAGGTGCAACCCACATTTTATTTGAATTTCTTATGCATAAATGGCCTAGATATTGAACAATATTGGTGAAACAATACCTAGTTCCAACCAGAACAATATCAGTTCCCCTGTTACAGGTAAAATGCTCATAGACACAAGCATTTTCGCTGATCATTTGCTGTTAAATGTTGGAGCTTTGAATCAGTTGTCCAACATGGTTTATTTGATGTCACAACAGGACACAGAATCAACAATATTGTTGGTTAAATACTGCAGGTAGGGGGCAAATGTGTCTTCATGATGGGTGATTAGCTATTATTTATGCTTTGTAAATCATGTTTTAAAGAATATTGTTCCATAAATAGTGATTGGAGTTAATTTTATTTTTCATGACCTTTGAAGTGCAAAATCTTTTGAATCAGTGGTCACGTGCACTTTGGTCAAGATCCATCAGCCACCCCCCCCCCCTCCTTCAACCAATGTCAGCCCACAATGCAGTTACTACAAGTGTATCGTTTTTGATTGTATGTCACAGACCGATATGGAAGTTCTTTGAGAACTAGCATAATTTCCATTTCATAAAGAAAGTTCTATTGACAAACAAAGATCAATAATATATGTTGCGGATTTTACCTTTAAGTTTGTCATGCTGGACACTACTCTTTATACTTCGACTTGGCAAATAAATTACTAAATTCCGCTATGAAGTTTAAGCTTTACTTGAAATCAGAATAAAGTTTTTACCTGGAGAATGATCGATCGCGTCAATAGAAGGATAAACTTCTACAGGAAAAACATCCATGACTACTTCACGAAATATACTTCAAAGTTTATTTCAAGCCAGTTTCTCAAATTTGAACCATGTGTACTTACGGTGCCTGCGCTAAATTACTCAGCGGTTTGTATTATTCACGAGGGGGGGGCGACTTTAAATTTCATCAGGGGGTTGAGAAACTATAACAGTTCTTAGAGGACAGCATGGAGGTTTTGCATGTGGAGTCATGAAAGGAAAGAAAAAGGAGGCAAAATCTGGCCAAGGAAGTGCTTCCTGGGAGAACGCCGATGAAACTCTTCAAGCTGTGATATTGACTGATAGTTTTAACTACAGATTTTTGCCCATTACGCTGGAAAAGCCGAGGGTTAGTTCATTTAAATATACAATTTTTTAATATGCTTGGCTATTTGAAGACGCACCTTTGTCTTCCAAAGTAAATATAGACAATAATTTGTTTTCTTTAGGCTCTTTTGCCACTGGTAAATTGCACCTTACTGGATTACACCGTTGATTTTCTTGTCAGTGCCGGGGTGAAGGAAATATTTGTGTTCTGTTCTTATCATGTGGAGCAAATTAAAAACTTTATAAAGTACTGTTCATTAACAAAATATTTTATGGTATTCTTTTTTAAGCTGAAATAGTTTTCTGGCGCTGTGTGTGTGCTGGTAGAGTATCATTGATGGCTTCATGAGATCTGAGTGTTGTCTTGAAGCTATTGTGATATTTTTATTAGAGTACTGAACAAGTATGTAGTATTGAATATGTTAACCCATTGTAACCATCCCGATTAACTTTATCCTGTTGGGATAAGACTTCTATTATTTTACTCTAGTTAATGCCAGACAAAGGGGGATCTCTTGCAATCAAAGTGTTATGGAGAAGTTGCCCTCCTCCACCGAATAAAATCATCTGGGATTAGCCAGAATAAAATTCTAATATACATCTTAGCTACTTAATGGGTTAAAATGGATCCATGTGGAAAAATAAGCTTCTAACAATCATTAAGGGCATCCACTATAAATAGGGATTTGCTATGCCAATTTTGAAGTTTTTATGGTATCCTTTAATGGCATCTAGTGTCTTATGAATATCTGGGTACTGCAAGTACCATGCCTGCTTGTAATGTGCCTTATTTATGCAAGGATTATACTGTAGTACAGCAAGTAGTGAGTTGATAGGCTTGTGGCTCAGTTAATTGAGGTTATTGGAACAGAGTGGAAAGTTGTTAATTTGAAGGTTACATAAAATATCTCATATTGATAAATATATTATTTGTACCTAATTATTGTAATATATGTCATAACATGCTGTACTGTCCATGTTAGACATTTCAGTTATATCATTTAGGGACCCACAGTGGAGTGGCAAACATTCATCATGTACATTCCATACTATTCTGTCAGAAGGTTGTATGTCCCTAGGAGATGCTTTAAGAGAAATAGACCGACAGGTTGGCATTTTGTATTACTGAACTGAAAGTAGACTTATAGTTTTATCAAATGATTGCACTGAATCTAGAAAGTATCATAATGAAATTTCCATTTTGAAATGTAAAATTTTGAATATTTAAATCGACTTTGTTGGTTTGAAGTTGGTAATTAGCAAATTAATACAACCATTACTATCAAAAGCCATTGAAAAAATGTCCTTTTTCATAATGAAAAGTAAAACATGAATCAGCTGAGGCCTGGAAGGTATAATTAAACTTCACCTCTTGACTTCTTTTTTGTGTGAGCCCAGTTATGATTAAGGCAAATTCCTATCAATTTTATAAATAGTTTCCATTAAGGTTATGTAATTTAGCATTGTACTCGCTTGCAGTACTAGTATTATCAATTTTCATTTCATTTATGTGATGTGATTCATTTTAAAATGAAGTTTTTTTTTAGGCTTTAATCAAGTCTGATTTTGTCCTTGTCCATGGGGACTTGGTTTCCAATATAAAATTGGATAAAATCCTCAAAGAACATAAGTATGTATAGTCAACTGTTTTACTTGTTTGAATGCAAAAGAATTGCTTTGATAAGGCGTTTTCCTGTGGATAATGAAAAATTTGACCCAATCTTTTAGTTGATGTCAGTTTAGGGAATCAAAACTCTATATTTTTACTTTAATCAGCACTCTGTGTAAATTTTCTGGAGTTGTAATTGTGTTACTGTTATTCTGAGAGCATCGAGGTCATTTGACTTGTTTTTTAAAAATGGGCCATTCACTAACCATAGCCATGAGGGTTAGATACTACAATGACTGTAGGATTCAACATGAGAATTACCCTTGGCCTCTCTGATAAAAGTCTGTACCACTTTCACTGAGGCTAGATCACACAAGTGCAAGATTTTTTTTTAATGCTATATTACATGTTTCCCAATAACTGAGATATTTCTTTTTCTTTTTGCAATTAATTTTAATGACCTCATCACCATTGAACTACTTTTTAGGGAAAGACGGCACAAAAGCAAGTCCTCAGTTATGACTATGATTTACAAGATTGCTGCCCCTGATCATAGAACAAGGTAGGGGATTAATGGGTTAAGGTGGTAATTACATGTCTCCAAAATGTTGTGATTAGCCATAGGAAATCTACAATAACTCATCCATAAATTGATAATAATACGCTACGATCAACTTCACTGTGGAAGTCCAATATATGTTCAACTAGGGAGTGGATAAAAACTTATGCTGCATGCCAGATGATGGAGAGAAAGCCTTCCAGGATACTTGAAAGCAACTGCTCCTAAGTTGTAGGTATTCAAAGTGGGGAACACTGAGAGGGCAGCAACCCCAGGACTGAGTATAAACAGCGAGGACATGCTCAACATCCAATTGTATGTAATTACCCATCATTCCCTACCTTTTTAAGTAAATGTGTAAAAGGCAATGAAGCCATAGTACAATAAATATTATATGTAATTAGTTTATCAGTACTGGATGAATTAATGTAGCAGATCAAATAAATATTGTGGGATCAATGCAGTTAGTTATTTGGGAATGAATGAATTGGTGCAATGCAGGACATTTTATGCTATCATCATCACCATCATCATAATAATCATCATCATTATCACTATTGTTATCATCCTCATCATCACCACCATCATGATGATGATGATCATCATAATTATCATTATCACTATTGTTATCATCCTCATCATCACCACCATCATGATTATGATTGTCATCATAATCATCATTATCACTATTGTTATCATCATCACTCTCATCATCATTACCATCACCATGATGATGATGATAATCATCATCATCACCATAATCCCCACCACCATCATAATCATCATCATCACCATGATCATGACCACCATCATCATGATCATCATCACCATAATCATTGTCATCATAATCATCATCATTATCAGTATTGTTATCATCATCATCACTATCACCATGATGATAATCTTTGTCACCATAATCATCACCACCATTATCATCACCACCATTATCATTTCAATCACAGAATTATGTTTGACTTCCCAGTCCCTGCTTAGAAAGCTGGCCCACAAGTAGAAGTCAGTCTTTGCAGAGTGAATGGTTAACCAGTATTGTATGATATTTTTTGTTAAAAGGTGTAAGGAAGATGATGTCTTTCTTGCCATTGACTCCTCATCAAACAGGATACTACACTGGGAGAAAACATACATGAAAAAGAACTTTACTCTTCCTTTGGTTTGTACTGTGCATAACTGCCTTTAGAAATTACATATGAAGTAAAAATTTTTCTTCCTTTGAAACTAGTGTCAGTAGTTCTGACTTGCAAACAACCTTTTCTAGTAGTAGTAATATCTTGGGCTTGCCCTGATAAATAAATGTCATAGTCTTTTTCTTTGTTCCACTTTTCTGGTAAACTGTAGTTGTTTTTTGATTTGTGTTTGTTTTGTTTTTTTTTATTTCATTATAGGAAGTTTTTACAGAGAACACTGATGTTAAAATGCGGCATGATTTGCTTGACTGTGACATTAGCATTTGTTCAACTGAGGTAATACTTTATGATTGTAAGCATTAAAATAATTATAGCCACCAAAAGTTGATGTGAGAGACAACAAACATTAAATATAACAAGGTCTATTATGACAATGTCTCTGTACCATCCAATCTAGACAATTCTCTAAAACCTTTAAATAAAAGTGAAAAAGCCCTCTCAAATGGCAACAAAAACATGAACTTGTAGGTCTTTAAATTTATAAAAACATTGAGCTATGTTAGTAATTCTTCTTTAGGTTCCGCAACTGTTTACTGATAATTTTGATTATCAAACGAAAGACGATTTTGTCAGAGGAATTATAATTAATGAAGAGGTATGCTTGGTGTTGTCCAGAATTTGTGGTACAGTAGAACCTGAGTTTTACGACCACATCTTTTGCCAGGCGAACTTAACTCACAAAACTTAATTATGATCGATCAAATTAAATCTGCCGTACCTATTAAGTTCGGCAGAAGAAGACGCTGATCTTCTGCCGAACTTAATTCATCAATCAGGTTCTGCACATGAGTTGAGCGGTCAGCAATTTTAATTTGCAGTGGTCGCTGGTGACTGGTAAAATTTCTTATTTTGACCACTAAAAAGTGGTCGCTGGTCGCGTTAGACAGATGGTCGCTCACAGCAGGTATATTTTAACTACAAATTGTCCATGTCAGAAAAACTGGTCGTATATGACAGGTGGTCGTAAAGAGGGGTGTCGTAAAACTCAGGTTCTACTGTATTGTGAATGTTTTATTTTTGTTTGTTTGTTTGTTTTTTTTTTAAATTTTGAAGTACAGTGTATTGGTAACTGACATTCCTGCGAGAGAATGTCCTCAGGTTATGTTGTCTACAGAGCATTTCTCCATACTTGCAGGTGATGGGTAATAAAATTCATTGTTATGTAGTTGATGAGGAGTATGGTGCTCGAATATCAAATATGAGAATGTATGATTCTATAAGGTAGGCCTTTGCTTTTGTAATATGGTATTGTAAATTTAGATTATCAAAATATTAGTTTAACACATTAAGAACTGAGGGTGCACTTTACTATTTCACTCTGGCTAATGCCAGATGATTTTAGTCGTCAAAGGGACGAGCCCTGCCCTTAATGAGTTAAGTAATAAACCTCCTATGTTGAGTGTCTTTTTGCAATGTAGCATATGTGGGAGAGTGTTTAGTCAGACCACCAAAAGTTCTATGTAGTTTCTATCTTATTACTCGAAAATGTGCTCTTGTTTAGTGGCTTAAGAGAGCCGTCGGATATTAGTTCTCATAAACGTTATTTTCCTCACGGGCAATTCATGGCGATGGCACCCAAAACGTCTTACTAGGAGTAGCGGTAGCGTTAGGATTTAAACTTGCGTCAATTTGCGTTCACTTTTAGCCTGCTTCGCAGCAAGTAAAACACAAGTTAATTCAATGCAAGTTTGTTCCATGTCGATTTACATATTCGTTTGGCAAAACTTTATCCTTGCACAGTAAATACTTTTGATGCTATTAAAAGTTCATATGTGTTTCCTAGTAAAGATATAATTCATCGTTGGACTTACCCTGTGGTCCCAGATAACGGTCTTCTTCACTCGGATGTCTACACATATAACCGGCATAATATTTACTTTGGACAAGGTGTCGTACTTGCAAGGTGGGAACATTACTTCGCTCCTAGCAACGTATTCTTCATGAGTGGGAGGGGGGGGGAGCAAGTAGGAGTTAGTTAGAGCAGGAGTGAGGTTGATTGGGATTGAGACAGACAGACAGGCCAGGAGAATTGTGATTACGCATAAACTTGTCAAAGAGTGAAAATAACAATAAAGGGTACTGGATGGATTGACAGACATTAACACAGGCTGACAATCAGACAGGCAGACAGAAAGACAGGCAGACAGAAAGACAGGCAGACAGAAAGACAGACAGACAGACAGGCAGACAGACAGACAGACAGGCAGACAGAAAGACAGGCAGACAGAAAGATAGAAAGACAGACAGACAGAAAGACTAATTAATAGACAGGCACATTGAAAGGCCCGTAGGCGACGAAGGAGCCAAAAAACAGCCAGAATAAAGAAGTGAAAATATTTCTTACTCAGGCGGTTAACAGAGGCAAGTGAAAGCAAATTAATGAAGTGACAAGAGAAATGTAGCAGAGAGATGTGTAGCAGATAGTATATAATTCAGGCAACGTCTCAGCTTACTGATTATAAAACTTTTAGGGATAGGAGGAAATAATTCTGAAATCAGTGAAAGGACGTGGCTTTCCTCAGCTCTTTCCATCCAGACCCTTAATGTTTCAAGTTTCTTTGACAACAAACAGCAACCAAAATTTGTTTTTTATCGCTGTTTACAGCGCTTGTGCTAAGGGATTTAGTGGAAGACCACGATACACAGGGTTTCTTCTTCAATTTTGAAATGCCTTTCTTATCTGTTTAGGGATTGCGTTCTAGAAGAAGATGTCGTTGTTGGTTCTGGGTCGAACGTTGGGGCAGGAACTGTCATTAGGCATTCGATTATTGGAAAGCAATGTGTGATAGGTAATGAGATTTTGGGAATAATTTAGAAATTGATGACAATGGGTCAGGGAACACAAGGTGTCGGATTTTAGTCTTGAGTAAATCTTGTGAGTTGCAATCTGAAATAGTTTCAAAACCTGGTGATTTTTTTCTGTCATTCATCACATCGTCTCCACCTTTTACTCGTTGGTTCGGTCCGTCGGATGATCTATCTTGTATTCCTTCCTTCTTTTCTTGCCTCCTTCCTTCTTTCATTCCTTCTTTCATTCCTTCCTTCCTTCTTTCATTCCTTCCTTCTTTCATTCCTTCCTTTCTTCTTTCCTTCCTTCCTTCTTTCCTTCCTTCCTTCCTTCCTTCCTTCCTTCTTTCCTTCCTTCCTTCCTTCTTTCCTTCCTTCCTTCCTTCCTTCCTTTCTTCCTTTCTTCCTTCCTTCCTTCCTTCCTTCCTTTCTTCTTTCCTTCCTTCCTTCCTTCCTTCCTTCCTTCCTTCCTTCCTTCCTTCCTTCCTTTCTTCCTTCCTTCCTTTCTTCCTTCCTTCCTTCCTTCCTTCCTTCCTTCCTTTCTTCCTTCCTTCCTTCCTTCCTTCCTTCCTTCCTTTCTTCCTTGCTTCCTTCCTTCCTTTCTTCCTTGCTTCCTTCCTTCCTTAGTATTCAGTGCAGAGACCTGATGACCTGGAATTGCAAGTTTGCAATTTTAAGTTAAATATCTTGTTCAGTCGTAATCCACAAGGATGGTTTTGCGGTAGAAATGTTTGGTATTTCTCGACGTTTATTTTATAGGTGATAACGTAGTCATAGAAGATTCATACATTTGGGACGGGGTTAAAATTGAGGATAACAGTCATATTTCGAAGTCAATACTTTGTGATAATGTCATAGTTAAAAGGTAAGCTGTTAATCAATGCCCTAAGACACTCGATGACAAACTTGCATTTTACAATCTGCCACATCTCAATGTAATCACACAGTTTTCTTTACAACAGCTCTATCTTGCAACTGGTACCTTGTGTTGATCCGCTGCTTCGTGTAACTCATACTTAACTAAATTGTACGACACCAAACCACAACACTATACCCATTGCACCATACCAAACCCTGTTGTTCTTCAACCTTTGCAAGAACAGCGGCTCTTAAATACAAAATTTTTACAAGAGGTCACTTCGCGACTTTCCAAGCTGTGGAGTAAAAACATTATTGACTTTTCCTTAATTTCAGATATTCTGGTTGCACCCCTACCTCTACCTTGCTCTGCCATTTTGTATATACATAAATAATTTGTCTTTTTCATGCTTTTCAACCCTAGAGATGTGACGACACAAAAAGGGTGTGTTTTGTCTTTTAATGTAAGTTTAATTATTTCTTTTGATAGCTAAACGCAGTGACATCAGTCGTTATGTCTTACACCCCGTTGTATTGCCAAGAATTTAGTTCGATCTGAATGTTCTTCTCAGGTTGTGGTGGGCCCGAACGTTAACATGAAACCAGGCGTCAGGTTAACTTTAAAGAAGCTTGACAAAGAAGAAGATTTTGGAAGTGGGGAACTCTCTTTGGACGAGGATAACATAACCAAAAGAAAAAGTAAGCTACTGAGTCGTGATTGTTTTGGAACACGGACTTCAGCCTGACCACTCTTTGCTTATTATCTCAACTTGTCATTATCCAAGTCTCCTCACGCTGGACCCTCTGAAATAACACTTGGCCAATCTTCTAAACAAGACGCTCCTCGGTTTTCAATTAAAGTGAATAACAGTTGATAACATACTGTAGTATTAAAAAGTGGGCTGTATCCGAACTTAAAACATTGGAAACTGAATTTTCGATGGCTCACGTTGACCTTCTTCAGGTTTCTAAGTTCAGGCAAGATTTCTTGGGTTATTTAAGTTATCATGACGTGGCCACAAAGATCTTAACCAAGGTAAATACACACGCGAGATTTTGCGTCGGGTTCCAAGTTGGACTCCAGTGTTTTGCTAAATACTTTTAAAGAGTGTTCAGGTCTCTTGGGGATCACAGTAGTCCTGTAATTTTTCTTCTTGATTTGATTCATTTCAAAGATCCTTATAATCCAGACGAGGTCGGAGCTGAAGGCTGCGGATATGTTTGGAAGAAAGAAGTTGACTCTGACGATGAAAGTGACAAAGAATTCGCAGACTTATGGGGTAACAGACATTATTTTAGTGAACTGTGGTATCTCAGTATTCGCGGTAAATTTAAACAGATTAACGGATTGTCTTCTTTACCTTTAAAAGGTCATAGCGATGAAATATTGAGTGAAGAGGAAAGCAGTGAGGAGTCCCTCCGTGCAGCAACTCCACCGCCAAGCCCACCACCAGAGGATACAAAATGTAGGAATATAAGTTGCTAAAACTCACGTTTCCAGAACTGTAAAGCTTTGTTAGCCATGGGAAGATGATTCATTTTGAACCAAGTCTATCGCAGTAACTCTTTCCTGGCGGGATAAGACTTTTATCATTTTACTTTGGCTAACGCCAGACGATTTTACTCGTCAAAGGGAGAGCTCCCGCCATTAAAAGAGTTAATTAACTTTAGCACGAAGGAAACATTTTACCTGGTTTCTGTATGATTAAGTCAACAGACGCCAGTAGTTCGAAGCCCACATAGCTTTTTTGGTTGATTACTTCTGTCGAGTCAGCTGTGCTGTCCATGATTCGAACAATAATGAAATTCATTTTACAAAGAGTCGCTCTCTGACCTGGAAATATTTTATTTTCGAGCTTTCGACTGTCTGGCTACAGTCTTCAACGGGAAGAAATTCTTCCCGTTGAAGACTGTAGCCAGACAGTCGAAAGCTCGAAAATAAAATGTTTCCAGGTCAGAGAGCGACTCTTTGTATCATGTATAAACCTGACCGCGCATCCTCCATCTTTAGAAATTCATTTTGTTTACCAGGTTTTATGTTAATTTTGTTAGTATTTTACAACGAAGTGTTGGATACAATGCGGAGTGGATTATCTAATAAAGTTAATCCGGAGAACCTCGTCCTTGAGATTAATGCTTCCAAGTAAGTCACAGTCAGTCTTCATAACAGTCTCAGTTCTCCTGTCAGCAGCCACCGTAAAAAGCAACCACTTCTCAAAGTAAATATAAAGTGTCTTTATTTATACTGGATAACCCTATCAGCTACCTAAGCTGTTCTCCCTAGAGGTCCAGTAAGGGCCACCCCTCATGGGTCCAGTGTTAGAAGGAAACCGGAGTACCCGGAGAAAATCTGCGATGCTTGGTAGAGTCAAACTGGACAACACTCTTCTCACATGTGACCAAGGTAACTTTTTAATCAGATAACTGCACGGAGCCAGAATCGAACCCTTGTCATAGTGGTGAGAGACACGTGCACTACCACTATGTTACCAGCACCCCTAAATAGGGTACAAGAACAACAGTTTCTGATAAACTGCCATTCGTCCACATGCTTTCAAGGGAGCAACCACGATTAATAACCAGCCAGTTGTTGGAAGAAACAACTGTCTAAAAAAACGGCCAGAGGCGTCGTTACTGCGGAGTGTGTTGGGTGTGACATCCCCAAAATTTAAAAAAAAAAAAACCCTACAAACTTTGGGCATATTCGACCGTGTTAGCATTGAACTTGGGCAAATTTTGGTCCGGTTTAAGAGGAAGAAATTGTTCGAAATTCGGAAAAATTCCTTGACGACCTTTTCCCGAAACATTTCTGGCTCGCCACGCGTCTAAAAACATCTCAACACCGACTGTGTTTTGTAGAAACCAAATCTTCTCATGAAAAACCTCTTAAAAAAACGCCACCTTTCATGGACAATCATCTGTTCGAAAGAGCCGTATGTCTTCATCAGCTAAGCCTTCAAATCTGCTGTTCTTTTATTTCCTGTCTTATTCATTGCTATTTGTCTCTTTTAGATACGCATATAATGTCACATTCCATGAACTCAATCATGCCGTTACCAAAGCTTTCTTGGAGAGTATATTCTCGGGTGTCACCACTCATCGTCAAGAGATCCTGAGGGATCTTAAGAATGTGAGCATGTTACCCTTCATTGAATTTTGGGAGTAGGGACGACTGTGCATTTGATCTCGAGCTCATTTTTTTATTGCAAAATTAAAAAATTTTAAAGTTTTGCAGTTGCGTAGCTCCAGGAAGATTTAGATTTAACTACAACACCAGCCTGAGACCCTGCACGTCATGTGCTGCCGTGGTTGATGGCCATGTTCGCACTAATTGCCAACCCAAGTATGGAACAGATTAATGACCATATTCAGGACGATATAATTTTATCGATTTCATTTTCTTTTCGTCTGGTGTACATTGTGATGAAAATTTGTACACATTAGCGTTGAATTGGTACAAAAGGGATTACCAACCATGAATCATTTTATTTAATTCACATTACCTGCCTGGTTGCCTAATTATGGTAGCGCCACGAAGCTTTCAAAAGTGGCTAACTTGACCACCATGTCCGAAGGGTAATTTTTAACCCTCTTCTAAATGAAAACCAATCACAAATTTTAAGGTTCTCAAAAGTCGTTGTGTAACACATGCGTTGTGATTTTAAGATTTTATCGTTGGATTGTTGACAACATCTGAGCCCTTGACGACTTTACTTGTTTTACTGTTCAGCGCCTGAGTTTTTTTAATGTTTTGTATTTTAATGCTGTGCCCTCAAGCAGGCTGTCGACCATTTACATATGTTGTTCGCTCATTACATGAAGGAACCGGAGAACCAAAAAGTTGGCATATTGGCCGCTGAGGTAGGGAACGTTTTTGCGATTATAATATTTTTTGACATGTTTTAAAAATCCAAGATGAGAGTCAAACAAGGCAAAGGGATTAAAGCGCCACTGACATTTTACGCTAAATATAACCACCGTTATCGTTTCAATTTTGTTTTGTTTCTTATTATTTTAAAGTCTTCAACTAGTAACGAGTTTTTGTCTGTTTTCTCCTTTCTATTTTAGTTGAGGCTTTATGCAATTCAGCGCTTACGATATTCCATGTACTTTTTGAAATCAAGTTTTGTATTTTGTAGGAATATTTTGTTCAAAACCAAACAGTGTCGCCTGCATTCCAGACATTTCTCCATTTGATGTATGATCGAGATGTTTTTGATGAAGGTGTTCTACTCCAGTGGTACAACTCACCACTTCAGAGAGAAGACTCGACGTCGAGTAGACGCCAAGAAACAATTCGACAACAGGTTTCTATGACAATTAGTCAACCTTACCGTTTACCTTCTATTTTTTATTACACTTTATATTTTTTTCTACTCTTTTTTACCTTACTAATCTTAATGTGCCATACCTTTCGTTTTCAAATTCGCTATCGCTCATCCTTTTTTTTATTATTCAACTTCTTCCTTTTGTTTTTCTTTTCTCTTCTAACATTTTTCATCCCTTTTCCTTTCCTTTCATTTTCCTTTCATCTCCTGTCCTGTCCTTTCCTTTCCTATTCATTCAATTGGTTCCTCACATATCTTCTCTGGCTCATCCCTTTCCTTTCGTATCCTGTCCTACCCTATCCTATCCTATCCTATCCTGTCCATTCCTTTCCCCTCTATTTACTCCTCGCTTACCCCTCCTGGCTAGGATGCTACACCCATTCTTTTCGTTCCGCTGAACTTCTCTTAATGGTGGTCTCCACATTTATTATTTTCTCCTTACTTCTTTCATTTTCTCACTTCCCTTATCGTAACCATCTTTTTTAATCCGAATTTCCACTCTTCTATTTAGGTTTCTCGTTTCATCACTTGGCTCGAGGTAGCTGAAGAGGAGTCGGACGATTCTTCCTAAATACATTTATCTTCCATTAGTTTTGTCTCGCCTCTCCAAATTTTCTCGCCAATTTACTCGAAGTAGCGGCGTTCAGTGTCACCCCAATTTTCGGCCCTCATGCCCCTAGCGGCGTAGATTATGGTGGAATGTTACATCTTCCAAAGTTTTCGAAAAAATAGAGAATTCGGGGAAAAAATAGTAATTCTGACGTATTTGATAAGGTAAAGGAGATCAAAATCCTTTTTGGTTACTAGTTTATATTTAATTTACGTATTGGGGTTGAGAAAACGACGGCACACCATATATGGTTTAAACGCACGTCAAATTAAATTCGGGCTATTTTTGAAAGAATACAATATTCGGGCAAATTAAGCTGGTCACCCCCCAGTCAAAATGGCTTAACTACGTCTCTGCATGCCCCCTTTTGTTTCATATGATCTCTATGGGTTCAGATATAGCTCTAATGATTTCCAGATGTAAAATCTTCGAAGTACGCGTTACCACGACATGTTTATAGGAAGCCTAATTCCGCAGCATTGACGGAGACTTCTAGGACGATTTTGCCTTGCAAAAGAATGTTTCTTTCAATGTCAAAGACAGTGAATGATTTTTCCTCCTTACGGTATTGATGATGTCCGATTCACTTTCAAAACACGATGTGACTGAGAGGATTTCTGTTTTCATGATAACGTGAGCATTAATTGCAGGCGGACGTATGGCGTTTTTTACGAAGTCGCCTCCGCCAGCTGGCAGGGAACAGTTGTTTGAAAATCGTTCACGACTAGGGAGAAGAAGGGTCAGAGTTCACCATGCAGTTCTATGAAAGGAAAGTTTCTTTCGATTTTGAAATACGATGTATTTCGCTTTTTACTGTGGTCGTCGCAGTTTATGTAAACTTCCTATTTAAGGATGCGAGTTGACAGCTATCTCTATCTTTTATTTTATCATAATATTTAAATACGCCTTTCCGAAGTGCCTGCAATTATCTTCCCAGGGTTCTGATGGCTGAGGCGTCTCGAATTCTCAGATTTTTAGTGAACCTCGCTTTTTCTGAATGTAACTAAGGCCTCAGCACGGAAATTATCCCGTTGTGTCGTTCTTGCCTGTCATGTGGATGTCTATTTCGTCTGTCTACTTTGACGGGCCTTGTTGGGCACCTCTTCCTCTTAAGGACCCTCAGAGCCATTTGTAGATCACTCTAGTTGTGGACCGTAGTCCTTGTCAAGAAGCCTCTACATATTGTTTGGGAATGTTTGGGAATGTTTTGGAACGAACTTGGCTGACAGGTGTCACAGTTTCGTTTTATTAAAACATCCTTGAGGAGCCCACTGTCTGTCTTCATTTCAGATCTTCTACATTCCTAATTTCATAAAACAAGACTGCCTACAAGAACCTGTTGGGTAGTATATTCCGCCGTAACTGTCTACTGTTCTGCTTCGTTGCTTCATTTTTTGGAGTCAGACAGCATTTAGTAACTGCTGAATATTACCTGTAATTAAACCCAAAATATTATAATTGCTTTTAAAAGACCTAAAATGTCCACCAGGTTTTATCTCGATACTTCCCACGTGCTCCGAAACAAACATTTACGCTTTGATAACAGAACACCTTATACGGTTTTCGCATTAGAGAATCAAATATCTATTGTCTTTAGCTCCTACTGATAGTTTCATTTTCTATTTACGAAAGTTGAAGCTACTGGAGATCATCTCAACTGTGTTAGTCACTTGCACTTCAACTTCCTCAAGTCTAAGTTATAATGCACTCAAGACTTTGGTGTGATACAATATTCTTTAAAATGAACATGGATTATGAACAGAACTGAATCCTCTATTCCAAACGTCTGTATAGAATATTCTAGTTTCGGTTAAGTGGATCGTTTTTCGAAATCAACTTCCATGGAAACTGCATACAATATCTGTATTCGATATCGAAAACGAGATCGCCTGACTTAGGTCTGCAGTTAAGCGAATACAATTGGTGTGCCAGCTGCTTAATATGAATAAATAATGACTTATTTGCTTATTGCAAGTTGGTTGCCGTTTTCATTCACCACCCACGCCTCTCTAGTTACAGTCTACAATCAACTGTGGGCAACTCACGACATTAATATCAAACGTGTACCGTCTGTTAAATAGGAACTTTGCTGAACATCAACTTCAAATTTGTCTCGTCACATCCTCCGTAACCAGGCAAAGATGTGGAACTATACTCGAATTTCTGACATTACTCCTACATCAACTGAAAGCGATGGCGCCGCGACAGAACCAGAAATTGAAAAGGGCACTGCATCTGAAAATAGCGCAATAATACCTTCAATGGTACCAGTCTTTATCGTCATTTCTGTGATTGCTTTACTTGGAAACTTCTTGGTTGTTTTTCTTTTTGTCCGGAACAGTTCTTGGCTGAAGAAAGCTCATAGTTGTCTCATCCTTGCGCTGGCTATCACCGATATTCTCACAGCAGTTTGCATCCTAACCGTACCTTTGTTCATTCACGACGGCGACGTCTACCCTGTTCCCGAAAACTCAATCGCCAGGGAATTGTATTGCCGAATTGTCTCGTCCCACTATCTCGTCTTCTCGCTTGGGGTAACTTCCGTGTATACTTGCCTTTTCCTTGCTATAGAGCGCTGGCTGGCGATTGGCAAGCCCTTGTTTTACAATCAGCATATTCATTCGAAGCGTAACATTGCTTTGATGGTACTTCTACCTTGGATTGCGGGCTTCGCGTTCGAGAGCCCGGCCATCATTCACACGACCGGCGTGGTTCATCCTGGTGGTACCGCCGGCTGTAAATGGAATCCGGACACCTGGGAATGGCCAACTCGTGTAGCCATTGCCGTTGTATGTTTGCTTGGGATGATAATGATCCCAGGTCTTTTGGTTGTCGTTACGTATGTTCACATCTTAATCAAAGTGAAGGCAACATCGATTAACTCTCAGCCTGAGAGAGAGCCGAGCAAACGAAGCAAGATTGATTTTAAACGAATCACGACCATGTCTGGCATTGCTTCGATAACACTGATTATTTGTTGGTTGCCTGGCCAAATTTACTTTATGTTGGGTCAAATGGATTACGTGAAACTGGACGTCGTCGGCCACAGATGGCTGAACGTCTTAGCATTGTCAAATTCCTGTTTTAATCCGTTTATTTACGCCTACTGGAATCCAAAGTACAGAGAAGGCTTTAAAACGGAATTGGCCATGCTTGTATTTTGGAGACGCCGTCAAGAGTCTCTCAGTCTTACCAACCAGTCAAAAAATCATGGTTATGGTGTGGTTGCAAGAAGAGATGAAGCCTCACCACCTGAGACAGACGTATAACATTAGAGGTTAATTCTTGTTCCGTTGAATCGTATTTAAACCTTTTAGCGCATGTTCTATTCTGGACATCAGTAAGACTTGACCACTGTATTCCAAGCCGCAGGTGTTATTACAGAGTTCTATAAGCCGGGCAGTCGCGATATATTACATTTAGTGTATGTAAATGTACATTTAGTCCAAGTATACAAAATAGTCTTCGTAGGTCAAGCATAATCTGGAGTTGAACTCTACTGGGGGGTTAAACAAACAAGGCTGACTACTTTACAGGCCGTATTTCGAAGACTTGAAACTTAAGACGAGATATAGTCGACTATTTGATTCTATAACACTGGCTTCTGATCCAGTCTTATTCTTTTACTGCAAAGACGTAGGAAGCAACCAGTCATTGGGGGGCACGACCGAGCGCCGAAGGCGCAAGGAACCTCTAGGGGGGCCCGGGGACATGCTCTCCCAGAAAATTTTGATTTTCTAAGGCAATGAAACACCATTTCCTGCATTTTGAGGGCCGTTTTAACAAAAATAAAATAAAATCATAAACAGTAAGTCACCAAAAATTTATAGTAATATGATAAAATATTTTATCTCATCATTGTACATGCCAACAGGGAGTGATTTTCAATTGCTGTTTCGCTTTCCCCAACAGAGTCGATTTTTGAGCGTTTATGTTAGCGCATGATGGTGAATGGTCAAAGTTAATGCTGTACAATAGTAAGTAACCCTGACTTGGTTTTCCAAAATGCCTACCACACCCAAATTAATAAGATTAAAGCTTATAGTCATTAGTTAACGCAACGATTAAAACTAATTATGTACGAGGCGTCATAGAATAGGATAAAGTATCTAAGAATGTTATAACTAAGTCAATTATTATAACACGATGTTTTCTTTGCCTTAACCTAGTTTTTAAATAAAGTTTAATATAGGCACATGTTAAACGTGTTAGTGTCCCACACCACTACATCATGCTATTATTATATTTGTCAAAAGTAGCAAGACTAATATACAACCTAAAGCAGACTCGCTAATTTCAATCCTAATGGTTACAAATATTCACTTCACAGCTGATTGTTTTTGTCCAACCTTTACTTCTATTGTTTACGCTCAACCGCTTTGTTCGTGGTGGTGAGAATTTTCTAATTAGCATCATAGCGTCTCAACATCTCAGCATGTAACGAGGGCGAAGCCCGAGTCAACTATCACCTCAGAGAAATCTCCAGCTCATAATCTAATTGTTTTAGTAGAAACACACTTTGCAAAGAACGTTTGTTGTCTTCTCTGGGATTGCACTTTCAAGTAAGCATTCTATTTCATCTTCAGAAACTTCACAAAAACGAGAGGCGGAAGCCATTTTTGCTACTCGCTATCTATCGACGAATAGATAGCGAGTAGCGTAGCCAGTCAGAATGCAGCATTAGCAATATTACTCGACTAAGTTTCTACTAACAACAAATAGATTAATTTCATCGTTCATAGATTGATTTAAACTCTTACAAGCTTGTGCGACGACGTTGTCGTCATTTATTTCATAGTCATAATGCGAGTTGATACACTTTCACGTACTGATGAAAACGTCAACTATTTTATTTCTTTTGACCAAGAAGAGGTATGCAGATTCGCTGTCCGCGTCTCCTTTCTTAACCTATTAATTGACTAATTGTCCTCGCAACATGTCGTGTCATCAAAAACGTTATTTAACCTTAATTTTTGCGCCCCTACGAACACCAGCGCCTAGGAAAAGTGTACCCTCCTGCTCCCCCCCCTTGTGACGCCACTGGTTGATTGTTCAGTTCATCTAAATGGTCGCAGATTACGAAGTGACATACGAAGTCCTTTTAATCTCGAAACTCTCGCTCTTTGTATGAGAATGCAGCCGGTCGGTAGATTCATGTTCTGGAAGTAAACGGACTAAGCGACGTCTCCAAACAGAAGAAATGTATGAATCTGTTTAATTGCTATTATTGAATATTTTTCAAACATACTTCTAAAATTCTTTTACTGCCTGCTTACGTGGGTTCTTTACCACTACTTCAGTACTTCTCCGTTTTTTACAGGTCCTCTGTTTATAACAGCTGTTGTAGCTGAGAGTCAATCTGTTTAAATAAAGATTATTATTATTATCGTTATTATTGTGGCAAATTAAATCGCCATTTTTATACTTGACGTCATACTAAAGCACTGCCCGACCCACACCATTCGAAACCAATGATCCCTTCCTTCAGCAACCGTAGAATCCAACCTTTGTATGACTTTCTGGAATTCTAGTGTTTGGAATCAGACAAGAACCGAAGGATTGTCATTCGAAAGTGCGTTTTGACAAGTAAACTTGGCGAAGGTCTCTGCAAACTTTTTTCTGTACAGTGGGTTAGAAAATGCGTAGATGAAAGGGTTAAGGCAAGAGTTGAAGAACGCCAAGAGATTGAGCATTCGGTGCAGGGTCGTTTCCGTCTCCGCGTAGCCTAACTGAGCTAGGAGTGAGTATGTCTGACAGGGAAACCAGCAGATTACCACAGCAATGGTTGCGCAGGCCGCCATCTTCGTCGCTCTCCTGAAAGCGAACTTGTAGAAGGACATCGATTGAGCCACGAAAGAACAAGGATTTTGATGTCGAGTATTTTCACGCAGGAGTTTCATCAAGACTTGTGCATAAAGGACAACAATCAGGACGGCAGGAAGAAATATGGCGCCAAGAAAAGATGAAATCGCAAGCGCTGCTGATGTCGTCTCCAAACTCTTCTGACTGCGCCACGTACACTCGAAGGTGCCATCTTCAAAACTTTGAACGCCGGTTTCACGTACGACGTTGGCTTCCACCACAAACCCGGCCAACCAAGGTAAGGCGACCAGCCCAATCAAAGATTTCTGCGAAGGCTTATACTTTCTGAGGTAAAACGGTTTCACCACTGCTATCCATCTTTCGATGGTTAACACAAGGCAAGTGTAGACAGAGGTGACTCCAAAGGAAAAAATGATATAATGAGACCACACCAATCTACAGTACATATGTCTGGCCAGATCTCCACTTGGTACTCTCGTCCGTCGCTCCTCGTGGATCGCAACAGGAACGGCAAATAAAAAGGCCGCCGTCAGGATATCAACCACCGCAAGCGCCAGAATGAACCTCCCGTAGGTCTGTCTTAGCCATTTTCGATTAAGCACAAACAGTATAAGGACAAGCAGGTTGCCAATGAAAGATAAAGCAGCTGCGAAGAAGAACATTCCTCTTGTGATGTCGCTTTGTTCCTCGCTCCAAGCGTGTCTGCTCTTGTTCGTGTAAGTCGATAGGTTCCAAGACCTAGGTTCATTCATCCTCTCAATTGCTCTGTTGTGTCCGTGTTACGATGTTGATGTGCAACACACAAGAAGGTACTGCATCTGTCCCAAGTCCACCTGCGGCTCGCCGGAATAGATTGATAATATTTCCTAAGTGTCTCGCATGGCATTTCGCATGATTAAAAGATCATAGTGATTAGTCTTGAGGATATTAGATGAAAGACTGGGCAAAGTGGAAGTCGCAGAATGGCCATTGGATTGGAGGCGAGATGGCGGAGGAGTCAAAGAGTCCCACCTGCATGCTTTCAGCTAGCATTATCGCGGTGTGTTGCAATCTCGTCGCAGCCTCCTCTAGGCAATGGATTCACAGTAGGTTTTAGGTAATTTCCGAGCTTTGCATAACGGAATTTATCTCTACAAAAGTTAGCAACACTTTTTCAAGATTACATAACATCGCGAGAGAAGTTAGCCCTTTAGCGGTGGACTATTTCTGAAGTCTTTTGGGCCAGTCCAATCAGTATGCAACTCTTCATGATGTCGTCAATGAAGACAGGGAAGTGCCCCACATGGAAGGCAACTGAACTATTTCGCGATTATATATCAATAACGGGACGCATCCACAATCTGAGAACCCACGTGTGGGCGGACGGATGTGGGTGGGACTCTGCAGAGACTCTGCTTCCGTGAACTCACTGTTCCCTTGAGGGGGGAAGAGGAGGGAGAAGCGGAGACGGGGGCTCTTTTTACTCACTTGTTTACTAATTTTTTACCAATGTTAATTAAAACATAATAATAATAATAATAATAGTGATTATTATAATAATATATAATAATATATAATAATATATAATAATATATAATAATAATAGTGATTATTATTATGAAATTCCGGAGAACATATATAGGGTCGTGTACGACCCTATATAGGTCGCTAAAAAGTTAAAATCCTTCTATGAAAGCTAGTTCTACTTGTGACTAATTTTTCTAAGATGTAGAGAAAAAGTTTGTTTTGTTTTTTTTGAATAAAACATTAAATTGTAGCGCGGGTTTGTTATAGGCGACCTGTTAGGAAATAGTTCAATTTTGAAGCTTTAACTTCTCATAGCTTTGAGGACGCCCCCTTTTTTATCGATAATATTTTCTTCGCCAAATCTACCGAGATTTGTGGGGTGAGAGAAGAACAGCGAGGGCGTTGGGTTAAGATGATATACACTCGATTAACCTTGGAGCCCCATGCGTAAAGTAAAACCACCTTATCTTTTTTTTCTTCATAGTTCTGTTTTCCGCTCTCTTATCAGCTCGTATTTATGCTCGTCCTTGTACATGAGCGTGTACATGAGCGTGCGCATGCACGCGTGCATGCGCGAAACTGTTTACGTGTGCGAGCGCTTGTGGACGTGCGTGTGCGAGAGAAACTAAAAAAGTAAAGGAAAAGGCAAATCATGACGGGTGGTGAGACGACACAGCTTTGACATATCACGTTAATCGCTGTCAGACTGCTAAATGCGACGGAAGATGAGTTGACGTCATTTTAAAGGAAAATTAGTCTTTCAAAACTGTAATTACGAAATAGGTTTTTTAATTGCGCTGCCGCAAAGGTTTATCTGGGGTTTTTCCGTATTTCCGTTTTTACGTATCGCCTACGCTGATCGTTTATCTTTAGGAGCACCAGGCGATTTCGAAACACCCTTCTCACACTTGCATAACAATCACTGGGTACGAGAGGTCTGGCGCCAAGGCAAAAGGTCGTTTTATTGGCGCCTTCGGCTCCTGTCCCCTTGCGCTAAAGTTCCGAGAACCATTCCCCGGATACGTTTGAGTCTGCTAAAAGGAAACGGACGTTTGTGCATGTTTGGCCGAATAACTGAATACCGGAAAATACACACTCGGATCCAGTTAGCTCATCCTGAGTCCAGACTTTATGCACGATATCGAATATTGAGTCTTTGTAATGCCTCTGCTCGCGTCGATTTCGCGCATCACCGAATACGGGCGCCAGGAGCATATATCCCCATCTACACTCCTTGTGACTGTCAGTCAATCGGGAGGCGTGAAAGTGAAGTTTAAGGCTACGTTTACAGTGGACCAAATTTCTCTGGATTCGTAGGCAATCAGGAGACTTCTTCGGATTCAAAGTAGCCGTTTACACTGAGGTAACAAATTCGATAAAGAAAGTGCTCGGATTGCACACGAATCAGAATAAATACGAATCCAGAAAAGAATCTGGATACTTAAAAATCGGAGAGTTAAGTCACTGGAGAAATCTTTCTCGTTTTTGTGAATAAAAGCATAAATAGCCTGTGGTGGGGCAATTTTTTGTCAGAGGCTGCAATAAACAAAGAATGGAAAGAAATTTTTCAGTTTTTAAGCGTTACTTTCAATAGAATTTACGAGGGTTTATGTCCATTCTTAGATAAGTAAGAAGTGTTTGCATTCACAGGAGCATGCAAGTGATGCAGCTATCCCAAATACTTTTTCCTGGGTAAACGACCAACGAATCCGAATACAATTTATGTGTGAATCCGAAGATTTTTGCTGTAGTGTCAGCTGGATGAGCAAGAGCTGACGTTAGGGCTACTATTACGAATGAAAAGGATCCCCCGAGAAGAGACATTGTTTGAGTAAATAATCCTATTATCAGTGATGTGTCTGTTGGAACAAAATGACGCTTTCAACTATAAAACTGACCAATTTTTCATCCGGTGGAAGGGCCACTTTTTCGCGGGGCATGTGACCCTAATGCCTCTGGTTCCGAAGCCTCAGACATCGATCCAAATTATTGTCATGGTGATATACCACCTGGGCGCCACGTATATCAATCAATGGAATTTGTTACCTTTTTCTCACTCCACCTGAACCCTGACGTTTAATGGTTAGATTGTCTTATTGGTCATCGGGAGGTTGCGGATTTACTTTGATTTGTAACTTTTGTGGTTCAAAGTAATTTTCTGAGGATTTGAGTTCGATCAACGATCATAAGGGGCCATCGTATTTGTTTTAATAATGCCGCAGGTTTGTCGTATGAGGACCTTCTTTGAATGATTGCGCAGCATTAGAGTTTACGCACCCTTTTTACATTTTCAATATTTTAAGTTCAGGAAGTCATGGTTCTGAATAAAATAGCACATCAATGAATGCGTTCTTCTTCCTCCGAACTCTGGGGTAAACGACTTGTATTCTTGAAACCTTATAAAATCACGCTTTCTAGGATTTAGTCGTGTTTCTGTACCGCTTTGTCTACTTGAAAGATTTTCTTTTTTATGTCTTATTTGTAGTTTCCATTTCCAAAAGTTTTATTAGTGATTTAAAAAAAAAGATTGATAGAAACCCGTTCAAAAACAGCTGTAGATAAGTACTAAACAGCTTATGTCTATTATAAATACCGTAATTTATCGTAGATGGAAATTTGCCACGAATAACAAATGCTTTCCTTAATTTCAGTGAGGGTCTGATCATTCGTCGGATGCAAATCTGACATTACTATGAAACCCCACCGAATACACCGTATAACCTTTCAAACAACGCAAAGGTTACTTCTAAAAAGTTGCCAATATTTTCTTTCGTTGAACATGCTCACTTATAATTTTAATGGTGATTAACGATTAGGAACGCTCAAGCAGTCAAAATCCTTGATTACTGACATTAAAATTTCATAAAAAAATATTTAGGAAGCATAGTCATTACTTCATCTATATTTTGCCAATTTTCCATTTTGTTCTTGGGAAATCTCAGGAAAATTGATGTAGTCGCAATTTACTTCAGTGAACAAAAAAGTTGAAACTTGAAATAATTTGTCCAGTTGTACTTTATTTTACTTCTACTTCAGTTTGAGTCAAAGATATCCAAAACTAAATTGTGTCGACGCGTATAAACGCGACATTATTTAAGGTCATGTTGTAAAACTAAAAGTTGTACTAATATACGAATAATTGTCAATTGCCGACATGTATTAAACCGGAACGAACATCATTTCTAAGACAGCTGATTTCATGTTGATGATCGAGCGACAGACAACTGAGGTCTCTTGGCGCTAATTACTTCATTCTTTCCACATGAATATTCCGTAGTTTAAGTGAAGAGCGGCTTTATTAATTATACGCAAATTAAGGTTCTTCATGCTTCGAAAACATTTAACTTCTTGCTGTAATTCTTCTCTCTAAACTGTTACACTCGATATCCCTAGAAAGCGGAATCCCAAACTCCTCCTTCACAAAAGGAAGGAACAAAATGGCCTTAAACTCTCTCCTGTATACCTTGTTTGAAAAGCTATAAAGAAACGGATTCATGCAAGAATTAGCGAAGGCTAAAATCTTGACCGCATCATGGGTTGTAGTTCCAAGCGTTGCTCTCCCTAATTGAAACAAAGCGTAGTAAATTTGATCAGGCAACCAACACACAATCATGATAACCGAGGCTCCTAACGCCATTTTAGTTAACCGCTTTAAAGACCGAAATCGTTCCACTGGTCGTCGAGCTGCAGCTTGAACTGGGAATTGGACAGAACTCGAGATCCGAGATGAAGATCCTTTTATACGAACAATAATCTGGACATAAGCCATAGCTATGAGTATTCCCGGAATAATGATCATTCCTAGAAGGGAGAATATTGCCAACGAAGTCTTTGTTGCTGAACTTTCGGCTATTTTCCAAAAGCAGACATAGGAACCGTCGTCCTTTTGTTTGGATTTTGCACTCAGCGGTGTACTAATCTCAAAACCAAATCCTGCAATCCACGGGATTATCATCATAACGGAGATTACTATGGGTGAATGCATTAGTCGTCTGTAGGACATCGGTTTCAAGACCGCAAACCAGCGATCAATGGTTAACATAAGGCATGTATAGATGGAGGTTATTCCCAAAGCGAACGGAAAGTATTGAGACCACAGCAAACTACAATATATGCTTCGTAAAATCTGGTTTGAAGGCACATCGTAAGCATTGGAAGGTTGGACGAACGAAGGAAGAATGAGAAGACCGATTGCCAGAAGGACATCTTGGATGGCAAGTGCTAAGATCAGACAACTGTGAGCTTTCTTCAGCCATTTCCTCCTCTTGATAAACAGGAGAACGACAAGGATGTTGCCGATCAAAGAAATCACTGCTATGGCCACTAGAAAAGCTGTTACTGCTTCACTCATGTCGAACTTTCCCGTAAAATATTGCGGTACAGGTCTCTCTTTAGATAAAAATTAGATCCCTGAGAGATACCTTTCCAATTATCGCTTTTTAATGGTCAAGAGATGACGGTTGATGATTATCTGGCTGTTCTTTCAAGTTTGGAATACTCTTTGTGTAGTCCCACTCCTTTCTGGATGAAAAGTTTCTTTCCGTACTTTTCCCAGTTCTTCTACCACTTGCTATCTCAATTATTCCTGCTGGAGCACAGCAGTATTAATTTTCATTGTGATCTCTGTACTTTCAATCGAGAAACCCATTAACGAAGAACGGGAAAGGAGTGTCTGATTATTATCTTTTCACCTGTTTTCTATCTTCTTTTAACTAACTCAAAGAATGTACAGCAAAGAAAATCTTCCATTCCTTTTACATTTCAATCAAAGAAGATTTGCTTTTCTTTTCGACTTCCTTTCAATCCTGGTCACCGTACGAGCAAGCTGTGTCTTTCTATCATGAAACAAAAGGTGCTAGTGTCGCAGTGAAAACGGTGATCTCACTGATCACTATTTTCGAATGCCGGGAAGAGGATTGTGGCGTCAGTGTCCTGGGCATGAGTGATCCTGGACTAAGTAACCCTGATCACCTAAATCCCAATTTGAGGTGTGAGATCTGGGGGAAACCATGCTGGGTTCAGTTATCCATGTCACCAAAGTGTTCAGCCAAGGCTTTGGGTCAGGGTTTAATTTTGGGTAAAGGTAACTGTCAGATTCCAATATCGTGGCACGGTCAGCACTGTTTAGGCCATTTCGAGTCCAACAGATCAGCCTAAATCAGGGAAATGTGGGATAAAAGATACTGTCATCAGCAGGGCAAACATAAGATCTGCCATAAAAAGCAGGGTCGCGACCCCCCTCGACCCCTTCCCCTTAAGTTTCCCCCCTGTGATTAGATTTAGGTGATAGGAGCATTCACGACGCCATTCCAACCGGAGAAATATCTGGAAAAAGTCGGTTACGCCTCGTCATTCCATCAGGAATTTTTCCAGTTCAAATGGCGTCATTCATGTTTTTATCACAGCATAGAGTCACAAAAGCTATTTTCTATTTCTTCATACAAGGTGTCTGGCAAAATTATCCGTTTTTTAAACAACATACTTGGAGATGATTCTGGGTTTTTGGTAATCAACACTTTGACTCTTTACCGGCCAATTATATTTGACATGGTTTAGATCAGTCCATTACGAATGCGATTCTGCTTGATTTCTTCATTGAATATTTAAGAAACGCGTCCCACGTGTGAGGAAGCTGGTCTCTACTGCGGCTATAGAGCCAAAAGGAACGCACCCAGACTCTTGAAGCCTACGTGCGGGTAGACCAGTGTGAGTGGGGCTCTGCAGAGACTCTGCTCCTGTGAACTCACTGTTCCCGTGGGGGAGGTAGTGGGGGAGGAGCAGAGACGGGGGCTTCTTTTGGTTGCTTGTTTGACAGGTTTTTTAACAATGTTATATCTAAAAAGATTGAAATCGCACTTTTTTGGTTGATTTGTCGATTTGGCATGGTTGAAAACCAGAAGAACAAAAATGGGTCATGTGCGACCCTACTGGCTGCTTAAGAATTAAACAGCCGGCTTCTGCGTATAAAATTAGAATGGTGCGTAGGCAGTTTTGAACGACGTGCACCCTCTTTAATAAGTACATGCATTTAATAAACTGCCACCTCTGAAGAGCTCAGTTTTAAAATAAACACTCCTCTTTAATGAACGTTCTTTTAATGAAGTCAGTCTTGAAACATATTCCACACTCTAATAAACACTCTTATCCAATAAACGTCCTTTTAAAAAACTCAATCTTTAAACAAGGACCACAATCTAATAAATCCTCTCCTAAGGAGGCCACTTTCTAAATAAGCGTTACTCTCTGAATATAACCTCTTACCTTGGTAAACGCTTCCTCAAAGAACTTAATTTTTAAATTAAGACCTCTCGTTAATATAAATGTCCTTATTAAATTATGCCTCTATTTAAAAAAAAATGCCTATGTTTCCAAAATGCCCTTCTGAAAGAGTCCTAGAACCTCCGGCTGGGAATCAAACCTGATAAGGTTTTGACGGTGTTTTGAGAACGGAATGATTGGGATTTTTGTCAGTCTTTACTGCTGCTCAAACTTCGCCGTTTGGTCGTGTGGCGTTCTTTCGCCATGCTATACCCACATTATTTCTGGATTCATCTCTAAGGCCTCAAACTAGACAATCCTTTTGTGCTCGAAAGAAACTAAAACCGCTCAGGTGAGGAAGAATACGGACAGCAGCCATGTACGTTACGAACATCTTGCGCACATGCCATGAAAACAGGTGTCTCCATTTGGACTATCACTTAGCTACAAACATTAGACACTGAAATAAAGTTTAATGTAATATAAATAATAATATAACGCTGGGAAATTGCGAGTAATTACCAAAATAGTTTTGCAAAAAAAAGGTCTCTTTGCCTAAGGCCAGTCGTTATTCTCTTCGACAGAGATTGTTTTCACGTTTTGAAAGAGAGCCTCACGCGCCTCGTTTCCGAACAGGACGCCATGTTTATGGAAAAAGACCAGTTTTAGGGTCCATTAACACTATAACCTATAGCGTTGTTACATACTGTTGTTCGTCCTAGCGTATGTAATTTTGTTTCAAACTCACTACTCCCCGTACGATTCGCTCGCTAATGTAATAATACAAGCAATACGTCATGGGGACACGAATGGAGGGTAAATCGGATACATCAGAACGTAAAATCGTGTGCAACAATGGTATGGTATGAATTGGGTCTTGTGGACTGTAAAAAATATGTCAGAGAAGTTAAGGACAATGACATATGAGTCTTAATAAAAATATTAATGCCCAGCATAGGATGCGCAAGAAAGCCATAATATACACCAAGTCAAAACACAAAATTTAATGAAGTCTAACGTTTCATTGCCTGACGCGCAACATCTTCAGAGGACTATTTACAATATGGTAGTGAGGTCAAATATATAATTACAGATAGGATGCCAATAACTATTGTTAACCAATAGGAGAAAAAAACCATAACATACAGTATATTTTTAACTAATTTACATTTTTAGTTCTTTTCTCTTATTGGTTAACAATAGTTATTGGCATCCTATCTGTAATTATATATTTGACCTCACTACCATATTGTAAATAGTTCTCTGAAGATGTTCCGCGTCAGCAACAAAACGTTAGACATATGAATCATGTGGTGTGATAAGGTTAGTTAAGAGAAATCAAACGTGATGCATTCTGGCTTCACCTATTTACAAAAGTCTGGGTTATTTGAGATTGGTTGCAGTAATTTGTGACAGTTTGAAGTGTTTTTATGTTCAAGTGAATTGCATTGGCCATCAAAACGTGAGGTTAATACCCGCATCCGCACACTAGCCAGGAAAGCTCACTCCACACTGATCCGCGCAGTCGTTAAACACCGGTAATCGTTTTGGAAAAATAACGGAAGAAAAGTATTCGCACAGCGGAATGAGAACTGTCAGTAAAACGCTTTTCAGTTTGATTGCTTCCTTGGCTTTGGTAGAGAACAGCTTGACTCTTCTAGTCTTCCTACGCCATAAACATTGGCTGAAAAAACCCCACAACCAGTGTATCCTCAACTTGGTCATCGTCGACATCTTGACTGCGATTTCGTTGTTTGTGTCTCCGAAATTTGTACTGGAACCAGACGCCTATTCCGTACCCGCTGGCTCTCTTGCTAGAGAGATCTACTGCCGTTTTGTCTGGTCTCATTTTATTCCATTTTCCTTGGGAATAACCTCAGTGTATACGTGTCTGGCCATAGCAATCGAGCGGTGGTTCGTAGTCGTCAGACATGTAAACTATCGAAACGAAAATGGTACGCGAATAATGAAGTTCGTCATTCCGTTATGTTGGTTAACGGGACTCCTGCTTGAAGGTCTCATTGTTCCAATAGTCACTGGAGAGGTAGGAACAAACGAGACTTCGCCTTGTAAATGGACTGATGGAAAAACAAACAAAGCGATGGTCTGGACCCTGGGCATTGCATTGTTCATGGGAGAGATATTTCTTCCAGTTTGTGGTATGGTATTTGCCTACGTGCATGTATTCATCTCGTTGAGAGCTAAAGTTCGATTCGTCAGTTCCCTGAAATCCCGAGGTAATTCAGCGACAATCAGAGCGAATTCGTCCCGTAATATTGACAAGATAATTCTCAAGAGAGTTACTATCATGATTGGCTTTGCATCCCTAACGCTCATTCTAGGATGGCTGCCCAACCAAATTCATTTGCTGTTCGCTCTACTAGGCTTCAGTAATCTTCAAGACAGCATGCCGGTTATACTCGTTCTGGGAGCAATGGGCTTTTTAAACGCTTGCATAAATCCGATAATCTATGTCTTGATGGACAGGCGTTTTAGAAAAGGATTCCAAGAGCTTTTCTACCACTGCTCATTAATGCATTGAATGAAATTTCTCGATGTACTGTGTCTAGCTGCTCCGAAAGCGACATTACTTATTTTCTTCTGAATGACAAATTTAAGTGAATTCCTCCTTTATCCGTTTCCAGCAACCATGAAGAAGATAGATAGCGAGATCATTCTTAGAACGACCGACCATGATGAAGGCACAACAACGGACTGTCGAAACGTTGGGTCATGAACTGTAGCTTTGTAATGTAGGTTCAAAACTTTTCAGCTCAGAGTAGCATGAAACCATGTCAGCTTCTGTGATTTTCACGATTTCTTACTTGTGAAATCAAGTGTTCACATGCTTTTACTGGTGTAAATTTTACGTTAGAATTTCCACGGTGTCTTTTGACCTGTTTAAGAACGCAGTGAATCAAATTTTTCCGTTTCCCGCTTCTATCCTCTCGAAACTTCAGATATTCTCTTTGGCGACTTTCTGTGTGTATATACTACCCTTTTACTGTGGTGAATGGAAATTTTATGCCGAGATTCCGAAAAATCTTTTTCTTTCTCTCAAGTTGCTCAATTTTAGAACCTAGTTCATGCTACTTTTATACTTTTGCGAACAGAAGGTTTACCTAAAGATTCCAAAATATTGTCTTTTCACTCTAAAAGGAAAAAAATGACAATCTATTTCCTCTTTCTCCATGCCCAGCTGTTCGGAACAACAATTTATTTTTCAAAGGGCAATACTTTGCAAGCAAACGCTGCTTCTATGGTTCATATATTGGTTTGATAGTTCAATGCCATACCAGTAGAGAGAATAAAGAAGTAAAATAGACAAAATTTTTTACTATCGCTACTCTGAGTTTAACGCGCTCAGGCGATCATCAGGCAACTGACAGATTATTTAATTATTCACACATTTATAATATTTGCAAGTTCACAGATGGTGTTGTGCTACATGTCGGCATGCACTGAAAAGCTCCGATCGTTTATTTAGGATGTTCTTTTTACGTCACTTCAAGATTAATAGATTTTCTTCTAAGCATAGACAGCATTTTCTAGATCCTGCTTTACATGATGGGGACTGTTTGATGATTTCCCACTTGATCGTGTATTTTCGTTTGTTGTCCTTGAGTTTCCATATGTGTTTGGAGAGTTCAGTTTCGTTATGGTATTTTTTGTTGTTCAGTGATTTTCTGTGGTTTCGGTATCTAGTTTTGAAGTCGTTGGCTGTGACGCCTATGTATGTTCGTGTCTCGTTGTTGTCAGTTGTTGTAACTTCGGCCTTGTAAATTACGTTCGTTTTTAGGCAATTGCCTTGGATTGGGCATTGGTCAGGTTGTCTACAGTTGCAGTGACGTATGTTGTTTGTGTTTGTTGATTTTGTTTGGTGGTCATGACTCGTTTGAAGAAGGTGTTTCTGTGGCTGTAAAAGTAAATATATCTGCGTAGTTTGGTTGTAGGAATAAATCCGAACAATACAAACTTAGTTGAAATTAACATCTGCGGTCGTGGAATAATTTCCGTCGCACGATTCAGACTGGCTCATTTGATCAACCACGTACATCTGCCTGAAAATTATTAAGTGAATTGGTGAACCTTTACATGTTTATTCAATTTCACGATACACCAAAATTTCATTTCCGAGACTTTCTTTATTTAAAACTTATTTCGGAGACTGTTTCTAAACCTTCGCGTGATGTACTAGAAAGGGCATTAGTTTCGGAACACTTGGAAATACATAAATGAAAGATGAACATGCAGCTCTTACTTTATATGCAGTGATATTGATGAAAAACTAAAAAATGAATAAAGAGAAGACTCATCAACCACACCGTTAGAGTTCGATCGTCGTTGAAAAAAAGAGAAGCAAATGCTGCTTGAAATAACCTCAGAACACTGCTCCGTTAATGAAAACTAGTTTGGCTAACAAAATTTCGGAAACTTACGATGATATTATGTGTGATGTTTCTGACAAAGTTTCCAGAAACCATGTTTACTGAGAAAAGTTCTCGAAACCTTAGCTAATGTGTTGCCGGCTTGTGATTGCGTGGTCTAAGTTTCGTTAAGTGAAGTACTTCATTGCCTAAATTAGATCGAGTGTCACTTTTCCTTCATCAAAACCCTTGAATTGATATTGTAGATTATAAACAACTCCTTAAACCGAGCTGTATGTACTTGACTCCCAGGCCAGAATATAAAATATCTACGAAACCTTGAAGGTAGTTGTTGTTGTTGTTGTTGTTATCGTTGTTATAAGAAAAAAAGACTTGAACAGTCAAGTTTTAGAATCATGCACAACCATGCAAGTATGAACACCATTTATAAGATCAGTGAGTTTCTGTAACTTGACTGGGTACGGCATTTCACCTGTCACGGCGCCGATTGTGGCCCCAGTGTCCACCCCCCTGTACTATCCTTCCGTCTTAGCTTCTTAAACACGAGGCAGTATGTTCTATTTGCTCCTATAACTTGAACTGGGAAAATTTGTGCTTCTAAGTTGTCGTTTTTTCTTCTTCTACGAATGAAGGAAAACTTGGATCAAAAGCAGCCAAACTGCAGAATTCGTAATTATGGTTCTTGCTGATGTGCTGAGGGTAGAGGGGGACTGGTACGATGATGAGTGACGACAGCATTGATATAGTCGCGTTGGAAAATGGCGGCTAATTTCTGGCTGTCTTCACATTACAATTATTGGATGTTAACTAAAGAAGAATTGATCGTAGCCGCCGGACGGCAAGAAGACCTTAAATATTTAACCCCTGAAGACTATCAGAAGATCCACATATTGTTTGCTAATTTTATTCAAGCTTTGGGAGAACATCTGAAGCACAGGCAACAAGTTATAGCGACCGCAACGGTTTACTTCAAGAGATTTTACTCGAAAAATTCGTTGAAAAACGTCGATCCGCTTTTGCTGGCACCAACATGTCTCTATTTGGCTTCAAAAGTTGAAGAATGCGGCGTGATTTCCAACAACAGACTGATTCAAACTTGTGCCAATGTAGTGAAGAATAAATTCATGACAGTTTTCAATTGTGAATATCCATATAGAATTAACCAGGTACAGTATTTTGGTTGGACGTATTGCTACGTAGCCGGGCCATTCGCCAGCAGAAATTGTGTCCTTGAGACAATATTGCGTACGCCAGGATCCACAATCGTTTGTTCTTAGGTGTGAATGATACAAGTAAAATCTCAACTTAGCATGAGCAAAAAGCATATTGCCAGCACAAAGTGCAGGAGTACAGTATATGAGAGTGCTGGGGCATATGGAAAAGGGGGCCTTGAGTCACAACATAACCATATACTGAGACAACTACAGCATCTTTCCAACAAAATTTAAGAAACAGATTATTTATTGGTAAATTTGACCATAGTGCTCCTTGAAGTTATGGAAATCCTTGAGAATGTTTTAATCTGGGAAGGTCACTGAAGTATTAGTGTGGTTTAATGCTGTAGCATAAATAACTTCATTTTTGTATGGCATACATTTTATTTATTATTCTTTTCTTGCAGGTTTATGAATGTGAGTTTTTTGTCCTGGAAACAATGAATTGTTGTCTGATATTATATCATCCATACCGGTCATTGGTTCAATACGTGAAAGATATCAATGAGGATGACAACTTTTTGTCTCTGGCATGGCGTATTGTGAATGATAGTTTTCGGACTGATATCTGCCTCATCTATCCTCCTTACCAAATTGCACTCGCTGCTGTTTATATGGCAAGTGTTGTGAGACAGAGGGATGCCAGCGAGTGGTTTAAAGAGCTCTGTGTAGACATGGAAAAGATCTTAGAGATTACTCAGGAAGTGTTGAAACTTTATGAGATACTTAAGACATATGATGAGAAAAAAGAGATGCTTGCAATTCTGGCTAAAGCACCTAAACCAAAAACAAACAGTAGACCACCCTCTGCAGCTGGCACAAACCCTCAGTTCCTTTCACATTCTCCTGTTGTTGTAACATCACAGTCTGGTACTCCACGTTAGGACAGAAAAATATGTTGAAAGGGAATGACACTTTTAAACTCTAGTACAATGTACACATGCAAATATACAACAATGGACCCTCTGAATAGGAATGACATTTTATTGAAAAGTCTGATGATGACTCAAAACAAGTAGAAACATGGAATTTTCAATAAAATTTTATCCTGATTCAGAGTTATTATTGTTATATATCAGACAGACATACTTAATGGTTCCAATAAACTATGTACACATGTTTTGTATCACACTGTCAATACATGCTGTGAATATTTTCAGTGTTTATATCTTCTTTGGAATTGTATATGACTTTACTATCAAATAGAGTATTATGATAAGCTCATTGATGATGCAATGTTTACCATTAAGTGAATATATGCCACATTGTTGCAGGCGTAAGTTCCCAGTGTGGCAAATATGTAGTACTTTGACAAAGCATACACATTCACTGTTACTGTGTAATGTCATGCTAAAAATGAAAATTGCCAACCAATGTGTATTTTATGTAAATACTATGTCATGTTAGTATTACCATGTCACTTAGAATCTCTGTGTTATAATAAAAATCCAACAGATGTTGTTGGTTTTCAAACTACAAGGCATCTTTTCAAGAAATATGGCCTTCCTTTGAATTGGACAGTAAGAAATCAAAGCCCATGAAAGATTGTTGCACTTTAGACCCAACTTTGAGTCCAAAGTCTTTGGACACCTTGAATTCCCATTTTTAAGGTGTGCACTACCATCTGGACAAGCTCTGTTTAAAGTATGTGGTGCAATTAAGAATTTTTAGAGCTTTATGGATCACTAGATATGCGATTAATGGGGGAAATTGCAAATATTCTACCAAACACCACCCTCTGACACTACCATATTGGAATACTGCCTTACTCAACACGAACTAGTCGCCTACATGAGACTGGAAACTAGCTGCTTGTACACACTACCCGTGGGCTCAAGTTATTGTTTTCAATTCAAAATGGCGTGCTAAAAGTAGCACATAACAGTTGGACTTGTGAAAGAGATGTTGTAACGGCATTTCCTAAGTTTATTTCGCACTTTTACACTATAAAAAGGTAATTGTTCAATTATGTTATGGTAAATAATAATGTTATCTTTTTGAAAATGCACAGGGAAATGCTACGAAATTCAGGTTTATGATTGCTCATTTTGTCAGTACAGCTGTACTTTTTAAGAATGCAATAATCCTTCTGTCAAGTTGGCTTTCTTGTGGGCCTAAGATGTCCATATTTTACATTTTTGAATGTGAGAGATTCCATGGATGGTTAAATTGGGACCTTTTCATCAAACAATATGTCCTTGTTTTGATAAATTTTTGGTAATATTTTGAAATTTTTCAACATTACAGTACAAAGGACATTTCCGAAAGATGCCTCGTCCAAAAAAGTCAGATGACAATGAACCAGACCAAAAGTATGCCTCATGGATCCTTGCAGCCATTGCCAAGGTGAAAGGTCAGAAGCAACGTCCCAATGAAGAGCGAATCACCCACGTCCTTGAGTCAACTTATGGAGTGGATGCCCAAACTGTTGCTGAACAACTTGATCTTTGTGTCAAGGCTGGTCGTATCATTCGAGGAGAATTCAAGGGTCAATCATCCTATAAGGATCCATCAATGATTACTCCAGGATCAAGAGGATCACCACAGATGCCATCTGATTTGAGGAAATATGTGCAAAAAGCTATTATGAGTGAAGGTAAGTTACTTTTTTTGAATTGAAAAACTATCATTTACACCCCGAAACAAGCCTTTGGTAGTTTTACTTTGGCAGTTTTACTTTGGCAGATATAAGGTAATTTTATCTGCCAAGAGCATAGATTTTCCCATCTTGGTGATGAAATACAGGGACTGCATGGTAGTTGTAAAATTAAAGTTGATTTTTGCTTCTGCATAATTAAAAATAAAGTTTGGTTAACTTGTTTTCTTTGTTAAAGTATGTTGAAAAAAATTTTCCTCATATTAAAGTTGTCAGTACTTAATATTTGGCATCATTGGAGGCATGAGCCTTCAGTGTGTGATGAAGGCTCCCTTATAATACTCATTTAAGTTTGTCAAATAGATGAATTAATCATCACCAGTAAAACCATCTGCAATTATAAGAAAGAAAAAAGTAAATTTAAAAGGAATCTTGGCTAGGAGATTAGTTACCTTCTAACAATTTTTGTCATTACATTTGGTTGGCAAAAGGTAGTTTATAATTGTTTCCTTTTTATTTTACTTTTTAAAACAAATTCTATCATCCTCTTGCACCAAGTAAGAACAATATTTTGAGAGGTTCCTCAGTATATTTGTATGAGTTGCCTTTTGTTAGACTGCTCCAACCATAGCATTGATTCGATGATATAATAATATGTTCCTCCTAGTAATAGTTTCCAGTATCCAGTTCAACTTTAGGGACATGTATATGGAACAATATTGTAAACATTATCACTCTCATTTTTTTATTTGCATACCATATTGAAAGCATGTGCTATGCTGAGTAAAAAGCTGAAATATATTCCAATCAAAGCCTTCATGCAGGGATAAATCTGACATTCTTTTTATCCATTTTCACAGGGGAAGATGGGGCATCAGTAGCAACCATTGAGAAGTTTTTAAAAGAGAATTTCTCAGACAAGATTAGTGCAATAACTGACTTGAACATGGCAGTGAAGCATGCCATCCAACGTGGTATAAACAGTGGTCGATTTATCAAGGAAGGCCGATACGTAAAGTTAACTGAGAGAACAGCAAGAGAAAGTAAACCACATAGTGCACAGAAAGAAATCCTCAAGGAAAAGGTTATAAATTACAGTATATTTTCTAAGTAGCCAGCATCTTAACTGCTATGAAGACTAAACTTGACTCTGGATTTAGCCCAAAGGTGTACACCAAATCACATCTTGTAAAGGTGACACTTTAGACAATGAATCCTGCCTGTTTAAGCCAGCAAGAGGTTTTGACCTAGCAATATGCACACCAAATTTCATATTTTGATTGTTCCTCACCATGTGAACCTTGCATTACTCAGGCATAACAGTTTGCCAAAAAAGGCAGAGTATTATCAGTAAGTTTAATCTTACTAAAAGTACTAGAAATTTCCCCTCATTACTTACACTTAGGGTACCAATTTTACAAAAATTTCTAGGGCAGGACCTCCCCTCCCACTATTGTCCGTCCAGACATTATAATAAAAATTAAATCAGGATATTTTTACCTAACACTCATTATTCACTGGCTACATCCTTTTGCCTAATGGGATGTTGACAATCCCTGGAAATTTTGTTGAAAAATACCTTTTGGTGAAAAAAACAATGCAAAAGATAGAATGTTTAATGAGGTGCCCACTGTTTCACCTGTTGACACCCAGAAAGAATGTGTCATGGGAAAATCTTGGCAAACTTTTTTGACAAACCAAATTTGGTATGAATTTCAAAAAGGGCCAACTTGATGCATGTTTCCTGACTGCATTGTATTTTTCTTGATCAGTATTAAACATGCATGATTATTTTATAAAATAAAAACAGTAACATAAAGATTTGGTAAATGTTTAAAATTAACTCAAAGTCAAATTGTCTGTTGGCTACAACCTTCACAGCTACGACCAAAGAAGTCAGTTGCAGATCCTAGTCCTGTGTGTGGATTTTGTTTGGGAACGGCAGAGCAAAACCGTGATGGTGAACCAGAAGAACTCATTTCATGTGCAGATTGTGGAAACAGTGGTAAGGGTGATTGTCTGTAGGTAGAAGATAGACAGACATTGACCCCACAAATGAGGGGTTGCTTGACAATGTACAATAGTTGATAGAACTAGTTGGTATCAATTGGAGTGCAACAAAGAATTAGGGGTTAGTTTAGTTTTTAATTGTAGGCTTTAGGCCATAGTTACAACAGTCTATTGCTTCTATTACATGTAGCTGTTCCAAAGCTGTGACAGACAGCTGGTAGTAACCAGGTTTGCATTGCATCATGTGACAGTCTGTCTATTCAGCAGCACAGAATAGGACTTGTCCCTTAGAACAGTGCCATGGTGCAATGTCAGGTTTTGTATGACTCAGCCTTTGGCCCAATCTCATGTCAGAAAAATTTTTCTAGTCATGTTTTATCTGCAGAGATCCTTTGTGACCACAGCTGTCTCTCTTTTTTCCTTCTGTGGTAAGGTCATCCAAGTTGTCTCAAGTATTCACCAGAGCTTACTGAAAAGATTCAATCAGAAAGATGGCAGTGTATTGAGTGCAAGATTTGTTCAGTTTGTGTGTCTGCTGGTAATGCGGTAGGTTGCTTCATTTGTAAAAATCTCAGAAAACCATTCCATGCTGACGTTCATTGTGATATGGCTATTATTTTGTGCTTCTGCCAAGGACAGATGAGGGCTTCTGGGCTTGATACAGAATGAAATTTTAAAATTCAGGCATGGACCACCTTACACAATGGTTTTAAAGAGTGAGCAAGACATGGCAGGGGCCAATTATTTATTGAAATTTAATCTAATAACAGATGCTTTGCCAGAAACTCTTCAGGCATGTCCACAGACTCTTCTTACGTATTTTGGACTTCTACTGCTTGAATGCTGTTGTCAAGAGTGCTGTTGCTTGTTTGTGTCATTACCTCTGCAAACTGGTGTTCTGTCAGACTATTTCAGTCTATTTGCATGGGCAATGATGAGCTAAACTCCTGAGTTTTCAGTGACAGAGTGTCAACTGCATGCAGCTTTTTGCTTTCAACTTCCAAGAAATTTGTTCAATAAATTTGTCTGTGACCTGTTTTTGCATTTGCATTTCAGAGTTTAGAAATGGAAGGAGTAAACTTGATTCAAATGTACTATGACATAAATATAGACCAAAAGTATATGAGAAATAGTCATTAATAGAAAGAACATTGATCTACCATAATGTTATTTTTGTTCTTGTCATATCAGAAAATGAAGGGGTGATTAATTGCCATCTTCTCACTTACATACTTGCAGGATAACCTCTTGTTTTGTGATGCATGTGACAAAGGATTTCACATGGAATGTTTGAATCCACCAATGACAGACATGCCTTCAGGTGAGTCTCATAATGAACTCAAACTTGCATGAGTTTATATGGTGGGACATATCTGTCAATAGTTTTTTTATGAAGAAAACTTCAGATGCACACAAAGATGACATTACAACTGGGTAAAGATAATATATATTATTGATGTCAACAAAAGTAATTGTTATAAGAAAATAAAATTTGTTGTGTAGCAATAAAAAAGAAATGATAATATATGAATAACTTCTTTGAAAAAACATTTTAAAGAAGTGGTTCACATATTATCATTACTTTTTTGTTGCTACACAATGAATTTTATTTTCTTATAATAATATTATATATATATCTTGTATTTTGATTTTATATTTTGATTTTATTTATTAATAGTTTATTTATTCTTTCTAACACCAGACTGTTTTGATTCAGTAGAATTATAACTCTTTGTCATCAGCTGTTTACATAGCACACTCAAGGGATCATGTTTCTGCAATCTTATTTCCATAGGTTCATGGGTGTGTTTCATGTGTACTTCCAAACCATCACCAAAAAAGAGAAAAATGATCACCACCCCTCCTCGACGAAAAATTCAGCACACACCAAATGATTCTACTATGTAAGTTGCCAACATTAAAGATCATAAACTAAATAGTGAAGTCAGCAACTTGCAAAATAACAAAATGCCTGTGAGTAGTGAAATCCATCATTGCATTTACTGGAGAAAATGAAAATTTGCTTGAGAAAGAATATTGTTAAACTCAGGTTTCTTAGTAAGGTTATTGGCTAGAACCAACTTTTTTTAGCAAGATTTTATCCCCAATAGCCTGTGATTTTTAGTCCATGTTAAAATCTATTTTAGTAATATTCTGTTATTCTATAGCATGGTTGAAAGCATGTTTAAAAATGCAGAATTATTTTTACAGGACATGAAAGCTATTATGTTGATAAATTCCCACACCAGAGTTTTGCCAAATTCATTAAAAATGTAAATAAAATCACAAAGGACTGCATTAGAAATAGTTTGAGCTGTCAAGAAATTATGACTGTCATGACATTGACTATTTCATCTATTATATAAAAAATTATCATTATAAGTTATGATTTCTAATAAATATTGAAGAAATAGTACATTATTATCATAAAAATAGCCTGCTCCATCAGCAATGTTGAACAATGTGTGAAAACCCAAAACAGTCAGGAAACAACGGGAAACTAACAAGATGAGAAGATGAGGTTTCACTCTGACAAAGGGCCTTAACTCAAAACTCTAATGTGTTATTGAGTAGCACAGTGGTAGTGCATGTGTCTCTTAGCACTGTGACCAGCTCTGTGCAGTTATCTGGTTAAAGTTATCTTGGTCACATGTGAGAAAAGTGTTGTCCAGTTTGACTCTACCAAACATGGCAGGTTTTCTCCGGGTGCTCTGGTTTCCTCCTGTACTAACACTAGACCCATGAGGGGTGGCCCTAACTGGACCTCTAGGGAGAACAGCTTAGGTAGCTGATAGGGTTATCCAGTATAAATAAAGACAACATACCATTAATATGATTCAATTTATTGAGGGTTTTCCATCTTTTTATCTCACTCTTCCCACCTATTAGGCTTGGCTTGTGTCCCACACCAGGATGCGATGGAACAGGACATTCCTCGGGCAAATTCACTTCTCATCGAAGGTGGGATGATGTGTTTTGTTAATAATGTTGCAAAAATTAATGGTATGTGTAATCATCTTGCTGCTTTTTGCATTTTAGCACCTTCTAATTTTATTGGTATTTGTGGCTTTTTACTGTTCTTTGTCTCTTCCTTCCTTAATATCTTTGTTTCTGTCTTTGATTCTTTCTTCCTCCCTTTGCTTCCATCTTTTCCCATTTCCCTCTTCCCTTCTATTGTTACTTCTTTATGTCTTCCTTTCTTTTTTCTTTGTTTTTTTCCTTCCTTCTTTCTCTCTTTCTTTCTCTCTTTCTTTCTTTCTCTCTTTCCTTCTTTCTCTCTTTCCTTCTTTCTCTCTTTCCTTCTTCCTCTCTTTCTTACTTTCCCTCTTTCTTTCTTTCCTTTCTTTCTTTCCTTCTTCCTTTCATTCCTTCTTTGTTTCTTTGTCTCTTTCGTCTTTCCTTTCCTTCTTTCTTTCTTCCTTTCTTCCTTCCGTCCTTCTTTCCTTCCTTCCTTCCTTCCTTCCTTCCTTCCTTCCTTCCTTCTTTTCTTCCTTCCTTCTTTTCTCCTGTTCTTCCTTTCTCCTGTTCTTCCTTTCTTCCTTCCTTTCTTTCTTTCTTTCTTTCTTTCTTACCTTTCTTTATTCCTTTCCTGTCTTTATTCCTTTCCTATCTTTATTCCTTTCCTTTTAATCATTCATTAATTCATTTATTCAAATATCTCTTTCATTTATTTAGTTTGTTTGGTTGCCCATTGGCATCTTCTAAAAGGAAAAGCAACACCCCAGAGTTATCCCTGGGTAGTCAAGATTCTTCGGACATTACACCAAAGAAAAGACCTGGAAAACTTTCCAGAAATCATTTATCACCTAAATCGCCCACACAAAAGAGACCGCCTCTTCCTCCAGGTATGATTACAACTGCCATCTTTATCGAATGATGAACGTAAGAGCCGAGCTCAATATGCGAAGATGAAAAGTCATCTTTTCAAAACATAGGCAAGCCACAAATACAATTTATAGAGATTTATTACACTGATGTTTTGTTGCCATCGCGCAAGATTATCAAAGTGAAATATAGCAGGCAATAACCCAATAGTTATATATTTAGATAATTGATGATTGATAAGCCAATGAGAGGAAGGAGAGGAAAGAGAGGAAGCAGAATCGTCAAAACAAAGAAAGCGGGACGGAACTAATGTTTTCGTTGAGAGAAAGTTTAAATTTAAGAAAAAAAGGAGACTTTCTCGTTTAAGCAATTCAAACGTTGAATTCGAAGATAAAACAGAAAACTCGTCAAAAAAAATAGGGTGGCAAGTTACGGTGGAGTGATTAAGAATACTTGAAGGAGGTTGATTCTAAACTTTGTGGAGTGAAATACACCTTGAGGTATAACTGACAACTCTATACCATCTGTTAAGTCGGCAAGATTCGTAGTCGTCCAGGTTATCCTAGAGCAGTTCTGTGGCCTACTTTTATATAGACCCCAGCAGCAGGTCCTTACTTTTTCTAGTGTTTGTGTTTATAATACAAGCGTTGAATTCTTAGATAGTTTGAACGTCAATATAGGAAAACCAGGTTCGACTTAATGGTTTGTCATTACGAGAGACCGTTTTGGCAGCTCTATCTAGAAAAAAACTGACGATTAGGTTGTGGGAACTTGGAGTTATTTTAGAGTGTACGTTGGATATTCGTCCAGTTCAAATTAACCTCCGAAAAACGAACTCTAAGCCCCGTATCCAGTTCAAATTAACCTCAGAAAAACGACCTCTTACACCCATATGTATTACCTCATCGTTGGACATTGATGTCATTATGTTTGGTTTGTCAGGCGTCACGGAAGAAGACTACGCGTTATTCAAGAAAGCTCAGGAAAAAGTCGGTTGTGAGATGAGTACTCCACCTACAGTTGTTCAAGGTTCTAACACACGATTCCCGCCTTACATTCAGTTTGGTTCATATGAGATCACTACGTGGTACTCTTCGCCATACCCTCAAGAATATGCTCGGTAAGCGAGTGGTTTTAGTTGCTCTTTTCTGCCCGTATAGGTCATCTATTTTTTTATTATAAGTAATACCATGACGTGAGGGAAACTAGTGATTAAATGTCCCCAAAAGCCGAAGGAGGTTTGGGGAAGTGCCGAGGGCGTTAGCCCGAGGGACTTTCACAAACCTCCCGAGGCTTGAGGGGACATTTAGTCACTCATTTCCCAACATCTCATGGTATTAGTTTGTAATACCATGATAACCGACGAAATTTACTTGGTATTGTTTGAAGTTCTTTTTGGGATGTTAGTATTGTTCATGGTGGGTACCAGAACTTGTATCAAATGAGCTGTCTAATGCTTAAATTTAAGAGCATTACAGTATTTGATGTTCGGTCATGCATGTTAATGGGGGAAAATGAGTAAACGTATGGATGCTGAGGGAATTAAGGGATTAAGTCTCCACTTGAGAACAATAGAAACGGAGGTCATCATGGGATTACTCTGACTAAAGCCCGGATGGTCTTACTCGACAAAGGGAGACCGCTGAATTGGAAAGAGTAAATGGATTTATATGACGAGTTCAGAATTTTTCAAGATTGGTTTTACAGGTTTTGAAATGTAATGTTCGCCTTCACATCATTGTTTGTGAACTGTTTAGATTGCCAAAGCTTCACCTTTGTGAATTCTGTTTGAAGTACATGAAGAGTTATGGTATATTACAACGGCACAAGGTAAATAAGTTTAAGTAATATATTTACCATAGGCGAAGCCACATTTCACCATGCCTACAGTCCTCCTTGGAAACTACTGTCATTTTTAAGTATTTTAATAGTATGAAAATTTGTGACTTGTAATATCTATTTTATGACGTATTTTATTCAAAGTTCTTTTTCTAATACACAGGATGTATGTAATAAAAGTAATTCATTACTGAACTGCCTATCCTGTTAAAATATTTGATAATAATAATATGCCAGCTGCTGATTGAATGCCAGCTGCTGATACAGGAGTATCAGCAGCTGGCATTCGAAACCAGAGAAAAGAGAAGGTACACAGTGGAAGTAGTGCCGGTAATAATTGGATGCCTGGGAGGTGGTGTCGATGATGCAACCAGAGCAGTGAGAAAGATTATTGGAGATGAGGACAGTGTGATTAGGATAATCACTACAATGCAGAGGACGGTGCTTTCTGAGGGGGAAACAATAATTAGGATAGTGCTTGACGGAGTGGTACAGTCAGAATAGTGAACGTACAGCCGAAGCGCATCAGCCTTAGTGTGAACAACTATGGGAACACCTGTACCTCGGTTACCCCCCAACAATATTTGGTGGTAGGGAATAATGGCTAGAATATGAACTGCCTAATGGAAACATAATAACGATAATGAGACCTAGACCTCAAGGGTGATGCAGCCTCACAATAGGATTTCTCTTCGATTACAAATGAAGTAAGTACACCTTTTGCTGTTCATAACCAGAAAACATACTATCATTAACGCCAACTTCAAACTCGTTAACGCAAAAATACATTCATTTTATTCAATCGACATTCATTAACGCTTCCGTCACCTTCAATTAACATTTTTGCATAGAAAGCGAAATTCATTCGCGTAGATATGCAACCATGTGCATCAAATGGCATTCTATAACGCCAAAAGAGGGCCATTAGCACCGTTCTACTATACGTTAGGGAGAATAAAACTTCAATTATGCAAAATATTTCTCCGGTCTGTTGGAAGGTCGAGTTAAAGTTTTGCGGAATTCCGACATGTATAAAAGATAAGGGAATAAAAATGGCAAAAGGTATAATTTGTTGTCCCCAGTCTATTCTTCACGCTGCCCCGGCTCCGCACAAGTTCTGAGGAAGAACATTTCCGTTTAAGACCCGCAAAATTTAGGCGTTATTTAACAAAAAACATCAATCGACCTACTGGAATTGCTTGAAAGTTTTAACAGATTGAAAGAGAACATCCTGAGTGTAGGATGTGTGGTTTGCTTCTCGGCCGTAAAATTTAAAGGACTTTGTTCACTGACTTTGGCATTGTAACTTACCTAAACTCTAAATTGATGTTACTAAACTACCCTATCCAACTCGCTGTTGACTGTTCGCTCGTCCTTGTAGACCAAATGCGGCTGGTTTCACCCCCCGGCTAATGAGATTTACCGTCACGACGAGATTTCTGTATTTGAAGTGGATGGCGCTGTTAACAAGGTAGGTGACCCAAACTTGTGTGATCAAAACCTTTATAAAACCTTTATTGAAACCTTTCCACATAGCGGAACTCCACTCTGACGTTGCCTGGAGCAAACGCTGGATATTGTTACAATGTTCAACATAGTATAGAATGGTGGCTCAACTAGAGTTTGGGTTTGTATACGTTGACGTATTTACACGATATGTATTTTCCAATTCGTTCAGATCTACTGTCAAAACCTATGTCTTCTTGCCAAGCTTTTTCTGGATCACAAAACTCTCTACTACGATGTAGAGCCGTTTCTCTTTTATGTTCTGACGCAAAACGACAGAAAAGGATGTCATCTTGTCGGATACTTCTCCAAGGTGGGATCTACTTCATTCATTTTGTTCAATTCATTCCTTGCTTGCTTTTTTGCTTTCTTGCCTCCTTCCTTCCTTTATTTTATCAATCATTCCTTCCTACCTTCCTTCCTTCCCTCATTTATTTTATCAGTTATTGCTTATTTACTTTATTCGTTCGTTCATTCATTCATATAATAGTTTATTTATTAGCTTTTCGGGAATACTGAACTTATCGCATAAGTTGCCATTGGCACTTTTTTTTTCCAAAAAAGCAGATAAACTGGTTTTTTATCCTGACAGTGCTACGCCGTCATAGTCATTTATAGTTCTACAAATTGTCCTCGTATTTTTAACATCCAAATTCTATTCCAGGAAAAGGCTTGCCAACAGAAATATAACTTATCTTGTATCATGACGATGCCGCACTACCAGAGAAAAGGCTACGGACGTCTGCTGATAGATTTTAGTAAGTTTTCGTAATTTTCTCGATCGTCATTAATTATTTATAAGCCGAAAAAAAATTAGGAACAAGTTTTTCATCAGTGTGTAGAAATTAGAGATAGAGCATGCAAAAGTTTTGCAAACTTTGATAATTTTTTTTTTCCCAAAACCCTGGTTTGTTTTGAGAAGCTAATAAGTTCTTCCTCCTTTTCTAACTGCATAAAAGCTGGTTAAAATCTTTAGTTTGCCACATTTTATTTATTGGCTAGACTTAACTCCATGCGGCGGGATTTGCTTAGAGATATTTCACCGTTAATCCATTCAGTCACTGAAAATGTTGTTTCACTCTTTGGTAAGGTTATCTGTTGTCACGCATTGAAGGACAGTCGGGATCTCCCGAAAAACCTCTGTCGGATCTAGGGTTGCTGACGTACCGAAGTTACTGGAAAAGTGTTATCTTGGAGTATTTCGGAAAACACAAAGACTCCCAGGTTACGATACGAGGTAATGTTAGTTATGCAAAGTCTGTATGCTAGGGCTGTGGTTTGTACTGTCGTTGATGCCATCGTCCATGTTGCTAGTGCTGTTGTTGTTGTATTGTTGCTTGGTATTACCATTATTATGATTGGCATTGTTAATGAACAGCACGATTGCCTTGTTTCCAGATATCAGTCGTTCAACGGGTATGGATCCTCACGACATTGCTGCCACCTTACAACAGTTAAACATGGTTCAGAGAAAAGACGAGAAGTGAGTGAAAATGAATACGTGAGAGCTAAATGGCTCGACTAAAGAGATCTGCTGGGATTTCTAGGTGTTCGTGGTCAAGAGCAACGTTTGATGGCAAATCGTAGGGGATATAAGTTCCAAGATTTCCCTAAACTTTTATGAGACTGCTTCTCGAATTTCTGCTTCGTTAACTTAATTTCATGTTCTCAAAGTCATTGTTAGTCAATGAGGAAGATGCGAAGGAAATGGGTAGCTAAGAGGCTGTTTGGCATAAAATTTTGGCAACTTTAAACCTGTTTTTCTCCTTAAATGCAAATTCTTTTGAAAAGCTATGTCATACACTCGAAATTTGTGTGGGCTCTGATTTCGATACACCTCAATATGACATGGAAATAACGACATTAGGAAAAAACTGACTTTTTCTTTCCGTCGTTATGTCGCTAAGTAACCTGACAGCATGTGTGATATTTCTAGCTATTGTTCAAAAATAGAATAATTCAAGCGGAAAATACCAAGAAAAATCACAACCGTGTTGTGTCATGAAAAGTGATAAAAACACGCTTTCTTTTCTGCCCAAATTTTTGTGGCTTAGAAAACACTAATTATACAACTTTCTTCGCGCTTTATGGTATTAAGGGCTTAGTTTTTGAAGTCTTTAAAAAAAAAAATTTCGCAGTACCTGCTTTATGGGATCTAAAACACTCGGATATCGGATCGTCCTTTAAATCCGATGGAGCACTCCTGCTCGGTTTTGAAATATTACATCACCACTTCCTTCTCCTATTTTTCAGGGTAGTTATCTGCCTCAACCGGAAGAACATCAATGAACATATGGAGAAAGTTGTATCCCAGAAACGCTTGGAACTTGATCCGGATAGATTACGTTGGACACCGCTGGTCCATGCGACTGCTGTAATAACTGAGGACAAGGTGAAGAGTATGGAGGAAGATGCACCGGAAAAAGACGAGATCGTAGAGGGGGAACAAAACGGGGAGGTTGATGTCGAAGGTGATAAAAACCCTGGGGAGAAATCTCCGAGCGTGGACGAAGAGGATGACGTCGATAAAGGGAGCACAAGTGAAGACGAAGATGTTGTTCCTCCGAGGAAACGATCACGGAAAGCTATCGACGAAAGTGATTCGGAAGAAGCCGGCGACGGAAAGGAATCGGAAAACGAAATGAAGCCGATTGAACCCGAAGATATGTCGAAGAAATCCGAGGACGAAGGAGAGCTGATGGAGGAAAATTGCACAGGAGATAACGCTCCCGAGGTGACGGAGGGAAGGAAGAGCAGAAGTAGTTCTACTTCCGGTCCGAGCAATGAGAGTGGGGACGAGTCCTCGTCGGACGACAGCGACGAGTCTTCGAGTTGTTATTCCTCTTCGTCATCATCCGAACCGTCGTCGAGCAGTGACGAAGGTGACGAAAAGTACCCCGAAGAGAAGGACACTCGTTCGTTCCCAGTCTTCAGGCCTACTGCCAAGCCGACCAAGGATCCCGTCTTGACCGGAGTAAAGGAGCAACCTGGAGAACTGGGCATACGACACGACAAGGTACCGGAAGAACCGTCCGGGGAGTTTACCCTCCCTCCCCAAGAGAGTTCTTTTGACTTGGTAGATACCCCGTCCCTGCAAGATTTTCTCGGCGGAGATATTAACATGAACAGCGGGGATGATCTAACGGCGGACAGCTTGCTTCAAGATGTCGCTGGCACTTATTATAGTGGAACACAAGACAAGGATGACAAAGGAGAGCAAAACGAGAAACCAGGGGAAACTTCTCTTGGCATTTCATCTGATCTAGTTCCTTAACTAGATGTTCTTTTCCTTCGTGGAAGAAAGCGGTCGTCTCTTCTAATGCTGTGTGTACGTGGTTGTCCTTGCGATCGAGATATGAATCGCTAGGTTCTTCGGGGGGTTTTTGTAAAATTTAGTCCGACTTTGTTTTGTGTCTACGTCCGCGTGTTTTATTGGTTCATGTTCACGATCAAGATAACTTCGTCTTGTCAACGTTTTCGTCTGCTTTAGTCCGAGAACTTCGTCGGAACAATCGGATAAAAGTATCCTGATTAAGACGAAGAGCCCTTTGACGACTTTTTTTTCTTCCATTCGAATGAACCTTCAATTTTCAGTTTGACTTTTCTCTGATCTGCGTAAACGAGATTTCAGATATTAAGTTTTTTTCTTGACTGATACGTCCTTAGACCATAATGAGGTTTGTTCTTTCAAATTTTTTCAGAACTTGGTCTTAACAAGGCCGTGGGTAATTTTATTCGTCGAGCAAACGCTGACTGTTTTCTTAGTGGGAGCCACAGTTGTTCTTCAAAGCGTTTTCTAATTTTCTCGAGCAGCCATTTTCTAGGAGATCTATTTGTGGCAAGCCAGTCTGACTTTTTACGCCACTGACGTCATCGTATATTTACTAGAATGCTTTAGTTTGTTCCATAAATTTTCCCTGTCTTAGTGGCTCAGTGTGTTAATGTATGGCTCCGATCTTACTGAAGGTTTATGAGAGTGAATTACGCCAGGTTTCATCATTTGTGGTATACAGTAGTCGATTTAATGTTGACGTAAAAAGGTCAGGGCGATAACGCCCAGATGCTTTTTTTCGCAACATCCGTCAGCGCTGAACGCTTTTGTTTTTGTACCTTTTTAAAGATCCTCAATACCACGAAAAAGGAAACGCTCTATACATCAGACCTGGTTGTGTCGACATCGGCTTTTGAAAGTGATTTCATTCCTCAAAACATGCGTTAGCAGACAGTCACGAAAGCTCATCTATTTTTTAAAAGTCCTTGTGAAAGTAAATGTGTTCATGGCAGGAATTCGTTTCTGCCGTTGAAGGGAGTCCGAAGCTTATGTTATACGTTTTAACATGGCTCAACATTTGGTGCTCCTCAAATGTTGAGATAAGTCGCGTTGAAGTTACGTTCAGCTATAACTGTTGCCATTTAACGAATTATAATTTCTCTCATGTAAATTGAACATGTCTTTATTTTGTTCAATAAGTTGACTAACTTCTTGCTTAAAGACGTTATGACGCGAAACGTGATTCGACACTTCGTTGTCAACAAAAGACAGTCGTTGTGCTGTCTGTGACTGCCCCTTACTCATACACTTTCTTAGACTCGGGCTTGGCATGTGCGTGACCATGGGCATGGTAATTTTATTCAGGTCTTCGCTCTTCTGGCATAATTTTCCAAGTTAACTCCACAGCTCAGTTTCTGAAACAGCCGTCCATTCATCTGAAGTTATGTGCTCAAGTTCCGCTCGAGTCAACTGAATTTCTCGTGTTGACTTTCGCCGTGCGACAGTACTGGATAAACAGTGTCACGTGCGACCTCCCCGCGAGTATAGGAAAAAAAACTAGTTTTTCTCTTCTGAGATATAAAGGAAATAGATGCAAATTTGACTTCATATTGTGATAAAAGATACATTTTTACGTATATATCTGGTTTTTTGTGCAGGTTAAGAACATCGCACTTACTTAATTTGCCACAGCCTTACAACAAATCTCTGAGTTGTGTATTTATCTGTCTTTCAATATGACAAATATCCAACTGTTTGCCGGAAAAACAAACTGTTTTATTGGGTGTCGAATACGTGCAAATATTGTAAAGAATGTGTACATCGGTTGTTTTCAACGTGTGTGCAATGAACACGAAGATGGATTGCTTTCGCGTTAGAATAAAACTCGGTTTTCTGACGTACGGCGAAACCTTATCCGACACCAATGTAAGAGTATCGCCGTCTGGTGGTGTTTCTGTGGGAATAAGAAAATATGGAGGACATTAATAAGACATTCACTAACAGCCATAATAATAGATTTAAAGAAATTACGAATGGAATATTTAGACGGCAGATTGCGATTGAGTTTTATTTTCCCAGGATAGTTTCTCAATATATTTGAGTGGGAAGAGACTCCCTGCTTGAAAACCAATGTAATGCCTGGTCTTTCGAGAGGGAAACAAGATGGGATTTTATCGAAAAACGGTTTCCTTTATTTGAATGTGATTGTTCATGAGCAGTTTTTGCATTACGGGGCATTTGCCTATCTTAAGTAGTTTGTCTAAATATTACTGAGATCATTGTCTTAGATATGCAGTCTCCGCTTGCACTTTGTGAGTTGGGTATTATAAAGGTGGTTGGTACATAAGATATCTTTTAAATTAAGTACATCGTTTGACAGTTCTTGGATGGCTACACATAGGCAAAGCAGCAAGCGTTGGGACTGCTTTTTAATTTGAGGAGATGACCAGTAATTAATAGTTCATGAACATTCAATATGTGTCATGGCCTAAGTCTGAAAAAATACGTCCAGAAAAATACTTCACATAGGCCAACTCCAGTTGAATGGACATTTCTGTTGTGTTGCCTGCACTATTCCTAACCTCATTTCAAATGACTTTAATGTCCACATGACCCAGCTCTGGGTATTCCTGGGATATTGAGGGGCCAGGAATTAGTGATGGAGCTGAAGTTGAGCCGCTAAAGTTCTTCCTGAGTTTAGACAAGCTGCGTGTATGACATCAGCTTAACGTTATGTACACCAGTTATTGTTTAGCAATGGGCACTCAAAGGATAACAGTTGTCTTGCATCAAGAGTTAAAAACTCTACTGGAGATTAAGATGTACTTCTCAGGCAAATCTGTTAGCCTTCTCCATACTGTATGCCCGGTTGATGATGAGAATAAGCGCACAACGTACTTGCACACACTTTAGTTTTCATGGCAAAGTCGAAGGTTAACTTTATGTCGCTTCTTTTAAATTGTTGTTGCACCCTCAAACAGTCGAACATGCTTGTGTTACATGTGTGTATACTTACATCGAAAAGTAAAGAAGTGAAATTGAACTTGTACAAATGTTTCGGCGACCAGCCACCTCTTCACATTTTTCTTATATAAAATATATAAAATCTGAAGAAGTCTATATATATATATATATGAAAAATGTGAAGAGGTGACTGGTCTATGTGTTTGTGTGTGTGTGTAATATTAGGATGTGTATACCTGCGAATTTTTCAAGGGTTCTGTGCATCGGTGTTCTGCAGAGGAAAAAAAAGTTCACGTTTCCCAGAACAACAAGACTATACCCTCTTACACTTGGTATATATGTATTAATGTGTACGTGCAACTGAGTGTATAGGTTTAACATACAGTTACGCCTATTTAAATATGCGTTTATAGTTGAGCGATACTTGCAACTTAAGTGTTAGCAACTTGCAGATTAAATATTTCCCTTTGATCGTTGTTGTTGTATTTGAACTCCAGTACTTCTCCGAGATAGAACCTTAGCAAGCCTCTCAATATTTTGGAATCCAAAATATTTATTGTTTTTTATATTTTGTGTATAAGTGAGATGATAAAAAGGAATCCTTTATGCACAAGATTAAAGGAAGTCGCTCGTAATGCCTTTATCTGTTTTCTGCTCACTGGTTCCATCTTTCTGGAGCTCTGGCAGACACCACACAAACCGTCCCACATTTCATTTTACGATGCTCAATCGCGTGCTCCATGATCTTGGCATCATGTTCTTGAATAACGCACTGTAAATGCTTAATATAAGCCACCGCATATCTAAGGGTTTCCACTTTTGAAAGCTTTTTCTTTTCCGGAATAAAAGGGATTCGCTGTCGAAGACAACTGAATCCTTCATTCACCAGTCGAACCCGATTTCGTTCCCGCTCGTTGCGTCTTGCGACAGCTGTTGGTTCTACTGAAAAGGATAGCGATGAATAAATCCTTTTTACGTTCTTCGCGTTTTGTTTTTGAGCGCCACTTTTGATGGCATCCTCATTGCAGGCGCGCTTTTTAGATTTTTCCATTGTTTTCCGAGCTGTAAACTAGATAACGTTTGTCCGATGTGGAATCCGTAGTTGAAATGCCGTCTTACTTGAAACTGTTCTTCTTAGAGCGGCCCAAGCCGTGTGAACAATCCTGTTGATTAACAACTGTTAAGTCAGCGCGACTTGATTATATTTACAACTTATTAAATACCCGTCCGGTTTCTGCCAGTCAAAACAAACTAGTGAAAGCACTTTGGTTGGTACGTCCCGACTTCAAGTAAAAAAGACTTCAAATAAGGTACACGAAAAAGAAAGGTTACCAATCAAGTTTCCGAAATAAAATAAGATCGAAGTCACAGAAAGAGAACCATACTCGTACCTTAAATTTGTAGTTAGGAAAAAACAGGACCAAGTTTAGTAATCAGTACGTTTATGAAATTTTCTGCCCTACTAATCCATAAGGCAATTCCATATGCAGGCAAACTCGCGCGCGTGTGTTCTCGGAACTCGGGTTATAATGATAAAGATATTAAACCACGCAATGTGGAAAAGTATCTAGATCCAATTCATCAGTATAATTCACTTTGATTTTAATTAATGTTTGTTGATTTTTCAATTCTATTTTGTAATTTTTGTCTTTCGAAAAAATTTAGTTCGATGCAACAGTGCGTCAAGTCTATCATAATCTTGGGACTATTGTGATCAGTATAGCACTGATTTTCACGAAACAAGACTGATTTTCCAATGTCACAACACTGGTTTCATGTCGCGTGATCCCTTTTCTCATTAATGCTTCTCAAAATTCTCCATAATTGAATTTGCTTTTAATTTCCTTAGCTACTAATTGAATCACAACATGAGCAAACTTAGAAAATAAAGGTTTTGTCCGTTGTGCCACTTATGCATTGGTGGACAGATTTATCCACGTGTCGGTGTAGTACTTTTTGCAACAAAATTATCACAATTTAAAGCAAAACATTGTCAGTGAATGCGTTAGAGCAATCTGTTTACCAAACATTGTAGATCCTTTTTTACGTAGAAATTTGACATTGTTCGGCAGAGTTGCCAGAATTCAAATCAAAGCAATGATACCCAACCGTTTTGAACCCTCGAAACTGAATTCGAAGTATCCATACTCCCCTGGACCACTGAAAAGACATTGAACGAGAAGGAACTTGAGACAAAAAATGGCGTCTGACGTGTTTCTAGTTTGCCATTCACCATCTCGTTGATGAAGTAGTACATTAACATCACAGTCTTTATCGAAGGAAACAAGATCTGGAACATCAATTGTTTATGTATTTTATGCATCTCGTTATAATACTGATTAATAATACATGATGGAAAAACAAAAGAATTTAAAGTGTAATCAGTTGTTGTGAATGTGATATAACCACACGTGTTGTATCAAATCATACAACTCGTGATTTATACGAAATTTTCATGCTGTTTCCTCAACTAAAATCGTTCGAATCTTCACCATTTTTGAAGAACACGAATGTGGACAGGTATTCGTACCATAAATACTTTCTTATATATCGGATACATGATCGGCACTTATACTGTAAATAGTAATTAAAGTTACAAACCCAGCCTTGGATTTAAGACCCAGGAAGGGGACACAAAATTAACCAGCTGCCTGGAAGTAGCATCCCGGTACATCAAGAATGAATAAAGCTAAAACTCCGCGTTAGCAATGACTGAAGGGCAATCTCAGTTGTTTGGATGACCTACCCGTGGCTGAATGACTCATGTTGTCATAAATGTCAGAATTTTGTTTGGTGTATTTGTTTGGAGAGAACTGAAGATTTTCTAACGTTTAAGTACCATTAAGAGAACTGAAGATTTTTATAATATCCTACATACATACGTTAGTTTTTTACGCACTTTTTCTCACGATCTGCTATTACGATGTAGCTTATGGATAAGTGTTTTATATTGTAACTAGTCTCGATAATCGAGTTTATGCAGCAAGGGAGATCATCAAACTTTACTTTACATTACATTATTAGGATTAGGGTTAGGACTAAAGTTTTGATTTGGGGTAGGATAATTTCCAGTTTCTGATTGCAATCATTGATCCATGGATTGGTAATTTATCACCAAGGGTAAGTAACCGTAGGTCACTAACGCCTATGTGTCATTCATCCCTGTCACGTCCGGATGATGGTGGTCAGGCATGCCTCACTTAGATGTAAATGCGAATTCATTGAGGTGGTCAAGATCAAATCGTGCTGTAGAGTGAAAAGAGTCAGTCTGGCAATTATACAAGTTGATATAATGAACTCGTGTGCTAAGGAAATGACTAATATAGGCTGATATGCTTAGTTCCTAAGAAGCATTTTGGCTGAATAATAACAACTTTCACTTACATGTGAGAAGACTATTTACAGAAGCATTAAAGTGACGTAATCCATCTCTATGGCAGTATTAAGTAGTGTTCTATAACAGATAACATTGACGATTTCGTGTTCTTTCATGAGAAAACCCTCTAAATAACAACTCTAGGAACGTCTAATTGTTCTAAGAGACCAAGTCCTATTCTACTTTGGGAAGACTTAAAGAATAACGCCAGCAAAGCGAGTCTACAAGGCATGTCCTTCAAGTGAAATCCACTCTTATTCCACTTGTAGGTTAAATTTGTGTACTCCAAAGCTTTCTCTTTCTGGGTTTAGTTCTCAGTGGCGGTTCCTTCACAAGTCGGGGAAGCGACCAGTGTCACCATCGGTGAGACCTTTCGTTTCAATCTGTGAAATTTTTCTCTCACTCTCCTGGTACGGAGCACGTAAATGAAAGGGTTAATGCATGCGTGTAGCTGAAGCACGGCGTTGAAGACGTTAATCCAAATGCCGAAGACCTTCTGCTGGGCGTAGTTCTCGTTGAAGTAAGCACGGAACAGGGTTACAGGAAGCCAACTCCCGACGTAAACTAAGAAAAGAACAATGATGGTCTTCGTCGCCTTTGTTTGGGCCTGGCTTCGGCGTCTTTGGTCGGAACTTGTTTTCCTTCCTTGTAGGTGATGATTGTGGAAAACGGATTGTTGAAGTTGTCGAATGCTTTTTTCTTGTCTTTTGGCGATGAGGAAGGCTAAGATCTGCAAGGTTATGGTGAGAGCGAACACTGTCGATGTGTAGGCAAGGTAGATTACGCTGGAAATTTTACGGGAGATCAGAGGCCATAAACCAATCACCAAAGAGATGATCCATACGCACCCAATGGACAGGTAGACTTTTCGTTTAGTTACATACCTGAAGTAATGAAAAGGCTGACTTGTGTTGAGGTATCTGTCCAAGGTGACCAGGAATAGATTCGAGCATCCGGCGGAAAGGAAGATGTAAGCAGCGATTCTTCTGAGAGTTGTTTGAATCCTTGGAGTTCGGCTGTCGGCAAGTAAACGCAAGATGACGTTTGGTTGAAAACAGATACTGCTTAGGAAATCCGACAAACACAAGTTGAAGATGAACAAGTCCATATTTTGCAGTGTTCGATGATGTTTTCCAATCATTGCCATGACTAGGAAATTAGCCGTTCCTCCCACGAGAACAGCCGCTCCGTCCATTATCGAAAAAGGAATTCCGATTTCGGATGGTACGATAAAGAACAAACCTCTCTTCGACGGGGCCACTGTTGTTGTTGACCAGTTCTGAACAGTCCTGGTTAAGTTTGTTTCCATTTCGATTTCTCGTCCCTTCGTGACTAGCAAACGTTGGATTCTTCACAGATCACTTGACAAGTTTACTCGATTGATGGCAAATTTGAGTGCCACGGTTCAGGATACGGAAAGGGGTCACCAGTGCAGTCGAGTGGCTGTAGAGGAGTGGGCGAGCCTTTTTAAGGAGACAGGACAGTCAACTGAAAGGGTCTTTGATCAGATTTACGTATATCGGTACTAATTATTGATTGTCAAACAAAATTGTTCGTTTAGACCTGTTATTTTCCCGTGATGTTAAAAATATCGACTCGTTTTTAATACCCGTCGCCAGCAGATCAGAATGGGTCGATTTTGTTATTTGCAACGCAATTTACTTCCCAAAGTTGCCAATTTGAATGACTTGTCGATTAAGTGATAAAATATAATTAGTATTTCGAAAGTTTAGCCATTAACTTTCCTTCTCCATACCATATATTACATAAAATGTGATTGAATTCAAAAGATTTGTTAATTAGCGGAAGTTTCCGGATATATGGCCTTTCGGAATACGGCGTTTTGCTTCAATGTCTCATCTTTTAATGTCGTCTGTTCACATCCACAATATGGACTAACACACCAATCACTCAGAAAATTCTCTTCGTTTAAATGGTAAAAAGTGTATTTCGATGTCATCATGAAAAAATCTGTAAATTGGAAAGAAATATGAGAAATTGCAATAGGAAAAGTGGGACGAATTCAAGTAATCATTTCATAAAAAATTGATCTGAATATCGAATAAATTGCCGTTCGTCTGTGTTCCACTTGACGTTCCACTCACTCAAGCCAAAGAAAAATGTAGCAAAAATAAGTGTTTTGCTGAGTCTGTTCCATTTTTATTTTGAAACACAGGTTGAGCGAAAAAATGAAGTTGCCAATTGAGAAAAGAGAAACTGATACTTATTAATTAAAAAAAAAGAAAAATTATATCTAAACGTTCCTCAAGTTTAAACCCTCAGAAAAGCTTTGAGTCCCATCTGGGGAATCAAACACACAACCATCTGTATTGACCAGTGAGACGTTTTAACCCCAGTAAACACCGAGTCTTAGATGGAGAAGGAAGCTTAAAAATTCGTACATGTACTCGTTAGATGGCAAGACATGTGTCGCTCGCTGATACCATCAATATGACGATAGTTCTGAATCGATTTTATGACTAATGTATATTGATCATTTCCCAGCTGCATGACGGAGAGTACTGAACTATTGTACTCGCCAAGAGAGACCTCTAGTCGCCAAAATATTAAACACTATCTCCTTAACCCTCTCCCTACGGACAAAAAGTACTCATTTTACTCTAGTTAACGCCAGACGATTTTCTTCGTCAAGGGAGAGCTCCAGTCACGATAGCGTTAAAAAAATATCTCCCTAAAAACTTTCTCCTGGACCCTTCTCCAACCTACGACAAGTAATCTACTATTTTACTCCGACTAACCCCAGACGATTTAATTCGTCAACGGAAACTTCTACTCACAAAAGCATTAAAAACTATCTTCTTAACCCTTTTCTTACTAATGTCGACTCCTGCACTATTTTACTCCGGCTAACCCCAGGCGATTTTACTTGTCAAGAAGGGACCTCCAATGGCAGAAGTGTTAATGTTTTGCTATCAGTAGGCTACTGGTTTGACCTCCATTTTGGGTTCAGGTGACGCCCTGTCACGTATCGAGTCCTGTTTCTTCACATCCCCACAAGCAAAGCATTAATGTGCAATAGTCATACTGGTTCGATGGTGAGAAGTACAACATACCCCGGCTTCATTTTCCCTGCGACTTATGCTCTGGGATTGGATAATGAGAACGTACTGGCCATCAAGCAAAATTTAAACTTGGACGTGTGCTATTGGATGAACTATACGAAATGTGACAATCCGCAAGCTTAATGTTACCACTGATGCATGTGGGTTTCTTGATAAAATAATGAAAAAAGTAAAACACGTTAAGCCAAACTCTTACTGTTACGCCTTTTATGGGATAATATCGCGGGAAATGTAACACCACGACGCCCAGGCCAAATATGTTACCTCGAAAGTGTTTTCAAATTGTGTATATTGGCTGCAGTATTAAATCATAGAGGTGATATATTATTCATTATTTTATCTGGCGTCTAAAATTACCAAAATTTTTTACATTTGAAAATCGTTAAGCATGCTGTTCACTTTTCATTTTTGGTCTTTTTCATATATTTTTATGTTGAGAATTTAGAATGCCTAATATTTGTATCAACTTTTATAATCTGTCGGGATGGTTCATAATACAATTACAGCTACTGTGTGAGAATCTTATGAAATTTTTTAATAAAATAATGAGATGAGATGTAGTAGTACGACAACATCATCAAAACAGAACTTCCCTCCTCAAGTGTCTCTTTTGACAAAAGTAACTTGAAATCCTTATTCAAGCAACAATTATCCCAATTTGCCAAGACTGATGTGAGTGTAATATGAACCGAAGTCCCGATTTTTTATGATCCATCGGCAAATCACTTTGCACACGTGGGGTCTCACGATTTATATCTACCTCTTTGTTATATCTTGGTAAAGACTAACGGAAACGTATGTGGTTTGGCCGTTAAAAATAGCAGAGCTTTTAGCGATCCGAATATTAGGCTTTATATCATTCATTATTTCCGAATTCCGTATGTCTGTTATTTTAAGATTGGCCTATCAAGCAATTTCATAATTCTAGAATTATCGAAATTTAAGGAAAATGACATCCTGTTATATATGACATTTCGTGACTCTCTCGTCCTGCCTGCAAGTATACGGCATAACCCAATTCAGGGGTTTGAATACAAATGAGTTTTGAGATAAAAGGTTTTTGACTTGAAGCATTGTTTTGTGGGGATATTAATTAATATTGGCTCTAAAACACATTCAAATTAAGATGAATATATCAAAAAGAGTGGTTTCTAAACGCCCCCCATAGTTCGTGATGTAATATTTCAAGTACGAGTTGGTGTTCTTCCTCCGATTTCTGAATAGCGAGAAACGAGTTGAAAAACGAGGCGAAGCCGAGTTTTTTTAACAAGTTTCGAGGTATCTAGAAATCGCAGGAAGAACACTAAACGAGTGTTTGAAATTACTTCTCAAACGAACCAGTATTTTAGGCGAAAATCCAACCGAAAGTTGGAAAAATTCAGCTGTAATCTTCCTCCGATTTCTAAATACTGATTAATTATGTATTTCTTTTGTTTTTTTCTTCGTGAACTATTAATGAGTTTGCCGCTATGTAATATGTGGTTACATATTTGGAAACGTGGGCAGCCAAGCAAACCAGCCGAGTTATGAAACTGAAAATTTAACTAAATAAGAGTTTACGGCACTACTTAAATTATTCGCTGGTTTTAAATGAGAAATGTTTCATATAAAGACGTTAACTGTTCCGCATAAATACATGTCCTCAGCTTAAGACCCTCCAATCATTGTTGCTTTGTCTGAATGTTCGCCAAAGAATCTCGCTTATAAGCCCCGGGTTATATGACTTCGTCAAGGTTTTTGGTTATGTTTACAAGTAACGGGGTTTGTAAGCGAGATAAAAAAAAATATTTTGAAGTGGACAAACTACTTTGTTACCTTAACACCGACGTTTTTGTTTCATACACAAACAGTTAATTCAAGGGCAAGGTCATATAAAATGGAAAGTACGACATACATCCGGGAAGGTTGTAATCAATAGGTATTTTTTGAGTGGACAGGTATTTTGGGAGCTTGCAAGCGGAAGAGCACTTATGATGGGAGTTCTGCAGCATATATTGAAAAATTAACAACCTTTTCTGGATGGCAAGCTACCATGAATAAAATGCTTAAATAAATAAATAAAATGCTCTAAAAGTTATTTCCGCGAAAAGGTGTTCAGAAGTGTTCACCGATTTGTAACCCAGACTCCGTTCAGACGACGCCAAAATCAGTTGAAAACGAAGCTAGAAAGGTTCAAAATGCCGCTACATTCAGTGGCGTGGCTACGGGGGTGCCTGGGGGGGGGCCTGTGATCCCCCAAATTTTCAGTTACTCACATTTAAGTTCTCATATACTGAAAATTTTTGTCGCCACCAGGTCCAACAAGTTAAACTTTGTCGATTTTGCAGGCATGTGGATGATACGGTCACAGAAAGGGTTATTACTGTGATGCCGTTCTGATTATGTCTCATGTTTTCACATGAGCTTTATAAAAACAACATCGTAGATGTCACGGGCTGTTTAATTTCTCCCAACATTCGAGTGATTCTGCTGAATTCTGTAGTACATGCTTCGCCTCATCTCAAACGTTGAATTTCTGCCGTGCCAAGTATTTAAATTATTTAATCTATGTGTGTTACTTGTCTAAGTGTTACATAGATTGTAATCTCTTAAACATGTTGTGATTCATCCCAGTATTTTTTTAACATCGATTGTTTTGTTCAAAGTTGTCACAAATACAGAGTTGGCTAACCCGCGTGGGACGTTTAGCTCGCAGAAAGAGAAGAGACAAGATTTTGCTGTAACTTTTAACTGTTTAGTGATTAAAGAAGATGCTATTATTAGTAATTTCTTTGCAAGATAATTGTTTAAAGCTCATTTTTTAAATTTGCGAGCAGCTTACCGATTATTTAAAATTTAAGATATGAAAAGTATTTCCAAAGTGAAAGTGTAGCGCAATCCAGTATCAGTAAAAACTTTGCGTACGAAATTGCGCAGTGAATTGAAGTTTTATTTTTTCATACATCATTCAAATGAAACCTAAAAAGTTTTATCCCGGGAAATTTAAAATATGGTTCTAAAACTGAGTATGCGAAACAAAAGAGATCATTACAGTTTAACTCAGATCAGCGACTCCGAATGTCTTTGAGCATGGAAGGCACTAGACAGTTGAAAACTAGTTCTGTGAAAATTCTTAAGGCATGCATTTAGACCGGAAGTTGTCACAGCTTTAAAGAAGTTAAGACGGCTGGAGCTGCATTTAAGCGTCATGCATGTAATCATAATCATGTAAACGCAACACCTTTCTCCTGTCTGATGATGATATTCTAATTTTGTCTTGAGTATCACCCAGTGTTGTTTTGCAAAAAATTGAAGTGGGGAAATGCATATGAAAGTCGAATGGGTGTGGTCATTTTATGAATAGGAATATAGAAATAAAGGGGTGTGTCCTACATACACACAATTGACTTTTATTCCAATCTATTCAAATAAAATTTTAAGGGCATTGTTCTTTGTCAAAAAAGTAAACAAACTAAGCTCTTGATTTGTAAAAATAACAACCTTGCTCAAAGCCAAGCACTGTGCGGCGGGGGAACGGCGTTCCCCAGGGCTGGTTTTCGCCAGGGGGAACAGCGTTCCCCATGGTTAGTTTTCGCCAGGGGGAACGGCGTTCTCCCTGCGTTCCCCCAGCAAAACAACACTGGTATCACCATACTGCAATAGTGTTCGCTCAGTCTCAGGACTGGCACCCCACTTGAACGCCTCTGCGCCTAACAGACCCCCTCCCAGATATTTTTGTCTAGCCACGCTACTGGTTGCATTCAAATGGCTCTGGATCGAAATCATGCAAAAGGCGTCGCTTTAACCACAGCGACTTGAAAACGATTTCTAAACGGTATGATGTGAAAATGATATGCTAAATTAAAGTTTCTTTATATTTATACTGGATAACCCTATCAGCTATCTAAGCCGTTCTCCCTCAAAGGTCCAGTAAAGGTCACCCCCTCACGAGTCCAGTGTTTACTACAGGAGGAAACTGAAGTACCTGGAGAAAACCTGCGATGCTTGGTAGAGTCAAACTGAACAACACTTTTCTCACTTGTAACCAGACAACAGCAAAGAGCTGAAATCGAACCCTAGACACAGAGGTGAGAGTCATGCCGTACTACCACTGAGCCATCAGCACCCCATAGGTTCATGTGAAACCATTGCGGTTGTTTTTCGACTTTGCTGTAGTGCTCAAACTTTGTTTCGTCTGAGTAAAGACTGAGATAACTCGTCAGCTTTTCTTATTGTTATATTTGCTTACTCCGAAAAATTTCGAAATGTTTTGACTGTCGTTGAATTGTCCAAAAATTGAAAGGCTTCGTGTGAACTTAAGTCTAAGAATGAAGTTTTTCAGTTGAATTCCTTTGACCTTTCAAGGTTTTGTTCTACGACACTGATCCCACCGAACTGGAATCCATGCACCTTGTACTTTGTGCAACTTCTTCTTTAAATCTGAGAAATTTTGTCTTCACGCGTCTTGTACGCAACACGTAGATAAAAGGATTGACACAGGCGTGTAGCTGGATAGCGACGTTGATGACGTTAATACTAGAAAAGAACGTTTTGTGATCTTGCTTCATGCCATAATAGATGCGGAACAATGTGGCTGGAAGCCAGCTACCCACGTACACCACGAAGAGAATGATGATCGTCTTTGTCGCATTCATTTGGGCAAAATTCTTGCGTCTTTCGTCGGAACTCATCCTTACGTCCGGTGCTCGGTAATTGTGGGAAACGGATTGTTGAAGTTGTCGAATTCTAGCTTCGTGTGTTTTGGCGATACGGAACGCTAAAATCTGCAAGGTTATCGTGAAGCTGATTATAATGGAAATGTAGACGAGGTAGATGCGAAAAGCGATCTTGATGTCAAAATTACAACACCCACCAATCGCCCAAGAGAAGACCCAGACACAACCTATGCAGACGTAGACTTTAGGTTTATCTACAAACGAGGGATAACGGAAAGGATGTCTAATAGAAACGTATCTATCTAAGGTAACTAGAAACATACTCGAACAGCCGGCAGATAGAAAGGTAAAGGCAGCCATTGTTCTAAGAAGGGTTTCAATCCGAGAACTTTGGTCTTTGGCAAGCAATCGCATGATTATCAGGGGCTGAAAGAAGACGCTGATCAAGAAATCCGAGAAGCACAAGTTGAAGATTAACAAATCCATGTTTTTGAGCATACGATGATGTTTTGCTATCACTGCCATTACCAACAGATTGGTCGTTGCTCCAACGACTATAGCCATTCCATCAATAATTGAGAAGAGGATTGCGATTTCAGGTGGTAAGGGGTAGAATTTAGTATTTGCATTTGATGGAGCTTCCGCTGTAGTTGACCAACTCTGAGGAGACAAACTGAAGTTGGTATTCATTGTTGATCCTCAGTTCACGGTAGAGCAGTCTTATCTGAGATTTGAACAACCGACTGACCCCCTATCAAACGTGGTCCGTCGATTGACTGCGGTTACGTCGAGGCAACGCCGATGGAGAAAATTTTTCAATTCAATTGTGTATTTGCCAAAAGAACGGAAAAAAACTTTTTCAGAAGATACACTTGGAGGACAAGTCACTTCTTAACTGTTGATCCCTTCCATTCCAAGTCCAGCTTATATTTTAACGATTCAGACAACCTGTTTCAAGATCGTGGTAAGCTATAGTAGACCTCTGGTTTCTCAGTGACAATTCTAGTAAAACAAGTTATTCTTGCAACTGGTTGCGCTTTTTAATCAGTCTCAACGTTACCAATTTGAGCCACTCGTCCGTCAAATGATAACCTTCAATTAGCATTTCAAAGGGTAATCCATTAACTTTTAGTCTCCATAATGGAGTTTCCCTTGAATTTATGTCAATGGAATGATTATTTTTCTCGAAAAGGCTTTGGGTTTTTAATTTCGACCTGGCAGGTTCAAATTACCTCAAAAAATATCCGCTTTGGGATACGATGCCTTGGTTTGACGTATTTTGCAAATTGATATGGGCTATATCAACAGGGATACCCATCGATCTTAAATATAAAGGATCGAATGCATCAGTAAAAATTGTATTTTTAACAAAAAAGCGAAAATTTTTGAACAGTCCCTTTTCGTAAAATTCGAATTTATCTTCCCTCGTCCTTTTCTAGGAAATAACTCCCAGACTCCCAAATTTATCCCGTGATGGCGACCTTACTACTTCTGTCTCTGAATTTCTGAATTCACACCTGGAATTCCAATATAAATGGAAAATTGCGCGGTGATTATCCGGATCGATTACAATATTGACTTACTGTGCTAATGCTTTTAAGTCGGCTTTTTTGTTGTCGAACGAAACCAGAAGAATGATAAATATCCTTAAGCACGAGAATTGCGAGCTTTTGAAGCGTTTTTTCTTTATTAGGTTTGAAGGTACGTGCATATTTTTTGAAAAACCAAATGATAAACCAAGCCGAATTACGTCGAAGTTCAATGTTCTTGAATTTTGGTTTTTAATATGAGCATTAAAATATTCTTAATGTGTTCTTAACTCTTTTTCGTGGTTCTATTGATGACGTAGTTTTTTTATTCAGTTTCTTATTGATCATGTTTCACGGAACGCAAGTTAAACTTGCTTTACTCAGCCCAATTTGGGTACACCGCAGTTTCCCAAGTGGAACAACGAACTAATCTCTAGGGAAAGGCTTTTACTTTGAAATATTCATTGATTTTACTTAAAAGGTCGTTTACCTTCCCTCTATGTGAGCAGTTTTCATTTAACTTTAACTTTATTTTATTTGTTGGGTAGAATCTGCTCAATGCCTTCGCAGCATTCATTTTCAATCGTACAAGAGATTTCATCGATATCATTATCATTAAGATGGTTATGAATAACAGCTGAAACCACGCGGACCTGAATCACGACATCCCTGACTAACTTCACATTTTAACTAAACTGTGAAGATCCCATCTAGCCAAAATTTCAATAATTGTAATCATAGCCATTTCTTCAAATTAGTTTAAAACTAGAAGTTGTGCGAAAATTATATGTAGTTAGTTATATTACTCTGTTTTAAGAAAAAGATAGGCCTATTTTTCCATTTCACGAAGCCCTTCAATGGCTCATGTTCTGTATGTGGGACGCCAAGAACAAAACAGCAAATGAGAGAACTAAACATAAATAATAAGAGAACAAAGAACGAAAGAAAAAGTATAAAGTTTGAAGGGTAAAGTGGGTGGATTGGCCAATTATAAAAAGCGGGGAAATCAGCATCCAACTTGAATTTGAATAATTGATTAGTCATAAAAGACTCACAATGTAATAATTTGTCTCGACTTTATAGCGCTAACTTTTTTAAAAGTATTTCTGTTCTATTAAAGTGAAAACGACAGAATTATGAGGTAAAAAATGGCCATTTAGAAAGTAATTTTCACCATGAGCCTTCAAGGCTACGGATTCCATATATCCATTTTACACCATACAGCCATTATACAAAAGCTTTTAAAAGCTGGCTTAGATGCACTATATTTCTTTCTGAATTAATATAGGTAATTAAATTAGAAATCAATTACTATTCAAGTGAATAAAAAGCTAGCCTGAGTTTAATACTGTATGTAATTTGAACGCCCGGTCAACAGACGTGAGTAGTCACCGGAAAAAAATGTATGGACAACTGACGCCTAACAGCTCCAACTCGACTCTCCCGTTTGGCTATCATGACAGGAATTTTTTGCAAGTTTCCTTAAAGTATGCCATACCGTTTTCAATCGCTAGTGGCTTATTGTCTTTGGTTGGGGGAATGACGAATCTTTTCGTCATAGCTCTCTTGGCGAAATGCACTCAGATGAATCAAAACATGGATCTCTACATTTTCAGTCTCTGCTTGTCAGATTTTTTTTACAATGTCGTCTTCCAACCTCAAGTAGTAGTTCGTCAGTTTGCCGTTGAGAGCGCAACATCCTTCGAACATTCGTTCCTTCACGGAACAGGGACTATGTTTCTGGCAGCAGGTTCTTTCAGCTTGCTTTCAGTCTCATTTGATAAGTACGTCTTCATCAAGTTCCCGTTTCGTTATAGCACCCATGTGAGCAAGAACAAAACCAAAATTACCATCATCTTTGTTTGGGCTATCAGCAGTGGCCTTGGGGTACTGGTGTTTTTTGATCACACTCTTGGGTACACCTTTTATCCAATCACTATCGCAATCATCTTCGTGTTCACCATCATCATCCAAATATTAATCTTCGTCATAGCAAAGAATCAACATAACAGGATCCGATGTTTGGCTCGCTCCTTGGAACACAACCATCCCTCCCCGACGTTAAAGCATCGCACGGCGGACAGAGCCATCATTCGCACAAAAGCAACCAAAACCATCGGTCTAATGCTCGTTGTCTATATATCCTCTTGGCTTCCTTCGACTCTCTATCGCCTTCATTTTAAGTTAGTTGGAGGCGACGTAGTTGTCTTTCACCAGTGGGCAAAAATCTTTGACGTGATGATTCAACTGCATTCTTGCATCAATCCCTTCATCTATATCTTTCGCACAGCGGAAGTGAAATTGGCCTTTCAAAATATGTTGAGGTATTACAGGACGAGACATTGCTGTTGCAACATATTTGTCGCGCCTTCTGCTAGTTCGGACGACTGAGACGTGGCCAGTCTAACAATACTACCCGCTTCATCAATACCAAGAATAACAACAATGACCATAACGACATTAACAACAGGACGAAAACAATAAATACAACAGCGATAACACCAAAAACATTATAATCACGATTACGAACTACAAAAACTACAACAATAACAGTATCAACAGCGATAACAACAACAACAACACCGACAACTGCAACAATTATGGCAAAAACACCAACAGTGACAAAAACATCAACAAAAACACCACCATCATTACCAACAACGACGAGGAGAACAACATTAGCAGTCGAGCGGGATACTACGTCTAACCCTGCAACACCAGGGAAAATGAAGACACCGAGACAATACTTGTCAGCTTTAAATAATACCAAGTTTTGTTCGTGAATGAGGTCTCGAACTTAAGTAGTGGACCATTGATAGTAACTTGGTAAGATCAGTGCTTCCTTCACATCACTGCCTGCACGGCTTAGTAATGTGGATCTTTCGTACGTTGGTTGCTTGCTTCCAAATTTTCAAATAATGGTTGTAAAGCTTTAGTTCTTGAACTCATTAATAATAACCTATAAATCGAAAACAAACGAAATTAAGAGTGTTAAGGAGAGTTGAGAGAGATTGATTTTGAACAAACTTGGCCAAGCTTTATCCCAGTTTTCTATCAAAATACGGATCGATTTGCTTGAGTTTTTCGAGATTTTTTTGAGACAGGTGGAAGAATACGTTGCATTTGACGTGTCATAGTTGGTTCAATGTTTGTTCCAGGTCAACTGATACTTTTGTGGCAATCTTGAACTGCACAAACAGAATAAAAGGATTAAAAAGTCTTTTGTAGACAAATATACGAAAGGCGGATATTAATGTCACTATCTGCAACTCATAAATATTAATTAGATACGAACGTTTTGTGATATTTTGACTGGAAGGTTCAAACCGAAGAAATGCCAAAATCAGTAAGCGTCATACATCGCCATTTTGATGTGAAACCTCAGCAGTGTGTAATTATTTATTGTTGTGTTTGTCATAGCGAAAGGATGTCGAAGGGATTTTATTGTAATTTTATGCACGGGTGGCGCGAGGAATTCCCCGACGCAGGGTATAAAGACCACGCCCCTTTATAATTTCCTTATTTGAAGGTTGAAAACATGTTATTTTTCATCAAAATAATCGCAGTAACTGACTAGAAACAGGGTAACAAGAACTCATTGTTTGTACAATATATAAATGCATTATCATCAAGGTTTCTCTACGGGGGGTTAATTCCGCTTTGTCCCCCTTGGCGCCAGCCATGTTCTGCTCGTGGTGGTGGTTCTGGAGTAATTATTCAACAATATCTGCTGACTCTGAGGCGAATAATTGTTTTATTATAATTTCGTAGGTGCTGATTTTTTTTAAAAAAATTTTAAATAAATGTCGAAAACCAATGTGTGGTAAATTGTTGCTTTTTTACATGCTAACATGATTTTTACCCTTAAAGCCGGAAAAAAAATCGAAGAAACCTGTTTTAATTGAGGTTGAATGTAACTGCCCAACTTTCAACAGTTTTAAGCCAAGTTCTGTGGCATCTTTTTTATGATTCGGAACCGTGTTTCCGGCGAATACGTTGATTTGTTTCTCGTAACCATTTAGAAACTCAGCTGCCATTTTTCGTAAACACCTTCACAGTCAGTCCTGTATTCACCTCAAACGAATTCCGAAAAGGACAGTCACATTTAAAACTCAAGATTCAAGTTCAAAATCGTGGGGAAAAAAGTTGAAACAGTGATGTTTGAACTTTCCAACTCTGTTTCCATGTCTCAATCACATTTCAGGGTGAATATATTTTGACTGTTTTTTAGCTTCATCTCATACCTACGGTGGTATAATGAATCGTTTAATTAACAGGAAGTTATTATTCAACATTTCAGTGCCACGGGATCTATTATCGAGCATGCTTACCATCAATTGGACTCAAATAAACTATCGAATAAAAAAATTCTATTGAATACGATATATTTCAATAAGGGTTACTCCAAGTAACAAGTGCTAAATATATGTTTCTAGTACTGCTGACCAGTGGATACTCAGGACTGGTTTTCCAAGATGGCATACAGGCATGTTGTTCGTAATCCTCGTCTTCAAGCTCGAATATTTCTTCCAGAATGGTTCATGCGAGTCGTAAAACCGGGGAAAGACCTTCCAGCCAACGTTGCTAAATTTCACATACCAATGGAGTAAGTTTTCTATGCTTATCGTTTAATTTTGTTCACAAAGTTTATGGATTTAAACGTACGCCTCCTGAATTATGATTTTATAACATTGTTAAACTGAAGCTTTTTTTAGCCTGGGTCGAGTCCAATTGAGTGAAGTCAAACAAGTTGATTGATATGAGCTGTAAGGAGAGTAAAACCGGGTAAAATGTCTTGTGTTAGCTGTAGTAAAACAACAAAAGTGTGGTAATCTCCCAAAGCAAATGGCAACACTCAACTATTGCTCAGTAATGAGGTCAACTCTGAATAAATTCAGTTTGTTTATGGCAGGAAACTTTGGATAGACTGCAGTTTAGCAGACACCAGTGTGTTGCTGACCAGTTAGGATTAAGGTTTGTATTAAGGTTAGTGAGCCTGCATTACTGTCACTGTCGTGATGGTGCCTGCTCAACTGCAATTGTACCAGAATTGATGAGTTAAGTCCAAGTTGAATCATACAGGGTTACTGACTTGAGTCAGCTTGAGTTGTTTTTCATTAAGGACTGGAGTCAATGCAGTTGGCCAAAACTTGCAATTTGACTTGATACAAGCTGCTATAGCACTAGGTTGGTGTTAGAGTTGGCAATAAGGTTAGCATTAGAGTGAGTGTTAGTGATAGTGGTGAGGTTACAGTTGTAGTGAGGGTAAGTGAGTTAGGGTTAGGGTTCACAGACTTGGGTTTGGCAAACTTTAAAATTTCATTGACAAAGTTATCCCACCAGATTTAATTTAATCCATCTTGCTGGACACAATTATAAATTTCTTCCATACAGGTGCAAATTTATATCACTGTATTTCATGATGAATGAATGAATGAATGAATGAATGAATGAATGAATGAATGAATGAATGAAAGAATGATTGAATGAACAGATCAAGTGCTTTCTTAAGTGCTTCAGGCAAGATCTTTTCTGTTTCATTTTAGAATGTCAAGGCTGGATGTAAAGAACTATTTACAAAAAATCTACCAAATCAATGTGGCCAAGGTGGACATCAAGATACAACAAGGTTCTTATTATAAAAACAGATATAGCAAGGATTTCATTGACTTCCTGCAGTTGGCTATGGAGACTATTTCTCGCTCTTGCTACTTCCTTGTGTAATATATTTTTATGTCTATAAAAGTTTTCTTGAAAAATGTTATGCTGTTCATTACAATTATATGCCAATGCGTCTTAAGACTATTCTTTTATATGTATTTAAATTAGGTTTTGAGACCTTGTTTTTGTAGTCATAGTGGATGTTTGATTTAAAAATGTGGCTTTAACTGACAAAAAATATGCATATATTTCTACAAAACAGTGATTTTTCAGTGACTCCTGCATATTTGTGTCTTCACATTTTACTGAAAACTAATGAGGAAAGATGAGATGTCAGGCAACAAAGAGAGGGAATTGCACGAGAACTTTGAAACCAATGATCAGCTATTTTGTTTTCTTAAATGAAGGTAAAACCCAGAGGATTATGATGAAGAATGGTGGTGTAAAAACAAAGAGATATCCTGATATAAAGATGGCTTATGTTACGATGGTAAGCAATTTCTGCTAGAAACAGATTGAAACAAAATAAAAACCACAGCCCAGCTTGAAATTTTCATTTAAAGAGCCATTTTGAAAGGCGTATTGTTAAAATAAAATTACCAGTACCGGCTACCAACGTTGTGATCATCGGTGTTGCTTCGGGTTACAGCAACAGGCTTGGCGTCACCTCAGGTGACAACGACAATCTGAGGGCTACAAAACAAACTGCTTATGTCGGAACCAGATAATAAGTTCATTATAATTCATGAGATGAAAGTCCGATACAATCTTCGTGCGGGAGCCTGGACGTTCGTCGGGCTCGTATCTCAGAAGAACAATTTTTGAAACCCGGACGGGGATCGTATCCCGCAACCTTTTGATGACCGGTGTGACGCTCCATGCATTGACGTGCCCACACTTCGATGACGAGTGAAGGTGCAAGTTCGACATATGTGATTCCCATGCGGTATCCAGGACATGTTAACGATGTTCAAAGAGATGAATGTTACATACAGTTTACAAGTAGGAGCTTCGTCATACCACGGATGTATGCTCGACGAACCTTCACGTATCATCCGATATAATAATTCAATTTAATATTATAATTTCACTTGCCGTGCTCAACCAATACCACTTACTGTCAAATTCATTTTCATCTCAATATTCGTACTTTTTTACCAACTGGTATCCTATGTTTTTTTATAGGCCGAAGGTACGTTCCGTTTTCCAGAACTATTCGCAAAATCTGCCAAAATACCGGACACTGAAAGTGAAGTTAAAGAAAGGAAACCAGACGAATTCCGGTGGATTTAGCTTGACAATCACACCAACTTGTAGAGCAAGACTGTATTTCTAAACACCTTTCGTGGTCAGGTTGAAATGAATGGCCACAAAGGGGCCTACATCGTAAAAAGTTATTTAAAAAAAACCTTCATCGACCAGCACCACTGAGCTGCAATAGAACAGGTCAGAAACTTTAAGGATCCGTTCAGACGATGCGATTGAATCGTATATTGTGTCATATCCGATTAACTTACGGTAGTCGTCCAGTCGTATTGCTACATTACATATCCCAGGACGAGCATTTGTATGTCACAATCCTATCGTGTGACTGGGTTCTAAAAGGCTCACACAGGCTGCCGGACTGTTTTACTTATTTCTCGGCCAATCATTTTTAACATTTCATTGAACCGTGAAACTGTTTAACCGTGAAAATCTCAAAAAAAAACCCAGAAATATTTTGAGTTTTGAACAAAAAATTACATACCAAAAATTAACCTTTCTCTCTTCATTCGGATGTGGGGTATTGTCGTGTCCAGCCAAAAACCACGACAATTTGCTTTAGTATTCATGTCATACTGTATTTATAAAACTGTTGCAGTTTTAGATCATTTGACAACAAACAGGTCTGTGTTTCGTGAGCTTGCATCTTGACTTTGAAAAGCAAAGTTTCGTGAGCTGGTGATTAAACGTGCAATATGTCACAACGGAAAATGACATATTGCCACAAAAAAAAAATAAAAACAAACGAGAGAGTGTGAAGAAAAAAAATTGAAGAAAAAGGCGAAGGGCGGAACATTAAGTCATTTTGGCTTAAGTAGAACTATAAATTTCTTGGAACTTCTGGTCTTTTATCTCAGTATTTCGCAGCTTTATTTGAGTTTCGCTCTTTATCTGGTACATTCCCGCTGCACACATTGTTAACCTCGTTATTTTTCACGGTTTTGTTGTTTCATTTCAATTCCAGTAGTTCCACCTAGTTTATCTTTTGTGAGAGTCTAATTCAGTTTGGAACGGTTGTATTTGTATTCAGTAAACTATCACTGTTGTCTGTTGCTAGTAAGTGAATCTGATTGACTCTCTCGTCATTTAGACCCCGTTGACATGAGACCAGTTCGAAAACTAATTTCAGACCGGTCTCACTCATTTCGGGTGCTGGACCAACACGAATGAGTTCAGATCGGTTCGAACTCGGACCGGTACGAAATTTTCTTCATCAAAACGCCAAAATGTCTCCAGACAAACCGTGATGTGACGAACAAGATAAGCATTATTGCTGGGAATTAATGAAAACTCGGAATGCGGTCAGAAATATTTCCGAGAACATGGCTTTAATTTCATTCTGGTCTCATGTAGGCACTTCAGAAAATGCTCACTTCGGTGGCGATTTGTAATCGGTCGTACCAGTCTCATGTAAACGGGATCTTACTGTTGGCTGATAGAGTACCATCGCGAGCGCTTTGGCCATGAAAACGAAGGTTGTTGATAATTTCTTACTTCAAAGTGACAAGAGTCGTGAGTTCTATTTGCTGTCGTTTCTACTGTTAACAAGTGGACAAACCATCCTCGTTTTATTTACTATCGGCTCATACAAAACTTCATTGTCTAACTGGTAGATATAAATCCATTAGGGCAGTAACATGTGAGTTTATTGGCTGGTATGGGACTAGTGCTCGCAGATTGCTTAGTTCTCACGTCTTTAGAATTGGCGACATTAGGCGATATCATTTTTAAATCTTTTTCCAATTAGTACCCTTGTGAAACAGGGGAAATTGTTGTGTTTCAATGTTCTTTAAGAGGCTCTTGGGCTTAATGAATGGTTGTTCCCACGAGAATTCATGACTTGGAACACTTTGGTATCGCCTTTTTCACCCCATGTTATTCTGACGTGCTAAAATCTTTCCCACACCGCCGGGACATGCAAGTAATTTTTGACTTATATCGTAATAATTCCCCTCCAGCTATGTTGACCTGACGATTGTTGCTGGTGAAAACATTGGCGTAGACAGAGAACTATGAATTCGGAGGGAGGGTAATTTTTTTTTGAAGATATTTGTATCTAACCAAAGAATCCTTGGAATTAACATGGTAGTTGTATGTAGTTAAGCAATCTCCTCATGTTTCATAATTTAAAAGGCCAGCTAGAGCATATCAGGATTCCTGAGTTGTGAGCGTAATATTTCTTTTGAAAGTGCCTACTTAACTTGGCGCATTATAGTAAACCAACTTGCATACTCTCCAACTTAACACTGTTTTTGAAATCAGTTATTGAAAGGTCCAGGTTTGTACGAAATTCACACGACACTAAATCCTGCAATACAGCTCAAACTATATACATTTACCAAGGCCAATCTAAATCAGCGTTTGTGTCAGCACGGTTAGAGTCTTAATCTCCTCCAAGAAGTACTTGAAAAATCAAGCAAGGATTCATCTTTAATTGTCATTGAAATGCTTCCCTGTCATATCGTCTTTGAACAAAGACCACACAGCTGTAATGCGATATTACCTCTTCGTTTTTCAAAGTGAAAACGGAGGAGGATATCTGCCTGGAGGCTTGGATCGTGTGTTGATGACAAAATAGCCACGTCTCAGTATATTTCGCATGCATATAAATTTGCCTGGATCAATGTCCCACATTTTTGTCTCATCAGCTCACGGCTTACCCAAGTAGGAAAGAGATAGAAGAATCTGTCAGGAGAAAGAACAGGTAAAAAAAAATGAAGATTCATAACTTTAAGTCGTCAGTCATTGTTATCTTTTGTTAGTAATGTCAACGTTGTAAATGATGAAAATTTTTAAATTATCTTATTCAATAAGTGAAAAACTTTACCTTATCCATGTCAAGCATTTGAATGAATATTAGGAATGGGCCGTCTAACTTGTCGATTTCATTATTCATCAACCTGTCGGTAATGTGGAAGTTGGAAAGCTAGTTCTAAAACTTCTAGAATGCTACGATTGTGCTTTGACCAGCTCCTTGTTTGGTTGTTTACAGTAGCTCAAGTGGTAGAACATCGGATTAAAAGGCCACTGGCAGGAACTTTGAAAAACAGTTTTCACTTGACACGAAAAACTATTTGGAGAAAAACGTGTCTTTTTCAGCTTTTCTGGTAATTAAATTTTAAACTGTATATTTTAAATCGTTGTAGGATCATCGTAATCTATCGGGAGAAGGGTCGACAAAAAAGATGAGAAGATTCTTGACGTACCTCTGGTCTTTTATGTTATTCACAGTCCTCGTTGACTACAGCGCTGCTCAGGAACAATCTCCGGTCCAGCCATATTTAAAGCCCCTCATGCCAACCCGGATTCAGAAGGTACATCACAAAATGTTTTGGATGAAATGTTGTTCGCGTAGCGTTATAGTGAGAAGGGGAAAATTTTTGTACAACATTTCTCTATCAGCTGTAACTAAGCTGTTCTCCCTAGAGGTCCAATAAGGGCCACCCCTCATGGGTCCACTGTTACTACAGGAGGAAACCGGAGTACCCGGGAAATCCTGCTGTGTTTGGTGCAGTTCAATTACACAACACTCTTCTCATGTGTGACCAGGGTAACTTTAATTAGATAACTACACGGGGACGGAATCGAACCCTTGTCACAGTGGTGAGAGACCACTGTGCTACCAGTGGAACTTGAAAGTTTTGTTCAAATAATGTGCTGGAAGCAAGATTTACAACCAATGGACAAAGGAAGAGTAAACTGTCTTTATTTGTGCAACTTTTTGTTTGAGAAACGTGAGAGCTTGGATATATCTGAAGAGAGATGAATGATCTTCAAGCCCTGAGTACAGGGCTTCATCTGTCTTTATTTATGCTGGATAACACAATCGGCTAGCTAAGCTGTTTCCCGTACAGGTTCAGTAGGGCTACCCATAACCGTTACCTGTAGGTAACACACAGTGTTACTGACGCAGTGGTAGTGCATTTGTCTCTCACCACTGTGACCAGAGTTCGATTCCGGCTGCGTGCAGTTATCTCGTTAAAGTTACTTTAATCACATGTGAGAAGAGTGTTGTCCAGTTTGACTGTACCAAGCATCGCAGGTTTTTTCCAGGTACTCCGGTTTCCTCCTGTAGTAACACTGGACCCATGAGGGGTGCCCTTTACTGGACCTCTAGGGAGAACAACTTACATAGCTGATAGGATTATCCAGTATAAGTAAAGACATTATAATTATAATGTTGGAAAATGAGCCAGCTCTAATCTGTTTCTGTAGAAACGAATTGAGATGATATTCAGATGCAAAGACCACCTGAAAACTTGTTCATCGCATAAAGAATGTCAAAACTGCGTGGTCCCCTTGGCGTGCTACGATCCCGTTTTCAACGGGAATTTTAGATGTTTCCAAAGCGTTTACTATGGCGAGGAACCGCACTAGTCTTTCGATGCAATTCAGGTATTCTTGGCTACAGCTTCTGTCAATTGTTAAAACTCTGGAATTTGGTACAAATAGAATTAAGTAATAAAGTACTGGCCAGCCCAGAGTCGAGGCAGGCTTGCAGGTTGTCTCAGGGCCTCAATCACAGGAGGACCTCAGGGAGTAATTGGGAGTCACAATAAGCCTCGATTCGATCACCTTGACCCCTGGCCTCGTGTCGCCTCTTGGCAGGCTTGTTCAAACAATGTTTGTGTTTATTTGTGTTTCTTGTGTACATTTTTGCATGGGCGCTGACAGATTGGTAAAGGTAAAGGTAAATCGTCTTTATTTATACTGGATAACCCTATCAGCTACCTCAGCTGTTCTCCCTAGAGGCCCAATAAGGACCATCCCTCATGGGTCCAGTGTTCACTACAAGAGGAAACCGGTGTACCTGGAGAAAACCTGCGATTCTTGGTAGAGTCAAACTGGACAACACTCTTCTCAAATGTGACCAAGGTAACTTTAATCAGATAACTGCATGGAGCCGGAATCAAACCCAAATCACAGTGGTGAGAGACAAATGCATTACCACTGTGCCACCAACACCCCGCAAGAATGGGGTGAAGTGGAGGACATTTACCTTCCCCATTTCATTTCTCCCGCAGGAATAAATGGATTATTTTGTCGTTACAATAAGTACAGACTCGTAAACATTGGACGCGTGACGCAACACCGTTACCGTACACCATAACGCTTAGAAATTAGCATGACATTTATTTACTGGTATCGTTTACACCCTTAAACTTGTCCCCGTTTAATTTTATCTTATTTTGTTTTTAAAATAAAACAAAATCAGAAGAAAATTAATTGAATTTATATTTATTTTAACTTTAATTTATTTATTTTTAAAATGTTCTTACATTTATTATACTTGAAATAATATATTCTTCCATTTCCCTAAAAAAGTGATCCGAATAACACCTTTTCAAGCACACTTTTTCGCAAAGTTTGTGACGGTAATGGCGCAAAATGCGTTTCTTTGGGTTGCAAAATTTGCAATGTTATGAGGGAGCACGTTTCTACTACCAAAAAGAGTTCGCGATTTCTCCGCGGACACAGCCGCAGCGAAGTATTTATTTTCCATGCTGCGTAAGCGGTTGCCCATCAATTTCAGTCACCGCACACGTAAGCTCTGATTACTTGCGGAGGGTTGACCTTTGGACAGGAAATGGAAAAGGGACCGACCATTATTGTGTTTTTGGAGTGGAGGGATGAAAAATTTGTTGCGACAAACGATATTTTCTCTGTGTTTGTGTCTGTGCAAACAAAGTTTTTTTGGGAGCATCTTCCAGAAAAGAAATTTTTTAAACAATAAGTAGCCTCATCAACGAACAAAGCCGGTTAAAATACTCATGAAATGTGTTGATATTTTATATAAAAACATCCCAGCAGAGATTATTTTTCTTGTGTTATAATACAGGCAACCATATGACAACAACTTCATTGATCAAAAAATTGAAGCTTATATTTGTCTTGGTTCAACAGCTCAGAACAGGTACTCTGCAAACGTCTTATTTTTTCAGCTCCCATGTCTGCAAACAATTTTTTCAACATTTTTCATCCCCACTCCCTCAAAAAACAAACAAACAAACAAACAAACAAACGGTAGTACGTCCCTGACAGAACTTCTTGATCTGTGGTCCATCGGGGTCTGGGTTCTAGAGTACTTCCAAGATGGCGCATTTATTGAAGAATTTATTTCGTGGACGATGTCTGGAATATATTTTGCGTCAATCGGTGTTTTACAGACAGTATTCAAGTTCAAAATGCCGTTCACTCTTAAATGGTGTATTCCTTGAGGACAGAGGGCACATTGAAGTTACAGGCGAAGATGCAGCGAAGTTCTTAAACGGATTGGTCACCAACGATGTAAATCTCTTTTGGTGCGATACTCAAATGTCTGCATTATACTGCATGATGTTGAACGTGAAAGGCCGCGTTATGTACGACTTATTTATTTACAAACTGAAAGGCAGCCATGATACCACGAGCTTGCTTTTGGAATGTGATTCTCGCGCTGTGGACAGTATTTTAAAAACTTTCAAACTATACAAACTCAGGTCCCAGGTTGACTTCAATGATGCAAGCCATCGCTTTGCTTCGTGGTCTGTTGTCGAAAAGGAAGCTTATAAAAATTTGGAATTGAAAAATTCCGAGTGTTTAAAACAGCTGGTTTTTGTTGAAGATCCTCGTCTTAGCGTACTTGGTTCTCGCATGGTTTTACCAAAAACACGACTTCCATCTGAATATTACATGAACGTTAAAGACGTAATGGATAAAACTGTGTACGACATACACAGAGTGAGCCACGGAGTTAGTGAAAGCGTAAAAGATATTGAACCTGGAGTTGCTTTACCACTGGAGTATAATATTACAGAGTTACATGGAGGTATGCTGGTATATCCTGAAAGAGTGACATAAGCACCGGGATACAATCATGCATTTATTGTTGCCATTTGGCAAGTTTGTTGTTTTTACTTTGCCTTTTGCCATGAAATTTTACTTGTCAAGGAAAAATGTCAAAGGAGACTGACCTGAAAGGGTAAAAGCAATCTCCTCTGGAGCCCTTTATTGGGCATTGACAGAATTTGGCAACTTTAATGTTATTTTTATTCTGGCTAATGCCAGATTATTTCACCTGCCAAGGGAAGATGTCCAATGATATCAGATAGGGTGAAACTTTTTTACATATTTTTAAAGCTAACTTAGAGAATCAGGTCAGGATTTCACAAAGGCACACCTCTACATCAGTGGCCTTTCTCCAACTCCAAACTACTGAATCATAATCATAAAAAAAATTCTAAAAATGATGAATTAGTGCTCACACTAACTTTTTACAACACTTTCCACTTTGGAAAGTAGGTTTCAAATTTTACTTTCCATTTCAAAATCTTATTTCCCGAAACATAGGGCAAACCTTTCTAAGTGCTAACCATGATAAATTAATAATAACAAAAAAATTCTTCCCCACATCTTATTACCTGCAGACTTCAGTAATTTTCGAAGACTAAATATCGTTTTTGGGTGGTGCCTTATTTTTTGCCCACTTTTTCCATTTAAACCTTTTTAACCGTAAGATTTACTTCCCAGTTTAGGCCAAAATTTACTTGCCAGATCAGGTAAGTATTTTGGTTCCTTTTTGATTTTTTACTTTCCAAGAAGTAAATTTACTTTCCAATGGAAAGCGAGTAAGTGTTAGTGTTGAGCCCTTTGTGAGTCAAGGTTTACAAAAGGATTCAGTATTTCCTGTAACATTTTTGTGACTCACTACAAATCATTGTAGGAGTTGATTATGAAGATATGCCCATAATGTGTAGCAAAATGTAAGTGCCTACTTAAGTTGTTTGACCCTTCATGGAACAACAATTATTTCACTGGTAAAGTGAAATAATTGTTAACCTAATTGTTATTGTTATTTATGTGATGTAACGTTAAGATCCTTCCATTTTCATTTTTATAAAGCCCTTTTTTCTCTGTCTTCTAGTTTCTTATCACAAAGGTTGCTACATTGGACAAGAACTGACAGCAAGAACACACCATACGGGTGTCCTACGAAAACGAATAATGCCTATTAAGCTGATAGGAGGCATAGGAAAAACTGACTTCAAATTTGATAAAGATGCATTAATAACAACAGCCTCTGGTAAAGCTGCTGGGAAATTGAAAAGCACTTATGGAACAATTGGACTTGGCCTAATGAGGCTTGATGTGGTGAAATCTGCCAGTAGTTTGACAGCTTCTTCCTCGGATGGTACTAATGTAGCCGTTGAGGTTGACTGGCCCACCTGGTGGTCTTATGAATAGGATTATGGGCAGGACTATCAAGAGGGGCATTGTTAAGTAATTGATCTCTGGGCTGGCCTGGCTGTGGCCTGGCCCATGGAATGGTATGCATGTGAGGAGATACCCACAGTGCCCAGGGACCAGTAAACCTTCTTTGCCCTGGTAACACAAAAGTAATGACACAAAAGTAATGTGTTGTCAAATTTGACCAGAGACCTATGAAAATACAAAGTCAGACATGATGATTGTGCAGAGTTTCATTTCCAAAGAAACAAGGGTGGCCTGTCTGGCTTTGCTCCCAAGCTGTCCCTTTGTCCCATAGAGATTCTTAGAGCCTTCCTGTGCCCTTTCAAGCAAAGTTAGTCTTGCTTTTTCATTTTTTGACCATGCTGTCTAAAATTTCCACTTTGCAAATTACCAATTTTTTACCGGAGGCAAATTGATTGATCATTTGTCATTGGCAGTTGGCCCTCTGTGCAACAAGTCAGAGAGACTTCTTGAAAGGTGGAAGTGCACCTTGAAGGCTGATTACAAACAAGAAGGTCATCTAGGGTTTTAAAACAAGTGCTGACAGCATTGAGACAGGAATTTAATGTGGTTTGAATGAATGGATATTGATTTGAAAGTATGCCATCCAACATAGATGAGGCCAAACAGAAAACCAGTTTCTTAAGGCAGAAGCAAGGAAACAAGAATACAAATCAAAAATGCCTATTGACTAACAACTGTCTCAGTGGAATGTGCTTAACTCATCTGCTTGAAATATCTGTGTAATTTGCCTCACTGTGTAGTGATGATTTTCATTTTGATAATTTGTTCATCATCATCATCATCATCACCATCATCATCATCACCATCACCATCATCATCATCATCACATTGTTATTATTAAAATTATTTACAATTTATTTAATTTATGCTGTTTACCGCTGGTCATATTTACCGCGTATCAAATTTTAAAAAAATGGCGGCCACAAAGGTTGTAGTTGATAATGGAGCTTATTCGATCAAAATTGGGTTTAATAACGCCGAAACACCTAGGTTAGTTTCACTATGCTATTCAGGGACCATAATTATTTCCTTTCCCTAGCTTTTCGCCCGAAAAATTGTACTTTTTTGGTTTCTAGAATTATTCCAAACAGCATATTCAAGGTCAAGAGTGAGAGACGTAAAGTGTTTATTGGAGATCAGATTGACGAATGCAAAGACTATTCTGGACTTTTTTACGTTTTGCCGTTCCAGAAGGTGAGGTTCTATTAGTGAGGGACTTAAAGTTGTTAATACTATGAGAGGGGGGAGGGATTTGATGGCAGGGACAAGAGCTTGGAAGATGAACCAGACTGCTTGTTACACGAAAAATGAACAATCATTTTAATGAGGAAGCTAAAGCTTTTACCGTTGTACGGGCTTGTTTTCCGTTTCTTTTTATATGGGATTGTTACCCTGTCCATGAATCTCTTTTCCTAACTTCCTCTTTCTGTCTATTACCCTTGGCTCACTTTCTCATTATCCCTATTTTCTTCAATCATGTTATCATTTTTCTTTATGACCAACCTCCTAATACCTGCCATTTTTGGCTTGACCCTCTTTTTCTTGTCCATATCTCCCCTCAATGACTCACTTCCTCTTCGTTTTGTTCCTATTTTCTTTCCTTAACTTGTTCCTTTGTTCCTATGTTCTGTTCACCTATTTCATCATGTAGCCCATTTTCCTTAAATATCTTCCCTGGTCCAAAACTGACCAACTGAGAACCCTTATTTTATAGACCCACCATTTTTTCTAATACTTTTTTTTCATCCACAGCCACAAATCCACTATTTTTCCCTTTATTTTTCTTTCACCCACTTCATAGTTTTATTTTCACTTGACCTGTTTCATCTTGCTTACATTTTTTGTTCATCCACCTCCTCATTGTATCTGTTTTCCTTTAACCAATTTCTTTGTCCTTATATTGACCAGACCTATTTTATAATTCTATTTTATGTTGTACCACTTGTTTTACTCTGCTTCAGTTCCTCTTTGTCCTTCTTTCCATTTCTCCCACGTCTTCATTGTCTTTACAGGTATATTCCCCTTGGTGCTCTTCCTGGTATTCTTATTTGGCTATATCTCCTCATGCATTGGTCATAAGAATTCTGATGTATAATCATTGTTAGTGAACTAAAGTTGTTCTGAGGAATGAAAGTTAATTCACATTTGCCACAAAGGGGAAAACTACACTCAAGCATCCCATGCATTATGTGAAAAAATTATTGTTAAAAAATTATTATTGGACTTATGCAGTCTATATAATATTACAAGTTGTGATATTTTATTTCATTGTACAGGGATTTTTATTAAACTGGGGAGTTGAAAAGCAGATTTGGGATTATGTTTTTGGAAAAGATGCAATGAAGGTAATTCAGGGAATAAGTATAATGAATTACAGCTGTCATGACTACCTGTTGCAACTTTATGATACACAGTTATTGTACTGTCATTGGGAACTGCATCCTTGCAAGCCTGATACTGTTGTTGCTGGACTGTAGAGTTGGAACATTAGTCACCAAATTTTGTCTTTTTAGGTGGACTTCCCAGAAACTGATTTAGTCATTACTGAACCATACTTCAATTTTACATCCATACAGGTTTGTATAAACTGACATTTTTTATTACATATTGTGAGACCTTATCTAACATTTTGTGTTTTAGTTTGAAGCTCCAAATGAAATAATTCTGAGAAAATTCTCACTATTTATTAACATTATTAAATAATTATTAACATGAATATTCTAAAAACTTCTTTAACACCAGCAGGTGTCTCTTGCATGCTGTTTTGGTTATTCCACAGACAATTTTTGTATGTCCAAAACTAGCTCATTGTTAGAATCCTGTCATTGAGTTTGATGCATTAAGTTTGATCAAGTAGGTATTTCTTTAAATATTTTAGGATGCCATGGACGAGATTCTATTTGAGGAATATGATTGCAGGTCTTTGTGTAGAATAACAGGTGAGCACAAGAAGTGTGCGTGTAATTGAAAACTCCTTCCAAGTTCTTAAATAGTTTGTAGGCTGGTTTATGTTTTCTTGGCCTTCCTATTATATGTAAGTATAACCATAAATAAGCAACTTACATGTGGTGAAATGAAATAACTTACCTTGAGATTTTCATCTGATCAGGGTGATTATGAATTCAATAAAATTACAGTGTCAAACTGTAGGTCTTAACGACTTATTTAATCTTATCCATAATAGCGGCACAGCTAAGTGCCTTCAAATATATTGAGGAAGATCCCAGCAGTCGTCTTATGTGCCTTGTAGTGGATTGTGGCTATTCTTTTACTCACGTTGTCCCAGTCTATCAGGGAAAGATTATGAAGGAAGGTGTACGAAGGTATAGTAAGAAGGCCCAAATGTTCACATAACTCTCAGTTCAGAAGACCTCGGCAATTGATAATTTTGCTGAACAACCTATGGTCATGTGTTTCACTGCATAATAATTGCACTTTTTTATTGTTACTCTACTGGCAATGCCAGAGACTCGTTTCATGTTTGTTAATAAAATTCTTTGTGGCTTAGTTGAGTAGTGCGAATATGAAATTGAGAAATAGTTTAGTTAAGGAATTGAAACAGGAATCCAAAGACTTGTAATTTAACTTTTTTTTATCAGGTGGAGTAATAATCTTACCATTTTTTATTGTTATTTAAAATTGCTAGAGCAGACATCACAACAGTGTACTTGAGGAGAAAATATATTGTAGGAGAAAATAAAAATTCTTATCCTTTTAAATGTTGGTTTTTGTTCCTTATCTTTTAGGATAAATGTTGGAGGGAAACTTCTGACAAATCATTTGAAGGAAATTATTTCATACAGGTAATTACATGCCTGAAGAATAGAGCAAAAATCACACTGTAACCTCATGTCTTTTCTGTACTTTCTGGGGCATATATTAGATTTCTTACAAATTCAAAGGTCCAGCTTGGAGAAGTCTGGTACAGGTGTTGCCAAGTTGTAGGCCATGTAATTTGAAGGACTCTAGCTCTAGTAGGGTTGTGTTGTTTGTTGATCCAACTTGTATGTATAGTGAGTCTTTCATATATCAAAGAAGCCCTGCATATACATGTAATAAACGACATCAAACATTTTTATGTTGATTTTCAAATAACAGAGAATACACCAAAAAATTAAGCATTATTAATACTAAATACCCTGCTAGTTATTTTACTCATACCCAATCAGTGGCAGGACGTTTATGTAAACATTTCACGTCAATGGCACTGGGCATTTTTGATACACTTTCTTTTATTGTTTCCTGACATGATGTAACTATTTTGTTTACTGAATGATTCTTTCAATTGAGTTAGTGACAATAACTTTCCAATCCTAGGCAACTTCATGTTATGGATGAAACATATGTCATGAATCAGGTGCAGTCATTTGTATTTTTAGTCTATGCATTTTACTCTTAAAATTTTCATCTGACACACTTATAGTTAAAATAATATATTAACTGAGTGTGACATGATTGCCTATATCATGTGACCAATACAACTGGTATGTTAGAAGTACTGTTGTATATGGATTTGGGTTCTTTGTCTAGGTAAAGGAAGATTCCTGCTTTGTATCTCAACAGTTTTACAAAGATGTTGAGATGGCAAGGTATTGTAAACCATTTTACTGCTGCCTAAAATAGGAGCTACAGTACCTGAAGGATCAGTTGTTTGTTTCTTATCAGTTTAAGTAGGGATACTTTGTTGGACATTTATTTTTTTGCTATACAAACCAAGTGAAACAAAAAAAGATATACAGTTTAAGTTATGATCATTGGCTTTCTTTTCAGAATAAAAGGAAAAGAGAATAAAATTGTCCGGGATTATGTGCTACCAGACTACACTAACATAAAAAGAGGATACATTAAGGTCAGTACAGTGCAAGATGACTCACAAGTGAATGACTTGGCTCATAGAGCTGTGACTTCACTTGTCATGGTGTGAGTTGATCCAAAGTGGGTGCCAGTTAATCTGCCATGTGTGAGACTTTACGTGCAAGGATGCCAGCTTATTTGAAGCACTTACATACAAGGTGACTTACCTTGGAAGCCATTTTTTTCTAGCCAGTTGAAGACATGTGGGACAAGTCTAAAGTAAATGAACATGAACAGGTTAGTGGAGAATTTTGCAAAAAAGGTTTTTTACTGTAATGTTTCCCCATACACGGTCTTGTTCACCATTAGGTCTAGTGTTCTGGCGTGATTAAATATCATCTGTTTTAGATCATTCGAATAAACCTTGAACGTTTTTCTGTACCAGAAGTTATCTTCCATCCTTCAGATATTGGTAAGTTATTGAATGAATATCAGCATTTTTAGAACCATTTAAAATAAAATTCTGTCTGATGATGACTTTGTAATAAAGTCAAAATATTACAGTCTCATGTACTCATCTCGTTTTGACTCACATCTCAAGTTTTCCAAGATGTCTCTATTTTTTGGAAGATGTTTTATTTTATACTTTTTAAAGTTGTCAGCTGGTTGTGGTTTTTAGAACCATTTTGAGTTCATGTTTTGTATCCACTCATTTAATATTAGAGTTATCTCACTTATCAATATGCATTGGTAATTTTCATTGCAGTTTATCTTTTTTAAGTGTATGTTCAACATTATTTTTCATATTATAACTATTTTGATGTGATACATTGCATTATGAAGTGAAGTGAAGTCATTCTATAATATGTTATGTTTTGTCATCTTTACTGCTTGCTTGGTTAACCCATCAAGGGACAATGATGCACTTTAGAATTTTGATATTTATATATGGCAAATGCTCAACAATTTTATTTAGTTCAGTTTTCTTTTTTTCCAAGGCATTAAAGAAATGGGTCTTCCAGAGGCCATTATAACTGCAGTGGAAGCCACACCATCTGGTAAAAACAAAAACTGTGTGAAAACTGTTATTAATCAAGACCTGTCTACATAGTTAAATGTTACGTCTTACAGTTAAATGTTTCATTACACTTCTTTGTCCTTTGATGCTGAAAGAATGTTATAATAGTCTCTGGAACCAAGATGGACAAATTTTAAGTACCACAAATCCAGTTGGGTTTTCAGAGTCATTCAAAAGATTGTACAGCATTTATCAAGGAAATCAACTTCCTGAAAGTAATTACCATGTTCCACTGCATACGGGCTGGATAATGAAGATAAACAAGACATGGAACAGAGCCTGTATGAGACTTAGCGTAATCATGGTTTTAAGATACAGGACAGGGCAATTTGTTTGGTGGAAACTAATCACCCTGACAATAGTCAATCTGTTTGCTTATTCTGTGACTAGTTTTTACTGTATTTTCTCTTTTCCATTTCTAGAAATGCATCCACATTTCTACACAAATATTCTGCTTACGGGAGGCTCCTGTTTGTTTCCTGGAATGAAAACAAGATTGTGAGTTGATGTTAATATTAACATAGCATACTAATAATAATGATTAATGATTATTGATCATACTGATAATCATTTGACTCCATGCACGTTTTGTTGCTAGGCTGGGTTAAGGGAAATGACATAGGACGTTGTAGCTCATAAAATGAATTAACTCGTTACAATACACAGTTTTTGGAAAGAGAAACAGAGCACATCAATAAGTTCCTCTTACGGCACCCTTCAGAAAATGCTGCATGTTGTTCGTAATTCGAGGCATTTTAGCTTGTGCCTTGTGTAGTTGACCAATCATCAACTTCGATTAACAGCCCAACCAGTGCTTGATAGGACTACACCACATAGCTGCGGCAATGGTTGTAAATGGGCTGACAAGACAACATCCCCTCTGAAAAACCTCAACATGGGTATGCTGTATGGCTTACATCATTTGGAGTTACCTCATTATATGATTGCAACGATCGCTGACAAAGATATCTTTGGAGATCGCAGCAATCATATGGAAACCGTTAACTCAACGATCTTTGCTATCACAACGATCGTGGCGATCACGATCGTTGAGACAGAATATTTTCTATTTCGCGATCTTTGCAATGGCTAGGATCGCTGTGTTCACGGTATCCACATGATGGCTGGGGTCGCTGAGTTAATTTTTTTGAACGATCGCAGCAATTGTAGCGATTATATGGAACCAGGCTGTCACGCGACGAGTAAATTCGTGTCCCGTTAACCAGATTAAAACATTAACATACAACCTTGCCTTTTAATGGGCTAAGTGACGACTGTTTCTCCTATCAGCCTGACTACTATGATAATTGAACGTTACTGTACACCATATTGGCTTGCTGCAGACTTATTGGCAGCAATCAGCATCTTCATGTTTCACATGTATGTAACGTTGCCAAAACTGTTGCAGTTGTATATTGTTTCCTTCTAGGTATTCAGATATTCGCTCATTAGCTCCCGTTGACTTTGATGTCGCTGTTCACTTGCCATCACTGTAAGTTTTATTTCTAATTATGTCAACAACTATTATTATGAAGCATAAAGTATCATAAATTATTGGCATCTGGCTTAGTGGATGTCACCCTTTGGTTTAATGTGGCATGATTCACTCAACAATGTACAGGCGAAAAGATAATTGGTTTTTGTCACAATCAGCAAAGTTACTTATCTAATAAGTTTATGAATATTTCAAGGTAGAGACACGGCTAACTGACCTAATGTAAAAACACCGGTGAGGTCCTGTTGTGGAGGGACGAGGCGGCTTTTGTCGATACATGTTGTAGATGTGGGAGCTGGGAGATAGCTTAGATGATCGATGAACGTTCGTCAAATTCTAACCTTAGAAAAAAGATTTCTCAGCCCCAGATGGGGATCCAGCCCGCAACCTTCTAATGACCGGCGAGACGCTCTAACCATTGAGCCACCAAGACTCAGATGACGAGCAAAATTACAAGTTTGACTTATGTACTGCCTGAATGGCAACCAACGGAAGGAGGGGATTTTTTGACGTTCTTGTTCGTGTTTTGATAAGGAGTTTAGTGCACTTGCTGACATTCAAAGAACCACCATAGAGTAACTGGGAAACCAGTTATTTTTTATTGTCAAACTAACTTTGACAGTTCTTCTGCAATATTCCAGACCTGCAACATACGCATGGGAAGGTGGGAAGTTACTTTCCAACAAAGACAACTTTAAGAACATGGTTGTCACAAAAGCAGAATACGAGGAGCATGGCAAAAATGCCTGTAGGAGGAAATTTGGCGGAAAAGAAAAGTAGTAAACCTGGAAATGAAAATGATTATCGCCAGGGAAGAAAAGCCACTTTTATGCTATTAAAAGGAAGACAGTTTTAACGAAGGAAGGAATGGTGGAGCACCGGCTTCTCTATTTTGGTGAGGAAGAGAAATTGTTGTCCTGACTCTAACCTGCTCGGATTGTATCCTTACCGTTAGAGAGTGGGGTGAACTAGCTGTCTGCCAAGGTGATGAGACGAGATCGCGCTGGGCTGTCACTGAATACCTGGGATAAAATATGATTTTGGTCTTGGACCTTAGGAAATTGCTCAAATTGCCTCACGTAGCGAAGGATTGCAGGTATGGACAGGGTATCCAAGTAAGGAACCGAATGTGTGCCTAATGTATTAGGTCTGCAGGGTGCTTACCGACTTGAGGATCTTGCGAGGACTTTTGAAATGCTTGGAAAATGTGTTTTGTAGGGATTCTTGTGGAAATAATGCCAAAAACGTAACTTAATTTTGGTATAAGAACTAGTGTTTTCCCTGGTCAGGGCTTTGATTACATCTGTTACTGAAGACATTTACCTCCCAACTTAAACTCTGTTTTTACGGGCTTTGTTATTTCCGTGACTACTAATGCTAACATATACTGTCTGCTGATCAAATTTTTATGTGTTTTAATAAAAGTTACTTTTTTTTACCCACTTTTTTAGTGAATTTTTTTCGGGGGGGAATGGAGACATTAACCAACTTGTTAAGGGTTGTTGAGATTGCGGAAACACTAAATATATGATCGAAGAAATCCAAGGACTGAGCCATAAAAAAAATAATAAACAACGGATAGTTCGAAAATCGTTATCATTTTCGTTCACTGTTGCGAATAAGTACATGTTGTTAGTAGTAGATTGTCCAGGTTGGGGTTTTCTTGAAACAGACTGTTGCTCTAATGTGAAGTCGTCGTCAGGAAAGTTGCTACTTGTCGTTCCAATGGACCTCCTTAGCGTTGATGTTTGTTTAGCCTTTTCAGGTCATGTCCTTTCACTTTCGAGAGCTGTTTCTTTGAAATTTAATGATATTCTAGAATGCACCAAACAATGAGCAACAGGGAAGCTACAGACTATAACTGCATGTGGTGGATTGGTGTTATTTCAGGTGAAACATGGACGTTCGTTGAGCTCGTATTCTCAGAAAAACGTATTCCGAACTCCAGACGGGCCCTTCTGATGACCAGTAAGACGTCCTAACCATTGAGCTGCCGAGACTCAGATGGAGTGCCAAGGGGTTGGTTCGGCATATGTGTTGACCGCGTAGTAGCCACGTGATTTATTTGGGACGTGATGTTGCAGACGATATGTGGACGTTCGTTCAGTACTTGGTCATCAGAAGGTTGCAGGTTCGATCTTCATCTGTGGCTCAGAATACATTTTTGTGCGTAAATGAGCTTGACGTTCATCCACATACCAAATATATACTTAACACAAAGCTCCCAGATGCTGTTTGCCTTTGACATTCATGTGATTGACACTATTACCATACTGCGTCCGCTACGAAGACAGCGCATGTGTCAAACCGACACTTCACTTCTCCATCCATGCCCCAGTAGCTAAATGGTTAAAGGGATCTCGCCATTCTTCAAGTTGCCGGTTCGATCCCGTTTTGTGGCTCAGGATACGTCTTTCTGAATTAGTGAGCTTGGTGAACGTGCACATATTGTTTGAAAGAAAAGCGATTGGAATTATAAGAAACCAAAGCATCACGCAGTGTGAAACGGGCAGCCTTTGATGCAGTCAGACAGGTTTCAACATGTTCGCCCGTAAGCAGTCTAGAAAAAAACGATTGATCGATTGATTGAAAATATGCCGATCTTGAAACTTTGGTACTAAGGTAAATGCAAGAATATGACTACAAGTTAGTTGTAACATCGTATAGAAATGTTTACGATATTAGGAGCATCCATTATTTGGTATTATGTTTATAAACACGGTCCAGGCTTTCAAAGATAAAAGTTTCCCAAGTCCATTTAATGCAACATTCCTGATGATCCATTCAACATCCCCTAGCAACATTCCTTGTAAGGACAGAGGTTACTTAGGAATATCTAAACAAAACATCGAATAAGCTATCGAAAATTTTGAACAATCGTGACAATTTCATTTGACTATAAAGATCAAGGCAGTAATGGTCAATTGATTTCCTTACCTACTTTACATAAATTAAAACCTTTCGTGTAACTGATGTTAACATTAAAAAGAGAACTGAAGTAGGTCGTAAGTTACGGAAACGAATATTTCAAAACGATTCAGATGATAGAACGGATTCGCATTTCGATCATATCTCCGTTAAACGAAAATTACGTTCGAGTATTACAGATATGACATGAAGTTATTTCAAGCGGAAAAGGTACTTGTAAGAACTTGTCTTTTTTTTGTTTAAACATGCGTTGTTTGTACTTGAATCGACGCCTTCGCGTCCTGGGCCAAACACGCAAGTTATTTCTAATTTTCCAACTAATAATGTTTGAATACATGAGATGTTTTTGTGGTGGCGTGCAGTTGGAAAATGTAGGAGTGGATCTAAACAAAACCTCTTTTTGGATACAAGCAGGTAGTATTATTCATACGTTATAATAAGTGACCACCAAACTGTTACGCCCATGGTTTAACCCCTTGTACGTTGTTCCAATTGGTTGGTTAATCATCTATTAACAACGGAAACCACCTCGCAGTAATACGTGTAAGGTAATAATTAGATACTTTATTTTGAAACTTTAGTCGGAGCGCATGTTGTACCTTTGTGAACAAGCAACCTTGACAGTATTTCATGCGATCCCAGATCGAGAATGTCCACAAAGTCCCAACCGAAGAAGACAGAGGACGAGCGTGAAAGTTTCAAACCCTTTGAAACCACAACAGGGGTAAAGTTTGTGAGCGCAGGACTTGCCGCTTCGTTCGCTGAACTGGTCACTCTTCCCATAGACACATCTAAAGTTCGATTACAGGTAAGATTATGTACGTTGCTTGGGCGGTTGTTCAGGTAGAAGATCACACGGAAGACGAAGTGTATACCTAGGGTTGTATGAGGTAATCTCACCTAAAACGTCGGCTTATTGTTTGGAATTGAATGAACTTGCTATTTCATTTTCTCTTGGTATACGCCTAGGCAGGGTTGTACTTGGACAGTCCAGGAGGGAAACACTTCCATGTAAGGGTCGGGCTGGGTGGAGTTGAGCTTTATCTACACCAAAACCCGAGGTCCTCGTTAAAAGATAACACTGATTTAAAACGGACAGTTAAGTAACAGACATTTTGTATTCCGGTAAAGACGTAGCAGACGTTCAATTAGCGCTAAAAGAATACTAAGTGACCTGCATTCTTGGTTACATGGTATGATGTGTTCGAATTGATAAAAAGGGAAGTGAATGCTTTGCTTAAGATTACCGAAAGCTAATCGCATGTAAGATGGTGCGGTTTAACGTTTGGTTGAATTTGTTGTTTGCTATTGATACCATCAGACAACGTCTGTAAGTATCCAGCTGAACTTCGGACCTGCCTCAATGGCTGTCTCCGTGGAAATTGAATAAGAAATACCTCATTACCATTTGTACTTCTGGTTTACAAAAGCGAAAGCCTGCATCAATGGAGCACGTCCGCTAGAATCACCTTTTCCTCGAATCGTCCTTAGCTCCAAATCAATCATGGAATATTACTATATTTGTTCCAGTTTTCTAATTAACGTGGGTATGGTACCACCCCCCGTGGGCATTGATGTTCCGAGATATATCATGCAATACTCGCATCCTTAAGGGAATGAATCTGTTCACCTTGGCGCAATTTTTCACGTAACGAGTAGGCAGTAGTAGGAATCCTTGTTTAAGTTATTCATTCCTCCATCAATGACTAAAAAAGAAACAAAATAATGCCAAAGGGTATAACTATTTATGCACCTTGGAATGGGGATAAACGAGCCGCAGTGAAAGTACATTCAATTATCATCTGGAAGAGACAATGAACGCCCTGAAAAGCTGCATTTTTTTCTACTCCAGGTTGTGCAGTAACCTTGTTCAGGTTAACAGAATATCACATTTCAGTTACTATTTCTGCTGTTCTGTGTTCCCTTGGGCGAATCACTGTTGACAGGTGCTGCCCACAATTCAAAGGTTATATTGCAGAACAATACACCATTCTTTTAAAAAGGAATGCATCACATCTCTTGCTATATTTTGCAGGCCACCATCTTTAATCATATCCATGACTTGTTAGTAAGCTTCTTTAGTTTTGTGTATATAATGTTGAAGTGTTTTTCCAATTATTCAGTCAGAGGCTTTGTTCTGACAGCCAAAATCTGATTCAAGTAACAAACTTTTATTCAGAGTATGCTTCTCAAGATTTATATTTGTCTTAAGATGTTACATTGTAACTGCAGATACTTATATTTTTCAGTGATACATCTTATCATGTGTCAACATTTTCAGGGGGTGGGAGCCATGGTTTCTGTCAGTCAGGGTGGAGGTACCTTCTCCCATGGAAAAAATATAGACCTTAGGAGATCAAATTGTCAATTTACACAGCTTGCACATACTTCTTTCTGGTAGGAAATTTTCTTTCTTGGTTTTGACAATTCTGTACAAGCTATTTATTGTAACAAGTCAAGGTCACTTAAAGTAGACCTGGACAGGGAAGAGTTCATCCAGCTCAACTCATTCTTTATGTAATATTTAAAAACCAAGCAAGAGCACTTTATTGGGATTTAAAACACAAGGCAATAGCTGAGTGTTTTGGACCTCATAAAGCACATACTGCAAGTTTAAATGCTAATTTGTGAAGAAAGTTTGGAACTTTATATTTTCTAAGCTGAAAACATTAACTTCTTCTCCACGTATAAAGGCAAACGTGTCTTTATCACATATGAAGATACAACACAGTTGATTGTATTTTCCTCATGAATTGTTAATAAATTTTATAAGTTCAGATTTAATCTAAGGAGCTAAACAACTATCTGTTATAGTTTGTAAGGACTGCAGTGGTGCAAATGACCTGTTAAAAGTTGTTTAATTTCCTTGGGCAATGGCAATTCAAGCATGTTGTTGGTTGTTACATATTCAAAAACAGTCTGTATTGTTTTGTCATACATAGATACAAGGAGAAAACATTATTGTTCAAGCTGAAAAGAATGGCACAGTTTCACAGTCTCATCTTGTTAAAAAATACCGTGGCTTATTTGGAACTTTATGGACCATAGCCAGTGAAGAAGGTGTATGCAGTCTGTACTGTGGCCTTGTACCAGCCATTCATCGTCAGCTGGCTTTTGCTAGCATTAGAATTGGGTTATATGATTCTGTGAAGAAGATTTATGGTGATGATGGCAGTGGGGACCATCCAAGAATCTTCACCAAAATAGCAGCAAGTTTGACCACTGGAGCCATAGCAGTTTGTCTTTTTCAGTGCACTGATGTTGTGAAAATCCGGATGCAAGCAAGTGGTGTGAAAAATGCCAGATACAGTGGTGCTATGAATGCATATATTACAATCTACCGTGAGGAGGGTCTCCGTGGCTTGTGGAAAGGCTCTGTGGCCAATATTGCTCGTTTAAGCCTTGTTAATGTGTCAGAGGTAGTGGTGTATGATGTTATAAAGAGTTTTTTCTTGGCTAAAAATCTTTTACATGACAGGATGCCATTGCACTTTATCTCAGCATTTGGGGCTGGATTTGCAGCAACTGTGATAGCATCCCCAGTGGATGTCGTGAAGACAAGGTTTATGAACTCTTCCCCTGGCCAGTACAGTAGTGCTTTCCATTGTGCTGTTTCTACATTGAAACATAATGGACCAACAGCATTTTATAAAGGGTAAGTATTTATTGTACATCAATATACAGCAGGTATACATTGAGATAAGCTAAATAATTATTATACAGTTGGCCTGATAGTTCATGCCATTATAACCTTTATGGCCAGGGCAATTTACCTGATATATATCCAGTTACTGCTATAATAGTTATAGTTTATTACGGTGATTTAAAACTATATTTTATGATCTTTTCTTTGCTTTAGATTTACTCCAAATTTTATAAGGCTGGGATCCTGGAATATTGTCATGTTCCTCACCTTTGAGCAATTAAAAAGAGCTATCACATCCTTCAAATCTAGCTAAACTTATTTATGGTAGATAGCTTGTTTGAGACAATCAAGATAATTTAAGAAAGGTTATTTAAATTTGAACTTAAATTGATATTGAAGTCAATGACAATAATATTCATGACCTGGCCATAATTTTGCACAAGGATTGCATTGCAGCACTTGCTGAATGGCAATTCATGTTTTTAATAATAATTATGTACCTTGCTAGTTATGTCACATTTTAGCGAGGTCAGGCATGTAAGTGGGGGGAATGGGGACTGCAAGAACACTATATGTACCATTAAACATATCAGAGATTTAGCCAAGATTTTGAAAGAGGGGAACTCTTATAATGATGGTGTTGTGGGAGTAGGTCACACTTTCAGAAACTATTTCACTAATAACAATTGTAAATGACTCAAACTCTCTAAGAGAAACTTTAAAACAACTGTGGCTCTATTTGCATGCATTGGTGACATATAGCCCAATTCTATTATTTTAACCATTAGATTTTGAGAGCAAAATTTTATTGAAATCATAGTTATCACAAGGGTGAAGCCCAACTAAACCATTATCTCATGGACATGCTATTGAAAACAATTTGGTGCTAGTTTTTCAAATTTATTTTGAAAATCTAGGTATAAGCAGTGTTTTTGGCCAATTAAAGGCCTTTATGATGCCTTACTTGACCCTTTGTGATATTTGCTGACAGTTTGATATTGAGTAACATCATCAATCAGATTGCAGTATTTGTATCAGGCTACTTGTAAGTTTCTACTGAAATATCGTATGGGTAAGATGTGTATAGTATTACTGGTACTAAGTAAGTGATACATGAAAGTACTACATGTTATCTTTATCAATGTCTTTAGTCCCTTGGACATTTTTATTGACCATTATGATGTATAAAATATTTTCTCAAAGTCCAAAGTGGGGACCTACTGCTCTGATAGGTTTTCCTATAGCTACATCCCCGACTCACATTCAATACAATTTTCTCCAGCTAGGTATTCCATGTTAAAATAACTTAGAAATTAGTGTACTTCATTGGTGTCAAGATAGTGTGTCAATGCACTAAAGAGCACACACATCCAGAGGTTTGATGATGGTCTGCGTTGATAGATTGGGAGCCTGACTTGTGAGGACCTCTGCTGTACCTTCAGTGTTGGAGGGGCCAGATCTTTGCACATGAAATTTTCTCTAGTTCAGTAATTCTCCAACTCTCAACTTGAGACTTCACTCTACATTCCTGAAAATGGCCTTCTTCTATAAACTTCATTTCTATTTTTGTTTAATTTATGTTTATTTAACATGGGGATAAAATTGTAAATTTTGCAGAAATATCAAACTGGGTTTTAAAACACTGATCAGTTTTTGTTAACATCTTATTAACAGCTACAAAATACCTACACTGAAGTTTGCAGAGTTTGCTATGTAATCAATCAAAAGTTCAAGCAAGTTAGGAACTCAAGGATCTAGGTTGGTACATTTAGTTGTTCTAAAGGGTGCAATTGACCTTTTACTGGAGAAAACAAAACTTGTTTCAACAAAATGTCAAGTTTTTCTCAGGAAAATTGCATCTTTTATGAAATATTTATGCCAGGAAATGAGTTCTCTAGCGTTCTTGAGGGCTTTTAAATAGAGAAAAGTTCCCAGGTGATCGCGACCATATATTTAGGCAAGCAAAATATTATGTTTTTAATTTTCCTTACCCTCCTTTCAGAAATCTTAGTTATGGCCCTGGTTTTCAAATAACAAACGTCGCACTTCCGCCTCATTGTCATTTTCTCGGAACCACTGGGTGGGAACATCTGTCACAGTCGCTGTCGTAATTTCAATGGGTGTGGCAATGTTTTGGGTTTTTACCTTTTATCACTACGTTGAAGAATGCATATGAAAGGATTTATTTCTTGAGAAAGGACAATCCCTCATTTTTATCTTGCGTGGTACTGTAATCTGTAGCGGTAAACCAAATAGGAGTCAAGAAACGTGAAAACCTAGCTATACTGGAAAGCTGGAGTTTCCGAAGCATCTGACGTGAAAACGAAAATAGACCTGTAATGAAGTACGATTGATGCAATACCGGACTGCAGAAACAGGTCTGCTGTGTTCAAAGTAGCGTTTTTCTTACGTTTGTCCATTTTAACATACCAGCTTCCTACTTACACTTCATTTCTTGAGACTAGTGCTGGAAAATTGTACTGCTATTTTAATTCGAACGGGTATTCGTCAATTCGAAGTAGTCTTTTCCTGTTCCTGCTCGTTGAAAGCACTTCAAATAAACTATTGTTTTTATATCTTGCGTGCATATGGTGTTGTCAGATGGATAAGGGATCAAGAAATATCAAAACTGAGGACGGATGGAAAAACCTGAGAGGAAGTCCAGTTTGCGTAAGTACATCGAATGGGAAAGGCAAATCAGTAGACGTGGTCGGAGTGTCCTTCATCTTGCGTTTGTACTAGGAGTTGAAAGCTAGTTTACACTGTATTGCGTTTGCTACTTCGTTGTATTATTTCCTGACAAGAACAATTTTCTAAAACTTCAATCTTTGGTTATCTAATGAGAGAATTCTGGTCGAGTTTAAAGACGTTTCGAGCTTTTCTTGCCGTTAACTAGTCGTACTTTCAGCAACGGTATGGGTGCGGTAAAGTGGGAGTGTTTTTGTTAGCATTTCTCATTTGTAAATAAATGCTTTTGATGAGAATGAAAAGAGATGGGTAGAAAACATTTTTGTCATCAAAAAATCACAGGAAAAGTTATAAGTATATATTATGCCGTCAAATTGGTCAACCCCAATTTCATAACTTTAGAACGTTTCATGTACGGACAGTCGGTGAAGTTATTCGAGAAATATTCTGCGGAGTCTATTTTTTTCTTTCTTTGTCAATTTTTATTCAGGGGAATTTTTTGTTTTGTTTTGTTTTCAGTCAACCCGTGTAAGAATTTTCTCCTGAAATAAAAATGATTCAATCAGAATATTCTTTTCAAATTCTGCTTAATAATTAATCATTCCCTAAATTTTTCTTAAAAAAAAAGACTGGTGGAATACTACTTTTCAACTTTTTGTAGTTTGTTGAAAACTGCCTTCACCGCACACCTTTTTCAGTATCTCTTTCAAACTAATTGGGATTGAAAAGTAAAGGCCATTTTGAAATTGAAGTGACTTCTGTTAAAGCAACTTCACAAATTTGTTATTTCATTATAGTCTTGAATTCTTTGACTTTTTTGATGCATGATACCCAGTTTTATTGTTCCAAAGTATTCATGTGCATGTTATTTGGTCTTGAACGTACATTTCTTACTTTGGAGCAAGGTGTATGGAGTCATCTTGACAGGGGTGGTGCTAGGAATTCTCTGATGCAGAGGCAAGCATTCCTGATGGGTGGTAAGCCAGGGGTGCAGGGACCATACCCCTTCATAATTTGCTTATTTGAAGGTCAAAAACATTTTTCACAAGAATAATTGTAGCAGTTGACTAGAAGCAGTTTATTTTTAGGTTCAACATGAAGAAAATAGTCTTATCTTTCTTGGTTTAATCAATAACATGGATTCATAGTTTGTACAGTATATAAATGTGTTATCATCAGTGTAATTTCCCATTGGGAGGTTGTAGCTCCCCCTTTCTCCTCTGGCACCACCCCTGCATCTTAAGTGTGCAATCATGGACCAGAATTTAACCTTTTAATGCCCAGTTTCCAATATATAAGACACCTGTAGCACAAAACAACAAATGAATGAATGAAGGAAAAACAGAGGGAATAATAAAAGAAGAAAATTTAGGTATTAAATGGTTAGGAGAGATTGTTACAAGTACCTGCTAACTCAAAGGGAGCACTCCTTAGTTGTAGCAAGTATAAGTGACTCATACTGACAAATTGATTTTCACTTCCAAGCTGTTTGAAACAGGTGTTATGGAGAAAATTTTGTAATAAGGATGTCATTTTTGTATAAAGATAAAAGTTTATGAATAAAGTGCATTTTAGCTACTTGTCTTCAAGGTTTGATTAAGAACATTGCAAGAACAATATAAAAAAATCATTAGAGAAAAATCTTTCTTCTTATCATACACATTAGATTAGTCCTTATTGCTCAAGATGGTGTAAAATGTTAAAGATTTACCAGGGAAACATGCCCCGAGACCCATAGAAGAAGACTTTGTTATACCATTCAATCCCTCATCACAGAAATCCTGGGTGTACTATCTAAAAGAATGTCATTATTAATAGCCTCTAACATTTCATTGCATTGCCATCATATTGTAATGTAACTCACATTATACAAGCTTAGTTGTTCAAATGCTAGGTACTGCTAATCCTGTTAAGGAATAAAATGTAATGTGTTATTTTATTTTAACTCATTAAGGTCCAGGGCTCATCCCTTTGACAAGTAAAATTATCTGGCATTAGTCAAAGTAGAATGTTAAAGTGTGCCCTTGCCCATCAGTGGGTTAATATTTTTATTTGATCAGTTTGAACTATTTGGCCTTATAGTGCTCGTGTAGTCAAGAGTGCTGTGTTTTACCTTTTTCTCCCAATGCAATTCAAATAGTCATCTTGAACTGACTAATTTGAGTGCAATGACAGTTCTAATGTTTTGGGTTTTTTTATCTTATGCAAAGGGAATAAAAGGGCACAGAAGAAAAATGTATATTAGTCCACATACTTTTCTTGTTGGATACACTGGAAAAATTAGATGTGATAACAGATTGATACCTCTTCGTATGACACAAAAATATAAAAGTTTCCTTGAACGACAAGAATCAGAAAGAAATGAAAAGGTAATAAACTTTGCTGAAGTGGAATTGCATGTAAACTTTTTAACAATATTTTTAAAGTAGGTGTCTGTATTTTGTTGCTATCCACAGCATTTCTGACAAACTGTTCACTCCTGATACAGATATGGCAAATGGAACAGCTAATAAAAAAATATGAAAATATTCCCTCTGTGATAAACAGTTTGAAGAAAGAAAACAAGAACAATGAAAACTCCAGTTTGTTGCTCGTAAGTAAAGTATGACACTCTGCAATTTAGAACAACAACTTATTGATCATTTTAATAAAATAAACTTTCTAAATTATTTCATTATTTACTTAATATTTATTTATTTAACTGATTGGAGTTGGTCATGTTGCTCACTACTACACCATTGCTCTAATACCATAGTTCATCACAACAACACTAATTGTTAAGCCTATTATTTTCTTTTTAATTGAAAATTTAGTGACTGAGAGATCATTACAATGCATTAAGAAGTAAATATTTCATTATCACATGTGTGTAATAAACAGAAAATTTTCATGATAATCTGACACTGCTGAAGTCAACTGAAAAATGTTTACTTGAGCAGGATTTAAACTTGCATCTTCAGGATACTGATCTGCCACTCTAACTGTTGAGCTATCAAGTCAACATTTTTCAGTTGACTTCAGCAGTGTCAGATTATTATGAAAAATTTCTGTTCATATTTCTCTGAGGATGATTCTGAAATGTGTGTATAATAAAGGTTGATTTTCTGAGCTTCTTCATGGGTTTATCATTGCTAATTTATTTCTGTATAATAATTAATTTAATTTATAGTTTTATGTAATATATTTCTATTTCTATTTGTGTAGGAACTTGAAGAAGAAAAGATGAAATCCAAAAGATGTTTGCTTTACTTAGAATCAAAGTTGGATGAATTGCCAGATTCTGTTTATAGTAATTAACATACTTTTATGCTCATCCTTAACCTGGTACAGTTTGATGCTTAAACTGAAAGATGTTGTGTGACAGAGGAGTTTGTAGGATGATCTCTCCAATTCCCTGTGAAATTGGAAATAGTGTTTGTGATGGTGTAGGTGGAATGTGCCTTCCTGTTGAAACCAAACAACCACATAACTCCTGTAAACATCAAAAACAAAAAATAATAAATAACCACCCCTTTCAAAGTAATTCTAATTCTCAAAATTTTACTTGCAATCCATCATAAAATAATTAAAATGTATTCAATTCTTCCTTTATTTAGTGTCCATGCAAAAAATCTTTGATCAAAGATCTGAATTTGAAAATTGCAAGAAGAATTGTAGGCCTTTAAAAAGGAAGAAGAGTGGATTCCATAAAGCTGCATTTGTGAATAAAAAGCAACTGAAGACTGGACAAACCTGTGAGGTATTTATACTGAACAGTGTAATGGTATAGTAGAAGAAAAAATTTCAGCAGTCGAGTCACCAGGCAGAAAATGTAGTCTCACATATGGCCTTCTTAAGAATTATTTGCTGGACAATAATTTTTATCACCAGACCAGAATAGGAAGCTTTAATACAGACTACATGTTGAGGTACAGGAACCCCCTTGATTTTTTTTCAATGCACATCTATTATAGCAATTCATGCCTAAGCTATCACCTGAAGAAACAAGCTGGAAAAAATTTGATTTTACCAGGCAGTCAACAAGCAGGTGATTCTTTATTTTATTTTTGTTTTATTTTATAGATTCAAATTTTTTGTAGTAATTGTGCATGTAAAAGTTTCATTCTCACTGGCTAATGCCTGATAGTTTTACTAAGCAGAATCAGGTGCCTTCCTCTTGATGGGTTAATTACAGTTATATCCCAAATAATCATTGTTGGTTTCCCAGATCCAGTTTGCAATTCAACTACTTGTCAAAGATAAAATGACTTTGATTCTTATAATTTTCTCTTAATAATTAGTTGGTTTGGCAGTGTCAAAAGTCAGCTTCTGGTCAGGGATGTTTATTCAAAACTGCATACCATCAGTATTGACCTCTTTTCAAATGGGGAAAATTTGCTACAAGTTCTAGTGTCAGAGCTTGGAGAAGACGTGAAAGGCTACAATGTAATGTTTGGGACAAAAAAGGTACAGAAATGACATATAATTATATCCACCTAACTGCAGGTATTGTTTCCTGCTGCGTGTAGAGAAAATTTAATACTTGGCAAGGAATTTAATTTCTTAAGAGAAAAAAAGGGTCAACTCCTTGACGAGTGTTCATGAAAGTAATTGATTGAGAAGAAGGAAAGCTGATTCAGAGAACTGTTCTCCTATGTTCCATCCACTTATGCACTATGTTCCATCCACTTATGCACTATGTTCCATCCACTTGGTGCTTGTCAAACATCCAAAAAATTTAATTTTTCCTTAGGTGGATACGGAAAAGTCTTTGTGGGAACAAGGAATCTTTCATGGATCTACAGTTGATTTGACTGTAGAATTACGTGGAGGTAGCAAATCAAAACTTTTGAATCATAGTAAACTAGAGTTAGTTGACGTTTCTTTTTAATGTCGGTAGTTACGTTTGTTAGGGATGGAAAGTAAGGAGACCAAACGGAAAGGCAGTGAAGATAAAAGAACTGGAAATACAGGTTCGTGTCACGTCTAACTTGACATTAGTTCCTAAAAAGGGCGTCGCATGAAGCATTGCATGGGAAATTTGCTGTACGTACTTACCGTTTACACTGTTAAGGTTTTAGGCATGGCACGGCTAAAATGTTGGCACGGATCATTTGCACAGTGTAAACGGTGCGGACTTCTTAAAATTTAGCCGTACTGACTACCTCTGCATATATAGGTCTCGGTACGGTTAGTTAGCCGTGCCGTGCCCAAAATTTTGCAGTGTAAACGGAGTTTTAGATGCTTGTTTACATTATTATATTTCATTACTGAATTCATCTGTTCATTCATCCATCTTTGTGACCATCTTTTTATCTTTCTGAAAAAAAAAGTGTTGGGATCCCGAAAAGTAAGTAGCAAAAAGAACCAATGTTGGGTACTTTGATTTACTATCACCGTTAGTTTTAAAGAATTGACTCAAACCACAGTCATGGAGGTAGAAAGTGATTGCGCGAAAAGTTGGATAGACGGGTTGACAAAGATGACAGTCACTGAGTAAACCATTTTTACTCTCTTCTTCTGTAATATAGGTAAGCCAGAATCGTGGACAAAACTTCAGGTGCGAAACTGGATCGAGACTATATGTGAGGATTACGAAATCGAGAAAGACGACGTTTCAAAGCTCATGTCTATGAATGGAAAAGGATTGAACAAGTTGCGTGAAAAAGACTGGATTAGACGTTCGCCAGAGCAAGGAGAGTTGTTATTTCTAATGTGGAATGATTTGAAAGAAGAGTGGTCTAATAACCAAACAAATAAAAAGGAAGAAACAAAAACGGGTATGTACTCATGTATTTTGTTTTTACTTTTAATGTACGTAGTCGCTGGATTTTACTACTTCGCAGTTACGGATGTACATATGATGGCACGCTTCGCTCGGCCCTAGTTTTCCACGAGATGAGGAGATATGAGTGTCACTCGATGTATGGAAAGTGTAAGATAATATATATCAGTCCCTTCTTCCCTCCCAGCTGCACCCATTTGAAACCATTGTAACCGTAACTAATTTGTAAACCACTTTGCCTACCTCAGCAACTTGTTTGGCCACCGATTTCAGCCCGGAACCAAACTCTTGCCGAGCGACCTGTCGGTCTTACTGGGGTCTTATTGCGTTTACTTGTTAAGAGCAAGAGAAAAAAATGAAGAAAACAGGAATAACGGGCTTATTCCTTCATTATAGAATCGCGTTCACATGCGTTTAGAATCAGGATTAAGTAGATTTCTGTATGAAGTCAAATTTTGAAAGAAGTAGTAGTTTAGGTCGGTGACAGTTTCAATCGTTTTGCACGTGCTAGCACCTTTACTTATAATAGAAAAATGGGAGAATTGTGGAGTTTAATTTAATGACTTAGCTCAATAAATCAAGTTTGCAATAATGGCAGCCAGGTTGACACTCCTACCCAGCCAAACACATCCGTTTTGATGCATCCACCCCCTCTATCGGATAATTCCGTGTCCGTCCCCAAAGCAGACATGACGCGTCGGACGTAATTTGATTTTTGTGGAGGAGAGCGAGAAAAGATGTCAGACTGTCGTTTTCCTTTAAAAAAAAATCATGAATTCTGCCGAAAACCTAAACTTGTTAATCCCGTTAATAATAACTAGATTTTTAGGCCCAAAGAAATCAATGAGCAAACTCTGATCGACATCTCAGGTGAAGAAAACATGTGTTTTCACCAAACTACGAGGCAAATATCGGTAACAATGCCAAGCCATTGTGTTCTTTTCAGTGTCTGTGTGACTGTATGTTTTTTACTTCACGTCATTGTTTTGGCCCGTTTATCTCTCCACTCTTAGCATTGTAACGAAACTGTTTAATTTTCAAATTATAGACCATTTGGAGGAAAAGAGGCCGACACTGGTTGCAGCAACCGAAGAAAAGGCGTCAGTTAGGGAAGACCCGCCCTGTGCTTGTGAAGAAGGCGCTAACATCGGATTTGAAATGAGCGGCAGGTAACGTACGTTCGTTTATTTCATGTTACTTAGAAAACGACAAGCTTTACTACCCCTTTCACTGAGATGTAATAGGCACTTCATTGGAAAAAAAACCTCTTAAGATGCGTGCATGTTCTTTTGCTTCTATTCAAATGCATTGGTTGAAAGGTTTATTATTTCATGCGAGATCGCGGTATTAGCAGGATAAATTTTGCACCTGAACTTCTTTTTGGAACTTGATTTCTTAGGTTTTATGTCGTAGTCCGTGAGCTCTTGATCGTATTCCGGTATTCGCTCATCCGACGTAGTATATTGGTTAACCCTGATCTGCCTTTAAATATTTCGAAGAAGCAGTGTTGAAATGTTCTGTCGTGAGCTATAACTTTATATGTTCTGTCAAAGAGTAGCATTAACTATGTCGGATGCTGTCTTGGAATACATTAGAAAACTTTTTGATGCCATCAACTTATTAAGAAGTGCCATTTTATTCTTCGTTTTTTCATAAATGTAGCCGTGAGAAAGGCCTATTTGGTAAGGTTAGTGATCTTAAAGACATGGGAGACTCAATTTCTCTTTATGATTTGGTAAATGATAATACACATGCGATTCCGAAACCCGGTCGTATCATCGCAATAAATGGAATATGTGGAGGAGAACCGCAGTATGGCGATGGTTTTGGAACAATATTACTTCGAGACGATCCACCCGGTGCAGTTAGTGTTTTTAACCACCTAAAGGTTGATATTCGAGGAAGGAACGGAAATAAAGATCTACATCCTCACGCTGTTGAAAAACTTTTGAAAAAAATGAGGTCTGGTATTTCGGTCGGAGTCAGGGGTCGTGTTGAAAAGTTAGACCAACGAAAAGTTCCCAAAGACCCGGCTTATGAAACGTCAACATTTAAGTTGATCGTTGACTCAGATTTTCATGCCTTGGTATACATGGAAAGTAGTTCTGCACCTTTATCTAGGCAACTTTCTCAACCGCGGTATGTGCAGCAGGGCATTTATTCCTTTGTAATGGATGGTAAGAGCCTACGTGTCGGGGATATCATCGAGAACAGGTCCATGAGAATCTTTTGCAAATCTACCGTTTCCGACAATGAGATCAAAAGATTGGTTGTAGCCTTCAAAAATAGTGGCGATGGCGATATTTTGGTTGGTGTGGAAGAAAATGGTAAAGTAACAGGTATGGAATTCACACAAGGGGAGCTCCTAAAGTGGAGAGAAAAAATAACCATGATCATCGGACAAATACTTCCGAAATCCAACGAAGAAATATCAATCTGTGCAACGGACGAGGAAGCGAGAAAGAGCGTTGGAAAGAAATGTTTCATATCTGTGATGAAACTTGGTGATTCTGCTGTAGGAGAGGTCGAAATTGTTAGTGTTGTAGCTCGGATCCATGTCACGAAAGGAGCAGCTCCGGTTTACTTTTCAAAGCCAACGGATATCCACGCGTTCGTTCGAGTCGGAGCTGAAAACAAAAGATTTAGCGATTATGCAGATTTGTTCAGCCGACTGGATTCACTGTGCAGTCGCACAGTTACGCCGATTGCGGACGATGAATCGTATGTTGAACAACAATGCAACAAAGCTGTTGAAGAAATGGAAGGCAAAGAGAAGTATAGGGTTTTTAAAACAATCAGTTTTGAAACTCAGGAACGCGAGTTCAAAATGATCTTCGGGGATAAACCAGTTGACACCATAGAGAAAAAGTATTTGGCTCAGTACTCTTGTGGATTCCTAAATTCTATGGGAGGCAATATTTTCTTTGGTGTCCAAGAGGACGAACAATCTAAACTTGGACATGTCATAGGTATAATAATTCCACGCAAAGAAAGAGAAGAGCTAGTGAGGAAATCCGTCACTATTCTCAGTAACTTTTACCCACCGGTAAATACAAGCCAGTTTCATGTCACATTTTACGATGTTTCCTTGCCTCCCGCACTCACTTTGAAATACCACGAGACTCGTGTAGCCAGGAGTGGGAAGTGTGTACTCCTTCGAGGTCCACCTGAAGAGATTGGTAAAAAATGGCCCAAGTTTATTAAAGATAAACTACGTGGTACGCTCAGCAGAGTTATTCGGGTAAAATCAAAATGCTTTTGTATTGTGGCGGAGACGCAGAATTCTAATTCAGAGGAGTTCACGGAAATTGTCGAGCAGTTCGAGAAAGAAAATTCCAATGTCAAGTTGGATGATATGGACATAAATGAACTGAAACCGGTTTTGAAGGACCTGTGTGTTGTTGAACTGAGAGTGAATCGTTCACCATATCCAATACACATGACCAAAGCCATCGAAACATTCGTTTTTGACAAAGATGGAAAGTTAAACGAGTTAAGTACAGAGAAACTAATGTACAGATTTGGATTAGATTCGAGATCAGGTTTCGATGTGGAGAAATTTTTAAAACATGTTGAAAATTTTGAATCGTCTGGGAACTCTTATATTTTGATAGCTTCTCCTTTTGACCTACCGAAAACTGAAAGAGACCTTTACGGTCTCGTTATTCCCAAGTGGACTCTAACAATCGACTTAGATCAGCATCCAAAACAGGAAGGTCATCTATATGCGATTTTTGAGGATCTTAACGACCTTCATCAAACGGAGCGAAATCGTTACGTTAAAACTCCACAAGATCAAAAGCTCGACTTAAATCCTGAACATGGCATATGTTGGCTTGCAGCTCGTGGTTATGTGGAAATAACTAAGTCTCTCTCCGAGGAAGGTCATGGAAGTTGGAACATGACTCACCGGGACCCTCTAAGATCACTTCTAAGAGCAGAACTCACGAGCTGCGTGAAACCAAACCGCCTTAATTTGGTGGTTTTGTGGGATGAAGAGCATCGTCCGCTTGTAGACTCCTTACGTACGATTTTGGAAGACATACTAAGTATAAATGGACCTCGCATTGCTGTAACGTTTGTCTGTTCAACACCTGGGGCGCAATCAGACATCAGCAACCAATTGGTCAAGCCATTGCAAGAAAACTATTGGAAGATCATCGAGGAAGACCGTGTTTATGTTGCTCCGCCGCACGTCCTGGCACAATTTCTTTCGTGCAAGCTCCCCGCACCCTATCGACCTGAGGACCATTACCAAGTTCCCCACAAAAAGTACTATCGTCAAATGCCACAAATTCTTCCCAACACGTTACCGAAACGACTGAGGCAAAACATCCATGGTCATCTGAAAATGATGTATATGACGAAGGAAAGAAAGCCTGATGAAGCATTGTTGAATAAAGAGCGAAAGCAGTTTTATTCTGGCTCTGAAATCACTCAAGAGGGGTTGCGAGGTGAGATTGGAATAAAGAGATCCAAAATGGCCGACCTTGAAAAAATGTTTAACATTCTTTCCCACGATAAAAAGTCACACGTATCTCTGATTTTCGTGAAAGCGGATCGAGGTGCTGGCACGACAACGATGTGCAAACAGTTTCTGTTTAAATATCACGAAAAATTTCCTTGCGCACAGTTAATGGAGATCAGGGATGGTTTAGCGAGCAACATCGAAGACATAAACAAAGCAACCAAGCTGCCCCTGTTGCTTCTAGTTGACGAAGAAGTCGCACATTTACAAGATTTCTTGGATTTCAAGAAAGAAGTGGAAAGTCGAAATATTAATGTCATCTTTCTAATTATTGAACCTGCTGAGGTTTTTTCCCAAAAGCAGACTACCACTCCGCGTAAAGTCAATAAATCACGAATGAAAAGTGCTAGGGATAGTTCTTTGTATGGAACAAGTCGATATAGAGTGGTCGAACTTAGACGAGAATTGGAACAGAAAGAAATGGAAGAATTGAGAAATGAACTTATTGCTGTTGACGAAGGAAAGGGAGCCAAACTGACGAAATTGACGCAGAAAGCCAAACACGAACGAACATTAAGAACTTTTGCTCATTTTAGCTTGACTGCCTTTGGTAACGAATTCCAAGGTTTAGACAAGTATGTGAAATTCAGGTTGGGATTAGCTGATGAAAAACAAAAAGCAGTACTAGCGTTTTTGTCACTAACTCACGTCTTCACGGACTATTTGTTTCCTGCAAGTGCCTTTGCTGGTTTTCTTGGAACAGAAAAAGTAAGTTTGGAAGATGAATTCGGAAACTCGTATCTTCGAGAACTTTTGAGTCCTCTTACAGACGAAAATGACTCTCGTCGGATATCATTTCTTGAAGTTGCTCAAGAAATTCTACGGCAGTTGGCCGCGGCCTTCTCAGGTGCCGTTCATCAAGACAGGTATTGGGAATATATTAAACATGTCTCTGTTAAAATGGCAAAAGAAGTGTTAAGCGTAAACATTGGTACAAAGAAGATTGACAGACTAGCGAGAAAGTTGTTCGTAACAAGTGAATATGAGAGTGAGAAATTTTCCTTATTAATCCGATCGATGAAGGAAGACTACCGTGATATTGCCCGCGATACATTGATTGATCTCGTCGAAGTTTTTCAAAGGCATACATCTTTTAGGGCTCATTTACTGGCACATTTAGCGAAATATCATATGACTGTTTATGACAACTTTGAGAAGGCAAAACCTCTCATTGAGGAAGCCATAAAAGGTCAAGAGGAGGACGTGTTACTTCATCATATCCATGGCGATATCATAAGACTTCACGTACAAGGTCTTAAAAACAAGAAACACTTTGAAATGAGCACTATTGTGTCGCGAGCAATTGAAAGTAGTGAGTGTTTTGAGATTGTTAGAAATAAACGACCGCACATGAGTCACGGATATGTCTCAGATGCGATGGTCCGAATTACCGTCATGCGAGCAGCAATTAAGAAGATGGGAGGTGGGAAAGACATCAGTTTCGTTGACTATTTGATTAAAATGATTGATGAACTTAAGAAAAAAGACGATGACATTTCAACGAATGAACGATACCTCTTGTCATTGATTCCAGATGCTCATCAGTATCTCGAGGAAGGTGTTATTGACTTTGAGCATAAGGAAATATGGAAAGAACACTTCCTCGAGTGCATTGGTGACCTAGCGAATTTGAACAGATTATGTGAGAAACTTAAAAATGAGAAGAACTCTTTCAGTAGTTCCTCTCCTTGGCTTCATGAGACTACTATGGAGACTCAAACTCTTAATTACGCCCTCGAGATTGAAACGAAGGCCTTAAGTCCAGAGGAACTTGAAAGTAGGATCAAAGGAATTGAGGAATGTGGTTCAAGCTCCAAGTTTGGTGAGAGGTCGATGAAATTTTGGATTCGATATTCTCGTAAGCTAAAGTCAGTACCTCAATTGGAAGCTGTGAACAAAAGAATAAAGCAGTGGGTTGACAAGACAAAGAAAAGAGGAGGAATATCACCACATGCAGAATTTTACAAGTAAGTTAAGTGAATAATAACTACGTTTGCGTAAATTTGCTCGGATACACGTGTCATTGTCAATTGTATTAACGTGTCACAACGAATCCTTTCTAATTAATTATTTAAATGTTTTTGAATGGCCGTGAAAATATTGGTCATTTTGTGGTTAAAACCATGTTTGTTTATAAACGGCGAAGTGTTTTTCTAGTATCTTCAATAGCTATGCTCTGATTTGATTTTATTTATTAGTGTTTATTTATTTATTTACTTATTTACAATTTACGTATTTGTTTGTTTATTTAGTTACTTATTTTTCACATATTTATTTAGTTCTTGAGTTATTTAATTATTTGGTAGTTTGTTTTAAAGTGTCTTTATTTATACTGGATAACCCTATCAGCTACCTAAGCTGTTCTCCCTAGAGGTCCAGTAAGGGCCACCTCTCATCAGTCCAGTGTTACTACAGGAGGAAACTGGAGTACCTGGAGAAAACCTGTGATGCTTGGTAGAGTCAAACTGGACAACACTCTTCTCACATGTGACAAAGAAAACTTTAATCAGATAATTGCACGGAGCCGGAATCGAACCCGAGTCACATTGGTGAGAGATACGTGCACCCCCACTGTACCACCAGCATCCCATATAATTTATTTGTTCTATTGTTTACTTATTTATTCCTATATTTACTTAACACTTCGTTATTTCTTTCTTTCTTTCTTTATTTATTAACTGTTCCAATGTTCCAGTTACGTTGTAAAGGTTCTAATTGCGTTGAAAGATCCCAAAGATCGCGAGAAGATGTCGGAAGCAGAAAAACTGATAAAACGCCAGCAAACCAAGAAATACAATAAAAAGGAGGATGTGATTCTTCCCCTCGAGTGGCTTCATACTAAACATGGTCATCATATTAATTCGATTGACAGCCTTCTTAGTCACGATGATCTTGTTAAGGAAACAAGTAGATCTTCTGGTCGTAGAGATGGCAAACGAAGACCTGGCAGAGAAGTAATTGAGGGTTCCCTTTTTGAACAACAAGTTACCAAATGGGAAGGCACCGTGAAAGAAATTAAAAACGACTGGCAGGGAATTATCGTGTTTAAAGGTCACCTTGATGTCCGCTTCGTCCCACAGAATGTTCAGCCGTCCATGCCGACAACTGGGGACACAGTGAGGTTCTGCTTATCATTCGACAGATATGGTCTTAGTGCCTGGGCAGTGGTGCGTGCGGCTGAGTACAACCAACCCAAGAGTCTTCCGGAAATTGTCAGCAGTGATGAGGACTCCTCTGAAGATGACGAAGTTAAAAAGGATTCGGACAATGAGACTGTCGTCCCTCCTTCATTGTTTTCCTTGGACGTGCCAGAAGAAAGATATAAAACTTGGGACAGTTATAAGGGCGAACGCATGCAAGGCGTAGTCATCAACATAAATTCAGATGAAGGATATGGCTTCTTAAAACACCCAGATGTTTCAGGAAAGCTGTTTTTTCACGCATCTCAGCTCGTCAACCCCGTTAAGTCCTTGGAAGGAACGATCAGTAAACACATGCCGCTGGAATTTAAAGTTGAAAAGTTAACGGAAAGAATTAGAGCGGCAGATATTCATGTACTGAAGGTAAGAAACTCAATGTATTGCAGCACAACAACTTTTTGTAGCTGATTATAATATTCGTTTAAGCTTCAATGATGAACATAACCGTTATTTTTACGTTTGAAGTGAATTCCGAGAAACTATTGTGAGTTTGCCATGAAATCAATAATATACAATAAGCCTCCCTCTTTATTAATCCCGCTTCTCAGGTACCCGAAATTAAATAAGTCCTGCTTGTATCTATTAGAATTTTTACATTAGACTGAAGTATAATAAGACAGAATTAAACTGAATCAAAAAACATACTGGAGGATTCGTTGGAAACACAATGAGTTGATGCTTTCCTAATAATATCTATCTATAATGAGACTGGATCTAGAAAGAAAATACTTTAAATGCCTTACAGTGACAACGAGTTGATAGCTCCTCCTAAAATAGCGTCATGATAGACTGAGTAAAGTAAAAAACAAATTCCGAAAAACAATGACACCTTGAAAACCCAAGATATGAGTTAAAAACAAGACGACAAATGGTTGCAATGATATTTCGACTTAATTGCAAAATCATTGTCAAATCAAAATGATTTTATTTTATAAAATTGTCTGCTGGCACCGGATTTTAGACTGAATAAACAATTTGGTTTTTTGACTACATTTACCCATGCTTGATGACAAAGAGCTATACATATAATGTAAGTCAAGATTACAAAAGTATGTATAATTTCTGGATATAATCTACTCGTTACTGCAGAAAGAAATACCAAATATGTAGAGACTAACTCGACATATTCATTTAATCGATAGACTGAGGATGTCGTACCGCCTCTTCAAGAATACTTGGCTAGTCTGCAAGAGTAAGTATAAATGTCAGTTCTTTCAACGTTTGCATGGCGAGTGATAAACTTGAAATTAATAATTTATTCTTCAACATCCGTTAATCCTTTGTTTACCACAATTAGATATTCATGTCAACTGAACTCTTCATAGAAGAATGGACTTTAAATTCCCGTAGTTAAACAAGGGGTTAAATTACTAGTTGTTGTGCTTTCAACCTGTTGACTCACACCTTCAATACAGTTGTGTACCTTTTGGGAAAAGATCATGAAAACCACTCACTGATATCCAAGTAGGCCTCGAATTTAACCACTGTATTAACTGTATCTGGCCATTGATTTCTCTCTTGCTGGATGCAAAACCTCGAAATGTCTAGAAAGTCACGGCTACCAGAGATTTGCCCTCATTCAGTCACGGTTGTTTTTGCTTTTCCAAAGGGAAAATAATCGTCATTGCTTAGTCATTTTCTAATTAGAATGCATGGTGTGTGTAATAAGCGGTTTTGTCATCGTGCAGTTGACGTCCATTTGAATCAAACGTGGTATCTTGGGTTGCATTCATAGCTCTTCGTGAATCTTCCCCATTGTTTTTGGCGTTGTTCCCCTGTGACCTTCCACACTGCAACACCTCCCCTCTCAGAAATGTTATCTGTGCGAACTTTTGAAATCGCCTTTAGTGCCTTACACAATCTTCCCCAAAATATTTACATGGATGTCAAGAATGTTAAAAAATTACCTGAGAAATCGATTTTTTTTATGTAAAATTCGGTGAAAATACACTAAAATTGTTGTAACTTTTGTGGAAAGTTGATTATTGAATGATCTCATGCAATCTTTCCATTGACAGGACCTCTGGTTCTATTGACTTTCAATAATCTGGCTTGATATCAATAACGCCGAAAGTTACAGTTTTTAACTTAAAATTTTTGATGAAGTTAATATGATGTCACCGTAATACCTCACCGTACTGAAAAACTTTGACCACACGTTCCACACACAGAATATCTCAATTGTTATTCCTTAAATCTGAAATTCATACCTTAAATCAGTAAGCTGCTCAAATGAACTGTCGTTAGCAATTATAGCAAAGTAACGGAATAGGCCCGAACAGCCTTAAAAATATTGTAATTTCCCAGGTCCAACTGGCTTTTTCGTTCTTAAATTCGAGGCCTTTGCCTACGTATACGTATACGTACACGTTAACGTTTAGGGATAGGGATAGGTACAGGTATAAGATATATATATTTATATATAAAAGTAAGGATGTAAATATTCTGAATGACAGATGAACGTTCGTCAAGCTCTAACGTCAGAAAAAGGCTTTCTGAGCCCCAGACGGGGATCAAACCTGCAACCTTCTGATGACCGGTGAGACGCTCTGACCATTGAGCTACCAAGACTCAAATGATGGGCTAAGGTGCAAGTTCGAGATATGTCCGACTTAAGCCGAAGCCACGATATGTTAATAATGTTATCAACGTTCATCTATCGTTCAGGATATCTCCAAATTCCCAAATTTCCAACATATATATATATATATATATATATCACAATGATCACATTATCAAAATTATATAATATATATATATATATATATATATATATATATATCACAATGATCACATTATCAAAATATCGTGGCTGCCGCTTAAGTCGCACATGTGTCGAACTTGCACCTTAGCTCACCATCTGAGTCTTGGTAGCTCAATGGTTAGAGCGTCTCACCGGTCTTCAGAAGGTTGCGGGTTCGATCCCCGCCTGGGCCTCAGAAATTGTTTTTCTGAGATAAGAGTAGCTTCAAGCTCCTACATTTCCAACATATCGCAGGCTCAAAATTTGTTTGTGAAAACTCCAATCTTCACACGGCCAGGTGATGATCAGGTGTGATGATCACCAAACTGCGTGAAACCCGAATTAGCAAGAAACGAATTTAAGTTTATTTTGCCAATTTAATGTGTATGTTTTTGTATATGCGTGTACCTGTACCTATACCTATATATGTACATGTACATGTACATATATAGGTATAGGTACAGGTACATCTACATGTATATGTACATGTATATGTATATGTTTATGTTTATGTATATGTAGTACCTAAAAAGCGAGCGGGAATGGTTTATCGGATTTGAATGCATTGACTATTGAGCTACACAGAAACACCTAATGAGTTGAGATTGCAAATATTTTCCTGTTTGAACTGCTCCTTGGTTTCTGAAATATTGATTGTTGTTGTCTGAAACACGTGAACGTTGAATTTTAGGGAACAGCGCTCTTCATCTTTGTGCAGTCGAGGTGAAATGGAATCCCATATTCCTGTAAGGACTCAAGCTATACAAGGTCGAGAAGAAGGTGTAATCTCAAAGTTGTGCAGTAGTGATAACTATGGTTTTATCAAACCTGATAATAATTCCTACGGTAAAGATACTATTTTCTTTCATCGCTCAAATCTTGTCAATAAAGGATCAGTTCTCAGGATTGGTGATCGCGTTCAATTTCGTGTGTCTGAGACCAAGAAAGGTTTAGAAGCGAATGATATTTTTGTGCAGGTAAGTGTGGGTAATTGCTTGATTGCAGAACACCAAAGGTATCGTGGAAACATATTAAACTAGCAATGAATTTAAACGAGACGAGCTATTAATTGGCAGAAGCACGTGATTAGGGGGATTTGATTTTAAAAGTTCGCAATAACTGTTAATTTATTTACCTTTCTGATTCGTAAACGATGTCCCCCCTTGCTCTTTTTAATATTTTTACAACGACGGGTAGATGAACGAAGGCCCAAACATGCTGTTAATGCCAACAGCTTCAGCTCGGTTTTATTTAAATTCGTTTATAATTCTGCCGAACATGCGGCTTTAGGGTAGCTGTATTCCATTGAACGAACAAGCTTTCAGTTCTGATTGGAAAGATGTGATGTATTTGTCAATGTATTTGGTCCTAAACCTGTGAAGATTTATTCTAGGTAAAATGTGAAAAATTACCTTTAAAAAAAGAGAGTTGTAATATTTAGTTTATTGGTTAAAGTTGCCCGATTTCACCATTCATGCAAACGTTTAAAAGTTGTAGTTGTGTCATAGGTGCACGGTAAATTATTAATGATCCGTAAATAACGAAACTTCTTTACATGTCGCGAAGAACTTGTGAACTGCTTTGATCTTCTTCAAGGAAGCTGGTTCTTGTAATATATCATTTCAGGGAGAACTTATACTAAAAATGAATGCATGCTTTGTTAATTTATGACGAAAATTTTATTGTAAAGTCGTTGAAAATATCTTTTTTAAACTGTGAGCAGTTTATCTAATGACTCGAGTTAGCCTACGCTATTGAGATGGAATGACGTCAGGGTATTACAAAACCTGAGTATGTTTGGTCGTAAGATGAGACACACGTGCAGTATGTGACTATGCTTTAGCTATATTAAAAATATCTTACCATGGATAGCGAAGTTAAAGTAAGCACGAATCGAGCAAAGGCTTCAGAATATATGGGAAAATAACAATCATATTCATGGGAAAGTGATAATCTAAGCAATAAATGCCGATAATGAGTGAGTTCTGTGAAATACTTGAGGAACTTTGGTATTTGGGGATCGAGAACTTTAGGATTTTTTTCGGTTCAATATACTAGTATTACCACTCCTTGTTAACAATATAAAAGGAGCGAAGTATCTCACACACACAAAGTTTTGTGTGTGAAAGAAAAAAAGGATTAAGTACAAAACCGTCCGCTCCCACTGAAATATTATTCCAAATAAATTTATTATCAAATTAGAATGAGAATTAGAAGTAGATGTAGAGGTGGCGGAAGAGGAGGGCGCAGACGAAGACGTGCAAGTGGAGGTAGAGGTAGTGGTAGGGGTTAGGGTTGAGATAGAGGTGGTGGATCGAGGTAGAAATAGGAATAGACGTAACGAGTGAGCTCGAGGTAGATGGAGGTGGAGTTGGAATTAGAACTTGAGTTATAATTAGAGCTAAAGTAAGAATTAGAACCAAAGTTAGGGTTAAAAGTACAATTAGAATTAGAGTTAGATTTAGAAGAAGAACTAAAGGTAGAATCAGAGCAAAAGCTAGAATTATAGCTAGAATTAAAGTTAGAGTTAGCATTGGAATTTATGTTTCGTTCAAAAACCTCTTCTTCTAAATCCTCTAATGTTACTTATTTTAAAGGGGGTATATATCTGAACGAGGAAAGAATCCCTTTTTTGTTGACCCAATTACGGACATTCTCATTTGGGGGAAGAGTAAAATCCTAATTTTTTTGAGATGTTGGAAACATTTATTGCGTTAAAGTATTCTTCGTTTCTTCTTTCAGAGTCAGTACAGCTCCAACAAAAAGTGGGAATATTTCGTCGGTCGTGGGATACGAGAAGGTTCGGTGTCTCGCACAACGAAGGAAGGAGGCTTTATTAGCTCAACAGTGACGGGGCAAAAGAACGATCTGCGTTTTTATCACGAAGACATTCTGAATGCAAGTTTTGCAGTTGTCGGTGCTAAAGTACATTTTGAAGTTGAGAGAAGAGGTGGAAGATGCATTGCTGTAAGAATTAACGTCATTGGTAATTCGCAACCATTGGTAGGTTACTAGAAGAAAGGGTTACTCACGTACAGTTAGCCGGAATAAACTGTTTCATCTAGTAGTCGTGAATAAATGACAGTGATGCAAAGAAAAGTACCATATCCTACAGTGACAGTTAGGGAAAACGCAGATTGGCTTCGATTAATCGACCAGCTTTGTCTTCTGACGTTAAGGTTTTTGACGCATTTTGAATTTTTGGATACCCGGCAATTTGATAGCGCTCTAGGACTGAGTGGATCTCGATTCACTTTTTATGTCTAAAGATAAAAGTATCTAGATTTTTTATGTCGAAAGATATGAGTTAATAGACAAGACGAGAAAACGTTTCAGCTCAACGTTTTCTTGTCTTGTTTATTAACTCCTATCTTGGGTTTACAAGATGCTAATGTTCGGAGTTGTCTTCTTATATTTCTTAAAATTGTCAGCTGGGAAAGTTTTTTTTATAACTAAATATTTTGGACATTTCAAAATTGACTTCTTTGTATGCGAAAAAAAGTTCTTCATATTTAAAGGGTGTCATTGAATTAGTTGACTATTTGTCTGTTTAGTTAGATTTTGATTGTGATATTATTTTTATGTCGAACGGTGTATTAAAACAGGGAATCAACATTTCTCTTCTTTCTAGCGACAGACTAATCCAAGGTTATCAGTCCCAAGTACCAGTTCGGCAGGATTTCCTCCAAATTATCCGGGCATTTCTTTCCCCCACACGTTCGTGTTTACCAGGTTTGTATAAAAAGAATTACAGTGAGATTACTAAACAGTCCAGCATAGAATGTTTGAATGGCTATTGTTTCCCAAACTAGAGTGAAAACTGACATAAAATCTACGAAACTTGTATCGAACTCAGAAATTCGGATCACATGTGAAACATAGTATATGCAAACTTGTCGTGTTTCCGAAAACCTGATGTTGCCCATCTTTGCTCAGAAAGTGTACTTGGTAAATTCACTCCGTTTATTTTGAGAAAGCTTGTTAGTAATTTCAGATACGATTGCGTATAAAATAAACACAAATAACTTCGGGGTCGTGCGGGGATCGTGTTCGAAAGCATTTTCCAGCCAAAAACTTTCGACATACAAACAATTTTCATGAGAATAGTGCTTTTTAGTATAATTACACAGGTGATTATCGAAAACTCCGCGTGGTGATTGGCCAGAAAATTACGTCATAAATCTTGATAATCATCTACAGGTGAACATAATAGTGAAGGCTCAGAAAGAAGACGGCGGCTACCTTTTTAAATGTTACCGAGGAGATTTTAAAAGTGCTTGTTCGCTACTTTCTTTCAAATAATCACCAGTGTAATTATACTAAAACAATTATTCGCGTCAGGCTCAGTGAATATTATTGAATATTATTGAATAGATTATTCAACAATATTCACTTCGTCTTCGGCGAATAATTGTTAAATAATGGTTTCAAGACATCTCTGTTCAACTTAAATGAGAGATCGTGAATACTATATGCAGTGATCGATTGCAAATTATTGCAGTTATCGGGAACAAGTGAACGGAAGAATATTTTGTTGGGAATACCAATTATTTGCTTTCTTTTAGGCCTATGGAGCCTTTCGGAAATCAATTTGATGATGGGGACCAAATGGACAAGTTGGCGTAGAAGTATATCCAGATAATAGGCAGATATAGCGACTTACTGTGTATCAATTACAAGAAAATTTTAATTGAAGATCCACGAGACAAATATGCTGGCTCTGCCGTTAACTCAATTAGAATTTAGGGAGTTTGGTTGTTCTTTCTTTTCGTGCCTCAACTGTCAAGTCTTAGCTATAGACGGTTTTTAAATTTACTGTATCTGTTCGTGCGTTTGTATCATTCGTTAAAAAGAATCGTAGAAAACTTGTGACATGCGGATTGAAGTTCGAATCTTAAGAATTGATAAAAAGAAATGTTTTATTTCTTAATCAATGGTATCAATAAAAACAGAGTAGCATTCTTTCAATGATAATGTTTTACATATAAGTTAGCTGTGCAACCTCCAAGTGGAGTAATAAAAACCGGCCATGACTTCACAGATTTCATGAGCAATCGGAAAGATACAGGAACCACAACACTTCATTTATCACTAATGTCACATTTATTTCAATAATGAAACTAGATGTACGTCGTTTGGGTAAAAGAGTCCAGGAGAACATTTCTTTTTCAATTCGATTCCTTGACGAACGTGTGTTCACTTTGAACTACTGTAAATTTAAAAAATGATAATTGATAATATGGAACACGCACCACGTCTCACGTGGTGGGTTGTAATGAACAAATGAACGAACGAACAGACGGACAAGTGAACGAATGAATTAAATAGATCGACTGAGTAAATGAATTGGATGAATGAACCGGATGAAAAAATTGGGTGGATGAAATCGAATAAATAAATTGAATGAATTGAGTAAATTAAATGAACGAAGAAACGAAGCAATGAGTGAACGAACCTTTTTATATGAATAACCGTCAACAAGCAGTATTCGAAAGACTTCACTGCAACAAACTCAGTCGACACTGGAATTCTTCCAATGGCCGGTTCCCCTTACACATCTGCTGAATACAACTACCAGAATAACATTCGAAATTTTGTTTGTAATGTTAATCGGAGTGATTGTCTTTCCATTCGTTTTGTAAATTCAATGTTTGCATGAAAGTGAAAAAACGCAAAGTGTTCTGGTAATTGTATTCAGCTGACGTAATAAGAGGAACCGGCCATTCCGTGAGCGTACTGATTCATTCAGGGATTGTGACAATTTTCAACATCTGAGCCCTTCCGACTAATCCGAAGACTTGCTCTTGTTTCGAAGTATTTCTCGCTGGGGAAGTGAATACTCGCTTCTCCCTGGCTATTAACTCATTTTAGCCATTAGAATTTAGTTGACTCTATCGTTAAATTATAGAACGGAAAGACTTTTTTGTCAATATCATCGTTTACACCCGAGGGAAGGGACGTGGTTGTCAAGGTGGTTGTTGCTAGGGATTTTTCTCGCAGGTCCTAAATAGCGTATTTGTTCCAGCGCGGCAAAATTACAAACATGGCGACGGTAATGGCTCGAAGTTTGCCAGTCGCTGTATCCTTGTTTGGAGCTAGTTTGGCGAAAATAACATTCATGTACAGCTAGAAATATGGTCGAAGGATGTGAGGTTTTATGAAGGAAACTTTTTTCTCTACAAAATGAAAAGGATAATGAAAACACCGAAGGAGACAAACCACTGTAAGTATATTTACTGTTCCATCTCGTGAAGAATTAGTAAAATAATTATATTCTCTTGGCAAGTCTTGGGTATAATTTGAAACAAATGTGTATTATAAACCTTTCGGTTAACTTGTACTGAACATGGTATGTGTTTGGCCGTAGTGTGGCGAAATAATATATTTAATAAATGAACTATTCGCAGAAAAAATTCTCTGGTGAAAACCCGCCTTTTAACCCAAATATACAACTATAATTTTACACTTACAGAAAACTCATCCTGTATAAGTTTACGTGAGCTGAATAAGTGTTACGCTTTTCTTTAAATATATCATGTGCATGACTGTCAAAAGAACTTATGAAGTATTTAATGCTTCTTTGATATTCAAGGACACTTCCTTATTGTCACCACTTCCATTGCCTGTGGTAATGATATGCAGTAACTAGTTGAAGCTTTCTGTAGCTCAATTTGATCAAGTATTTTTACTCAACTGAAAAGCCATGAATAATGGAGAATGGTATCATGTGCAACTACAGGTGTCTTTGGGGGACCCCTGTTTTCCCCATGTTTCCCCCAGGCATCTTCAGAGTCACAGCCCACCATGCCAGCCCTTGAGAAATCTTGCATAAACCCAATTTTAGCTTAAATTAAACAAGCTAAACTTCTTTGTGATGCTGACTGCTAGTGAATAATTGCCAATCATCACCTATGAAACTTGTGTTTGTGGTCAAGGAATTGCCCTCATGTCAGCAAAAACTACCATAGTCTACCTCAGGTAAGGGGTGACCTGTTTTAATCTGTGGGGAAGCTTTGAAGATATCCTGTTGTCTTCTTCATCTTGCTATAAATTGCTAAACCATATGGTATTGTTCACATTACTGTACTTTGTTCCTTGACAATGGCTGCTGAAATGTTGGAAGCATTTAAGTCACTAGAATACTAAAAACAGCAATCCAAATAGTTTGAAACTTAAAGATATAATTGGAGAGCATTCCTCCAGATCCCCCTGGTGAAATTGAACCTTTTGACCAACCACTTCCCTTGAATGTACAAGATGTGCCTCTGTCAAAATTTCCTGGGTCTGCTTCTGTGTAAAGGAATCTTTCATAATTAAATTGCAAAGCTTTCTTCTTAAGGGTCAGGCTAATCTTGTTTGCTTCAAGTTTGTATGCAGACTGGATTGTTACCTTATGGCTGCAAGAAAAGAATACTTAAAAGTGAGATTTTTGAGCAGAGATTGGTTTAGGTTGCTTACTAAGTCAGGTAGTCAGTTTGCTACTAAACATAAAAATTTAGGTGCCAACTGGATTATTTTTCCTGAAGAAGTCACAATTTCAACTTTGTAATATATTATCTTGATTAATCTAGCAGCAGTTACCTTAACCATTGCAAGCAAAGCTAGTTTTGTCATATAAATACATTCTGCAAATTGCTGAAGGGAAACTTTTCTCAAATTAAACCACCTAAATACGTTTTGTCCAAGCGAAATGCAGCTGTGGATTATTGTTCACGTCGATCGGGATTTTCAACAGAGTATGACGCAAACAAACACTTTTTTCCCCAAAATATCATCTTTCAAAGATATTGATGTGTCTACAGGGTTTGGAAACAACCGCGGGAGCAATCTAAAATAGTAAAATATTAACATCCAGCCGAACGATTGACTTTGTCAAATAAACTTGTTGAACTTGTAATATAAATGACTTGCTTCGAAAGTCTTACGAGTTTATCTTTGAATCTTCGTATGAGGGCACTATCCACGGTAAGGTGACTAAAAGGGACAGTTTGCGCAAGCGGATTGTGCCTGGGGGACACTATTTGCTGTGACAACGGCGTCGTTTTGAGAATGTGGAAAATGCACTTCGTCAAGTCCTGTTTGTAACCTGGACGGCGTTAAGTATACATGTACCGTGCGGACCACAAACTATTCATCTCTTGTTTTTGAGTGATGTCACGAGACCGCCACGTCTTTTCTTGAACTCCCTAAACTTACCAGATGCAGCCCAAAACGTTCCGCCGATACGTCGCACTGCGCAGTGTTAACACAACGTCATATCGAACGCTGTGCAAATCGAAAGACGCGCGTGACGTTGCATCAGATTAAAATAGTGTATATCAAACCGGGTGCCACCCAGCAAGCTTGAACTGGGCAGGCGTACGACCTATCTCGTCCGTAACGTGGCCCGACGGTAAACGCGCTCTACACCTCGCTAAGCATGACTGGATACGCGGAGAACTGCGCGACAAAACTGTGCGATGCGATCGGGTAATTCGTATTGGCGACGCCTCACGATTACGCAATCTGATACAAACGTAACCATGTAAGGCTAACTTCTAGCGCATCTCAAAACCAACTGACGTTCCTTGATCTTTTTTATTTTGTGGAGTTATAAATCCATTCTTTAAAATACCGGCGACAGAGGTACCAGACGGGAATCGTAAACGAAGAAGAAATAGTAAAGCCTAGCAAAAAACACGCAAAATGGGCATATTTAAAGGTTTATAGTATACACCTAACGTTTCGTTGCTACACGCAACATCCTCAGAGAATGAATAACTTATATTACAAGGTGATAAATATTGTCAAATATCATGTGATAAATATCATGTAACATAACCACTATAATATTTATCACCTTTGTAATATGTTATTCATTCTCTGAGGATGTTGCGTGTAGCAACGAAACGTTAGAATTATACTATAAACCTTTAAATATGCCCATTTTGCGTGCTTTTTGCTGGGCTTTATTATTTCTTCGTTTAAATCCATTTTTTCTAACTAGTTCCCAAAAACTCTTTCCAGAATTTTTAGTATGATAATGAACTGCATAAAGCTGGTCTTTAGTCTCTAACTCAAAGTGAGAAATGTGATGACTTTCAAGTACAGCTATCTTTCTTTCTTTACAATAAGCTAGAAGGTAACAGATTTGATGTTATCTAAAGTTTCAATAATGGAAAATCTGGAGACATTAACCTGAGATCGTACTTTTATAAGGAGCGATGGAAGATACTATAACGCTAATTGAGAAGTTTCACTGATGAACTACCACTTGTTCGATGAATAATCTCATCAGCCTGTCGTTGGAATCTCTAGTTTGCAGACGAATTACTTTGTATTAGGAATGGATTATTGTCAAATCATTGTCTGAGTTATTCGTTTGAACTTCTGTATTTATACTAATACAAAACAAGATAATGTTAACTTATAAGGCAATCCGCTTGTTTTTCCCAACTATAAAACGGAAATCATGGTGTAATTTAAGCAGTCAGTTACCGTCATCATCGATTAATATTTACCAACACTACTTCCAGACACTTAACTTAAATTTTAATATACTATCAATTTGACGAGTTATGTTTCTTAAATACAATGTTTGATACTCCACGTCTTATACCTGAGAAAGTGACTTTCTTAGTTTGTTTTGTTTCACATCCAGCGAGAGCGTAGGAAACCGATTGTTCACGTGATTCTGAAGAGACATGCCACTCATTTGAAACGCTCTTCACCAGCCATCAGTCGTTATCTGGATGTCCGCTAGAAAGTAGTAAGATGATGGCTACTAAGACCACTCAACACTCATGCCAAATATAGTGAGGTGGCTATTACTTATTGCGAACATCCATTTACTGCAGAAGTATCCCCTGTTCAGATGAACTTGCCAATTGAGACGACGTCTATAATTAGTTTGGCGGTAGGTCTCTATGAGGACTGAGTCGAATTACCGCATTACGTGATACTATGGTATTGATCTATTCCAAAATAAAAGTTCGAAAATTCCTCGGTTTGGTCTATTGTAAAAAAAGAACTTCTGTACATGTTGGTGATGGTAGATCGTCCAGGTTAGTATAGTCTTGAGAAAGACTATTGGTTCAGAATGACTTCGTGGCTTGAATAGCCGAAAACGGCGAACCTTTGCAGTGCTATTCTTAATCAAGCCAACCGTTAAGAAACAATATTTTTCAAGGAAACACAACAGATGTGAGTTGATCGTCGCTTGATAGTGTATTTTTAAAATAACATTTCCGACACATTAATCGTCACGTCAAGTTACATTTCCCAAAACCAAAACAAGTTAACCAGCTTAACTCTTCAAGGCTGAAAAATTTCAAATATTCCAAAATGTACCAGTATCTTGTACCTTGGTTTTGTGCCATGCGTCCGTCTCGACGTACATGCCACTTAAAACAGTACCTTTAGTAAATTAGGCTGTGCGTCTCTGTCAATTTTGACCTACATTACAACATAGCGTTGACAGCGCCACATCAGTCAATACCAAAACGACGTAATGAAAATGCTGTGAATTGTACTTTTTTGCCACTTTGTCCTTAAGGATTAGTATTATCGCTTGCGTGGTTGACCCATCCAACAGCCAGACTATGCAGTTTTGCTCTTGTCGTAGACCTGACTTTCTCTAGTAAACATTTATGAATGCACGTTTCTCAAGGGCATACTGCAGATTTCGGCTGAGTGTTGTTTAATGACATATAATTAGATTATTATTGAAATAACATTTCCAGTATATGGCAAGCTTATTTTCTTGTGGTTCAAAACTTGTGAAGGAAAAATTTAAAATATTTCAAAATGTACCAGAATGTGGTTAATCATATCTAGCTTAAACACCTGTTTTTTGCATTATCAAATAAACAGTATTGCCATGACATGACGGCATTTTTCTGCTAATATGCTGTGTTGACAAATCTGCAACATTTCGACGGAGAATACGACCTATTACCAGTCTTTATATGAAATTAACGGCAAGACCGAGATAGACTGTTACCGTTTGTTCATACTGTGCTCGAAACCCGCTAAAGTGGATGACTCTTTTGGAAAGATCATACGTGCCTATAAGTTCGTCCGTCAACAAACTGTACTTCAGTGGAATAATTTGTTGTGGAAAATATGCCAATGTCATTGTTCTATATCTCGACCGCGTCTTGATATACACGAATAATTATTTGGTATGAAATGTTATTTTGCGGATTTTGATAGAATTGAAGGCCAAGTGTTGCTGAAGTGAAAATTTATGATTTATGTCTCCATGACTACGGCATGTCGTTCAAGCCTTCTCGCGAACCAAGCCCAACCATATTGCGTCGACCTTACTGGACTCAGCGGTGCCTTGGCCAGCAGTGCAGGGAGAAGGTCCCCCGGAATCCCCGAATCGGCTAATTCTCAATTGCAAAATAAAGTCGAAAGTTCGAGTAATGATATCAATATAGTAGAAACTACTGTCAGCGGTCAAATTCACGACCTAAATGTCAGCCGGTTACTTACCTGCATAATATGCATTTCAACTAGCAACAAAGGAGTACATCGAAAACTTTCCAAAGACCTTGTTAGTTATGCTGCAAAAGATTTGGCAAGACATTTTGCAAGCATGATATAAAAATGAAATTTTACGAAACCTGAAAACACTACAGAAACCGGTGCCTTCAAACTTACAACCAGTATTCCTTCAAGTGCAACAATTATTATTATAATTATTATTTAAGTTGTCGGCTGGTTATGGTTTTTAGTACATTTTAGAATGGAAATATGACATGGTCTCGTTTCGCCGATTGGCTAGCACCGTAGATCTAGAATTTAATGATTGCTTCAAATATATACACACCAAATGCTGGTCTTAGAGAAACCACTCTTACAAAACGTGAGTATTGCCATGTACAAAGTCAACGAAGAATTAGAGATAAAGAATTCTACGAGACAGTTTTTCACTGACGAATAATCTCCCTTTCTCAAGGGAAAAACCTCTTGTGGAAACCCTGCTCAGTCTTCTCAAGATCATCGATATTTCCAACCCAAAAGCCGTTTATAAGTCCTCTTAAATTCCTTGTTGTGAAGTGCATACAAGAACGGGTTCAACATGCAGTTCAGGTAACCAATTGTAAGAAGACAATCATATGCATAAGGCGGCATACAACCAATCCCACTCAAACCTCCGCACGCATTCCCCACCAAGCTAGCCAATGTGAACGGGTACCAACACGCAAAAAAGGTTCCTACAATAAGAGCCAACGACTTGGCGGCTTTGACGTTTTTCCGTTGCGTTGGAGACGCGGTCGTTGAGTACGTGGACTTACGTTGTCCGCCCTTAGCTCGATCACCGTTGGAGTCGTCCTCACAGTACGTCAAAGGCGAACCATCTTTGGCAGACGGTCGACCATTGCTTGCCCCTACGTCATAAGTCAGAGGTGTTCTGCCGTTCGTTGCCACGGAGATGCTCTCGAGGCGGTGGATTCTGCTGGCATGGGAACGTGCGATTTTATAGATCTTGAAGTAAATAACCGTCATGACTAAAGGTGGAATAACGAAGTGTAATACTGAGATCATATAGGAGTATATTTCTGCGATTGGGAAAAAGCACTGTGGGGCCTCCTCTGTGCAGTTGTTCGTCGGCGCATGGTCTTTTTTCCAGCCCATTATCGGCAACAAGGCCATGAGTGTGGCGTAGATCCAGACGCAGCCGATTACGATGAGTGCTCGGGATGGTGTCGTGGTCCGTTCGTAGTGGAAAGGATTACTAATGAGTCGAAACCGATCGATGCTCACCGCCAAAAGGTTGAGTATAGATGCGGGCGCCGAGATCAGGTACATAGTGGTGTAGAACTCACACATCGGTTCGCCATGAGTCCAGGAACGTCTCTTTATGATGTCCAAGTCAAATGGCATCACGCAGATGGTCGTGACGAGGTCGCTGATGGCAAGGTTTAGAATGAAATAGTTCGAGACGACACGTAAATTTTCGTTCACTTTGAATGCGATACATACCAAGGTGTTACCTAAGAAGGATCCTGCGATTATGATGCTTAGACACACAGCAATGAACACACGCACAGCTTCCTCGGCAGCTTCTGGCTTGCTGATGCAGCTGGAATTGGTGATATCCTGAGTTGAATTCATCATGTCGAGATAACAGAACTTCTGTGACGCCACTCAGAAATGTTTCAAATTTCTTCTGCAGTTTGTTTGAATGCACGCGGAAGCGTGGATTTACGAAGTCCGTTTAAATTCGGGTTCTTGGTTGGGTGGACTGTGTAACGAGCAATCCTCTCGCTCGACTCACTGTTTATGTTAAAACCACGTTCAGTTGTGTAGACCGTTGGTTGAAAAGTGCTCCCGTCAAGCTGTTCTCGAGATTTAATGTAAAAATATCACGACCACCCTTAGTATGAAGTAGACTCTTGGCTAAAGAGACGGTTTATGGCAGGACCACCTTGCCAGTGTTGACACTTGGTCGAGTTAAATGACAGTACCGCGCTTTCTGAGTGTGTTCTCAGGTGGTTAGACTATTTGTCGTATTTGGAAGGCTCTTTATACATTATATTACATTTCAAGGAGAAAATGGTCGAAAGGCGATCATGTCACTATTATCTCTGCTTCCAACGTTATTTTAGATCAATTGATAATTCTTCTGTCATCGGTCCTTGTCCGAATGCCAGAGTCGTGCAATGGTTTAACCACTTCTGTTTCTCTTCAACCGTAACCAGCCAGTCCCCAACGATATCTAAAAGCAATCACTATCGTTAGTTTTAAACATTGTTTAACACTCTGAAACTTTCTGGCACAATATTCAACTACTTGACACAATCTTGGAAACCCATGTATTTGAAGGTGGAGTTTGGGGGAAAAAAATACCTCAGTATATGATGTCAGCTCGGCAATTATCACCTCAACCACAGAAAGACTAATGCTCCCACGCCATCCTTGCATGTGAACTGATGTCGGTTTAAACAGACTTTCTCAAGAGCAAACGTGGTGTTTTTAATACTTACGGCACAAAAAACTAATACCGTTGACACCGTTTCGCCAGCCTTATCCGTCAGGTTACTAGTGGCAGCGTTTTTCGACAAACGTTCTTATTAAGCTATTTCCTGTTTGCAGAGCATGTGTGTTCATCACTGTAGACTATGTAAACACCGAAGTCCAGTCATCAGCGAAACTTGCTCCCAAAATATATCAGAGCGACATAGCTAGGAGAGACGGCGATAGAATACATAACCTAAATCGTAATTTCTTTGGAAAGAATGTCGCGGAAACACTGAAAGTGCTCTTTATTTCTGCGGAAAACGGCTCTGGGCTCGTAATCTTCATGGAAATGAAAGATTACCCGAAGCCGACAGAAGCAAATATGGATTTGTAATCAAGGCATGTGTTGTCATGTATTTTTGATAAGGAAAAGTTACCCCCTAGATATTTATTTGATGAAGGTTCAGAAAATCATTGAACAAGCTTCGCCGAAAAAATACCTTTGGAGGCGTGTTTGACGAAGATTGCTGTCAACAAACAAAAAACCAACCTGAGCGTATAATAACGAGGGAGTCTATTTATAGTATAATGATCGTGGTCAAGGAAAATCACAGTTTCACCTCCATTTTCGTTAGTGTTGCACCGCTAAGCGGTAAGCAAACTAATCGAATCGTTTTTTTGTTAATTAAAATTTTCCTTGAGAGCAATGTCTAAGCAATCACAAACAAACGAGACTGAAAAAAAACATGCTGCAAAGTCTATGGTTTTGTTTGCTTTATTCTGTAAATCGGCACAAAATGGGAACGGTGTTCAAATGTTGAAATCGTGGCAAACTGCACGATAATCCCTAGGAATAGCCACTGGATTTCTTAATTACTTCAGTTAATCCTCTAATTTGGCATTATCTGGAACCAAGTGCTCTGTTCACTTCGAAACCACAGCCAAAGAAAGGTTCGAGATGATAGCACTGTGACATCGCTGTCTTATCTGTTACTTCTTCGCGTATCTCCGTTATTTCATAGCGATCTATCCGGAAATCAATGAGCGCGCTATCGTCTTTTGGGAGCGTTGGTAATACATCAACTTCAAATATATGTATTGTGCGATGTGAAATTTAATTTTTATTTATAATTACCATTAAGAAGGTGTTAAAGATGCTTTTACGCAGTCCCACATCTAGGTCAGAGTGAAACTGTAACGCAATGCACTTCATAGGAAGATGAAAGAAGTGTCAAAGTTATTTGAATTACGTTTGTATGACATGCATGACCAGGATTTTATCCTCGTGATACTGTTGCATATGCTGCTGTACTACACCGTGTGCTAGATCCCTCGTGAAATTGGCCGAGGGTCTGCCTCAGCGTCAGAACAATAACTGTTGTAAGTGGCGTTAATTGTCGTTTATGACAAAGACTTTAATAAAAATGGATATCATTTTCTTTTCTACATTTTGATTAGCGACAGTTGCGAATCAATTTGGAAAATGGTCAGCAATTGCGTATATATTGTATTGCGATTTTTTGTTTGTTTTGTGTTTAAGGTGAACCAGGTGGGAAAACACGATCTCACGAAATGCTAACGTTTGCTTGCTCCTAACCCATCATTTGTGTACATAACTATGCCAGTAGTTTGAAAATATTAGCTTACTCCTGCCAAGCACAATGCACTTGTGAATGTTCTATGAACATCATGCTATAAAATAAATTAAATGCCACAACTCTGTTTGAACGTGAACTTGGATAAGTTTTAACTGCGTTGGTCAGATGACAGCAAGCAAACAATTGTTTTTTGGACAACCCAATGGGCTGGTGACTTCGGCTGGACTGAGTTAAGAGCACAATCCACAAAATTTTACGCGGCGGCCTTTTCGTAACAATCGGTAGACGAACGTTAAATCACTAAAGCCTCGCAATGGATAGCCACCTGTATAAAACAAAGCATACTCCGAAGAGCAGCATCTTGTGCACTCAAGATTTGAGTAATAAACAAGACAGTAGGGTATGCGGTGATATTTCGATTTTATTCCATTGTCAAACTTGACAATGATTTTGGAATAAAATCGAAATATCACCTTATATCCTCCTGTGTTGTTTATTACTCAAATCTTGAGTGCACAAGTTGCTGCTATTCGGAGTATGCTTTGTTTCATATTTCTTAAAAGTGTCTGCTGGGAATGGTTATAGTCACCTCTGCTTATACAGTTTTATTGCCGTAGGATCTCGGTTCCTGCACGTCAATAGAAATTCAGACGAAATTTTGTCGTAATTCTAATAAGTCGTAATTCAGGACGGGTTGCTTTTCGCTATATGTGATGTTTAACTATTCGCAGTTTACGGTGTATGTGATTTGGCCACAAGAGTCTTCAGGATGTATTGCAACATTCACGTGCGAATAGTAAGCAGGAATGGTCCTCTTAAGAGTTATTTCAATTTTTTTGCGTGCTATTGGTAGTATGGTACTTTTTAACCTGTTCGATCATGTCTTTCTTTAATACATTTTTACACCATTGCAAATCATCAAACGGATTAGCTTGCTCATACGCATCGAACTCTCTAAATAACTCTGAAACCTTTCACAAATAGAACATTGTCAACAGCTGTTTTCTAGTTCAGTGCCATTAAGGACAGGGTAGCAACCGGAGGGTTAGCAGAAGGTGATAAAATTCCTCTTAGAAAGTTAAGTTTGTTGGAACCGACGATTCATCCGACGTTATGCTTTGGTGATTTTTATGAAATTGTGCCACAAAATTAAGCTTGTAATCAGACAAAAGATGTTTCAGCAGCTCAACAAAAAGTTGTTGGTCAGACCTTTTATAATGTTGACCTTTTCCTCGGCCAGTGTGGAATACTTCACAAATATTGTCCTTGCAAAATATTGCATGGAAGTCGCGTTAGTCTAGACGTGTTATGGTGATTTAACTCAACGACACCAACCTTCATGGTCTGTACGTTGGGTTTTCGCTGAAAATGCCTATTTTTGTCTACCCAATTCTTTAACTGATTGCAAGACCTAGAGTCGGTAAATTTGTGGTGAACGGACAGACCCCTCTTCCTTGCGAAAAATACTTGCGTCTTGACAAAATAATGCGTTGCACACGGAAAAAAGGCCCTTGAATTTGGAGAATAAACCCACGATTAGACCATTAGGCGAATTAGCCATGTTGCTCGGAGTTGATTACTTATGAAGGATTGACGTCTTGATCGTTGTGATGAAAGCTAAAATTACGAACAAGTCCATGTCGATCATAACAAGACAATTAACTTACTTTAGTCACTAGTAAGCCCGATCTGGTGTCTGTCAAAGTGTATCTGTCTGGTAAAATACCAGATAACACAAGTACAAATATGTTTACATAAAAATACGGCTCCAGATAATGAAAGTATGGTATGTAAAACAGGTTACCTCTCGCTGGGCGGTATAAAGTTTGAGTGGTTTTGGACGAGGATGTTGGAAAAGGGGAAGCCAAGAGTTATTAGTACCACATTTTGGATCAGAATTTTCTCTACAGTTTCGATTCACTTTTCAAGTCCATTGCTTGTCGCAAAGTTCCAGAAATGTGCGACATGAATGCTTGAATGAGCATGCGAAATTTTCAAAATTTAAGTTTTTATGTGTCATTGTTATGCTTTACTGTCAGTGCTTTTGGAGTAAGCTGACGTGGAATGTATAAACATTTAGTTCAAAATCAAGATGGAATTGCGTTTAAATGGATTGACATCTACATCTCAGACGTCCAGAATTCAGACATTTTCTTGAAGGAGCACACCCTCAGATCGTCTCTCTATTCCCTTGCATTTCATTGGCCTCTTTCGCTTCGAAACTAAAAGTATTTCATCTAAGTCTGGTTTTTTAAAATACAGGTTTTATGTAAACATATCTCGTCGCCTTAACCCTTGGTTTTTACATACATATTCCTTCCGTTGTTGTGCTACATTATTCATGAAACAGATAGCTGTTAAAAGATTCTACGTTTGGTTATCTTTAATATCATTCAACCTGGCACAGCTCAACCGTCTGTCTTATCACAGTGGACACTTGAGAAAGAACATGAAGAAAATGTGAAATTGATGTCCTGTTACAACAGTATTTTTCATCCTGAGCAAAAGGAACGAATTGTTTTTTTTTTTGCTACTTATACAGTATTGGCGAGCCGCTCCTTGTTCCACATGCGACCTGACTGGAAACATTTACTCGTTTGTTACAACGACGTTATCAAGTAAAATTTAGATAGGTGACGGTTGTGTGTAATGTAACATTATTACTTTCTAGCTGGAACCGTTTCCGTTTACATGCGATGTTGCCAAGAGGATTTCGTCATGACCACAGCGATGTTAATATGTGGAACGTGTGGGGTCATAGGTATTGTTTAACTGCTCATTGTCGATTTAATGACTAGAATTGACCACAAGTGTTTCAAGAGGCGGTAAAAGAACATCCAGCCTTCATTATGACGTCAACGATGGCATTTGTACAACGGGACAAAGAGCTTAGACGGATGCAGGCCGGTTGTATTAAGCGTCTACTCAATGAGGATTTAATTGGTTCGAAGAATTCGAGATGCGACAAAAGAGTTAATGTTGCGTGGTTTCATTTAAATTCTGAAACATGACTTGCTTTGTTTCTTATCGTCACATTCCACAGCTTGTCCTAATTTCCTTATGTCTCCCGCAGCCGGTTTCAAAACTCGGGTTGAGGCTGGATTTGAAACAGTACACAGAGATCGGATTGGATTTTTAGACCACCAGAGAGGACTGTCTTTAGAATTAAGACGAAAATACAGCTTTCGGCCTTATCGTACGTGTCATTTTTACTTCAAAGCAAATATTCATTGCATTTACCTCCAAGAATGATTGGACTGATCACAAAACCTGCCGGTCCGAATTCCAAACCGAGTCAGCTCCCTCATCAGTGGATCTTTTTCACCCGTTCTAAAAACGCTTCCGTCAGTTCTAAACTTTAGAACAACGCTTTGAAGCGTGGCCTGATTGTAATCAGAGCAACCTGGCCCTAAGGAAGTTTTCCTCCAAAAGTCGGGGAGTTGATCAAAATGTTAGGTTATGTGATTAAAGGGTTAGGATCAGGGTTAGGTTTAGGTTTAGGATTAGGTTTAGGATTAGGTTGAGGTCAAGTTGCTCAGATTACAATCTGTCCACGCTTCAAAGCGTTGTTCTAAAATTTAGAACTGACGCTTTAAGCGTTTTAGAACAGGTGAAACGGCTGTTTAGTGAACACGTCTTTAAACCAATACAACACTGGTCTTTCGTTGGTCCGTAAGCAAAAGTATCTCACGTAAACCCGCGTTCGGAAATTCGAACATTCAGTTCGAATTTCCGAACCTTCCAAATGGAACCTTCCAAATGGAACCTTCCAGTTCCTTTACTATACGATATATCGCATTCTCTTAGCCTCAGTTCAAACGACGAACTTTTCATGTGCCGAATCAAATGCAAATCAGTTTGAATAAAGGATTTTGTTCATTAACATTAGATTCGGCACATGATAAGTTCGACGTTTGAACTGGGGCTTATTTGCATCAATCGACAATTGTCTGTTAATTTGAAAGAGTTTTTGCACGTCGTGTATTTATTTTATAGTTGCAACACATGTTAAAATAACCGTCATAACGAGAATTGTGAAGTATCCATACTCTGGACATGTGCATATGCACACACCTGTATTAACTGCCTAATGCAGCTTTTCACATCGTGCAGGCGTCAAGTCTGACACTGCAAAAGGCCGTAAGCTGTCTGTTGTGTTTTTCGTTTGTTTAAAGGACGACGTACACCGTACCAACGTCGTACACGATTGTTTATCCTGACGTATCCGATTCAATCACAAGAGTCTTCAGGATGTCCCGCAACGTTCACGGACAAATCGTGAAGAGGAGTCATGCTCCTCAGACATAATAGCATACGCCAAGGTAGAGAATCACATGCGGCAGTTGTATGGTGTGGATGGATCTTAAGAAAGCCTAAAGCTCCGTACACACGACCAAGTTTGTCTTGACAATTTTTCCTTGACAAGGAGCCTTGCTCAAAAGTTGGTCTGGCCAGCTTTTGAATGAGGCGACTTGTCAAGGCAAAGCTTGCCAACCTGTATCGCGCACACAACCAAATTAAATTTGTCAACGATAAACTTGTGAAGGAAAACATGGTTCAGCGTTCAGGGCTCGTACACATTAGACCCTTAGCACAATGCCATAACCGTACACATTAACACTTGAAAACTTCTCCATATTATTTTAATATCTTTCACACACTGAAATCGTTACGCCTACGCTGCAACGAAGACGCGTTCAATAATAACGATACCATTAAAATAATGTCGTGCCAATTTCCACGCGTTATGGCCTCTGATTTCGGCGTTGCGATGGAGTCCAATGCGTACGAGCCTGAAGGCTACTGTGAACCTTCAGGGCATTTTTGGGCGAAATGTTGCGTTTAGCCTGTTATTCAAATAAACAAGTCTTCTTCTTCATCAACTCGCGCATTCTTGTTTGGGGTTGCGGTTGCGTAACATGTCCCTCCAGACGCCTCTTACTTGGGCATCACTCCTCTTTATCCCCTACTGCCTCGGGGAGATTAAAGAATAGGCCAGTCGTATCTTCTACGTGTCGTTAAAGACGATTAAAAGGAGTTAGCGTTAGGAAGGGCTTCCAGCCATAAAACGTTTGCCATCAACAAACTATGGACAATAGTCATAGGAAAAGAGACTATTTTACTCGAATAAACAATCCTACATGGTGAAAAGTTTATATAACTAGTTGCAAGGATGAAATGGAAGGTTTCGTTTTATATCAACAAAAGTGACGTTGTAGCGTCGTAAATGACGTCACATTAATTTGCATTTGTGAAAACATAGCCATGGCTATGGTGAAAATAAAGCTTTTGCGGAACATGAACGGAAACGTCTACAGTGGGTGAGACAACGTGACGAGTGAAAGTGTTATTTTTGGTACACTATAAATAATCGCGGTGTTTTAACTTGAGTGCATGGTGTTAAAAGATGTCCTTTTGTTTATTTCCGGTAGGATTTTACTGTAAAAACATGCAGTGATTGTTGTTTGTGGTCGAGTGGAAACACCAGATGTTCGTTGAATATCACGGACAAGCTGGTGTAATAGTTATGCGTGCTTACGCACTACTCTTAGCTCGGCAACTGGTGTAATATTGTGTGCTTTATACAACTTGAGTGGCTGTTCTGTATTGGGTTATACAGATACAAGCCGAAGCTCGGTGCCTTTTCATCCGGATACCGAACGGACTGAAATTTATAAGTTACCTCTAAAACAATTGTTAATACACTGCAAAACAGAAAGTTTTTTTGCCGAAAGCTACCAGAAAAGTGCATGTTATATCAGATTTTATATGACGTGGTCGTGCAGATGCGTGTAGCAGTTACGTTTCTTAATCAGTTCTACATCATATTTACGGACACCGATCAAGCATTAATTTCTTTTGAATATTCCTCGTGAGTTAATGATCATTCTTAGAAATATACATTCAGTTAGCAGAAAGATGGAACACTTACTATTAAAACATCTGCAAGATCTGGTTAAATGCATTAATACCTCCGCTGAAGTTATCCTCACACTCCAGTTATAAAAAAAAAAGCCAACAGATTTCTTGTAAACGATTATATATGTCTAAATAGATTAGCTGAACATCAGTAAGTTAAAAGAGAATTTTGGCAAATGAGGAACTAGGCGGGAACTGTAATCTGAATATAAAAATCAATGCCCAGCAAAGCAACGGAACAAAGCCATGAGCACAAACTTTGAGTTTAAAATATTTTAATGCTTACGTTTCGTTGCATCTCGTAACATAGTCAGAGCTAGTGTGACAAGTTATTTCAGGAGAATCAAATATATACTACAGTCAAGCACGGAATTGTTTTGTTTCATTAAGAAGCTAGCAATAAAAACGTGTATTACTTTCTTTTATTATTTACCAGTACGTCTGGTGTAAACGACCTAATGACCGTTGACTGCTCTTGGTGGTATAGGTGTTGATCGTAGTAAGTTAATTACCTGGTAAACAGCGAAATGCAGTTCTGCATACATGTGGTTATATGTGTCTACCTTGCTGTTCCATATAAGCCGAAAATTAAGTAAGCGTTATACTTTCGCCAGAAGGTTGATCAGCTCTCTACAGCATCAGACAACGGTGTGTGTGTGTGTGTGTGTGTGTCTCTCTCTCTCTCTCTTTCTCTCTTTCTCTCTCTCTCTCTCTCTCTCTTTCTCTCTTTCTCTCTCTCTCTCTCTCTCTCTCTCTCTCTCTCCCTCTCTCTCTCTCTCTCTCTCTCTCTCTCTCTCTCTCTCTCTCTCTCTCTCTCTCTCTCTCCCTCTCTCTCTCTCTCTCTCTCTCTCTCTCTCTCTCTCTCTCTCTCTCTCTCTCATTTTTGCGAATTATTCCACCATTTCACTATACAACATTCTTTTTACCTAAATTTTAAGGTTGTGTAAAATACCAGCTTTCTTGTATTTCGGTTGTGAGTGCCATTATGTTGTCAAAGTTGATTGAAATCTAAGGTGTCTTGTTCTAACTGTCAACTCATATCTCCAATACTCCTTGACATGCACAGTTTACCAAACCGTATATCCGCCATAGTATTGTCACTGATAAAAGTCTCGCTACTGATGAAGGTTTCACCATTGCAAACACTGATTCTTTTATTCAGTCAGTTCACAAACATATTTCTGTTTTGATTTAAGTAGACTGTTATGATTTATGAGTCAACGCTGACTTGGTTGTGTGATAAATATGCACATATTCATAGGCATTCAACAAAGTAGCCTCGATCTTTTGCGTGGGCCAGGGACTTTAACCTTAACCTTACGCCCACACTCAGCGGCACTGACCGGGCCGCGGGGACGAAATTACGTCATCTCGAGGATGTCCCAAGTAAGACCTCGATATTCTGGAGCGACGTACGCATTTAATTGTAACAGTATGAATTGTGTAAAGCGAAATCTGAACAAATATATCGACCGGAAATTCTATTTCTTAAGAATTCAGGTGAAGGGAGGGCCGAGTAGGGAATAATGAACTGTATATCTCCCCCCTGATATTTCACATCGTCTATTACGGAAAATAATGAATGGTCTTTCGATGGCTTGGGGGTATTTGACCTTACGTTCCCGCACTCCCACCCTGGTACCAGGGCTTATGTTTATGTCTTTATTTATAGTAAGCTTTTATTTAGCTGCGATGCACTCAAACGAACATAAATACACATCCACGAACGAACAAACAAACAAAAAGTATGCTTGTATACATACGTAAATGCACTTAAAACTTTTTTCATCAACCACGATCACCAGTTTAAATTACGATTCTTTATTCCAGTTATCCTGAGAATGATTTCTTCATTATGTACTGGATTCTAATATATTCTGTGAACACAATAACAAACAGTTAGGTTTAGAAAAATTCACGCTATTATACGCGATACAGGAGAACCGACGTACAAACGATGACCTTTCTAAAACGTACAGCATCTAACGGAAACTTTACAATGCTCAGGTCTAATATTAATCCTCTAAAACCTTTGCACAAGTATGAAAGTGGATTGAATGGCTGGCATTCGCAGGTGGCCATTTTAAAAAAAGAGAGCGCTCAGCTTAGCTCGCCTCAAAATGACATCCCTGTTGTTGATTTGCAGCCGTCAGGCTTCTCAATTACGCCATCTGACTGTTTGAATGTTAAGTTAAGGGATGAATTTCAGCTGAATCCTGGAAGAAATTATTGAACATACAAGTACCAGCTGTGTCCGTAATTCCTGATTGACACGAACGATGCTATCCAAACAAAGGCTAAACATTTACTCCAAAGTAGTACTACTACGCTTTCTTTGTAAACAGTGAACCCAAAAAGGGGTCTTTGATATCTTTAGCCTACAAAAAAACTTTTAATGACGTACGTTTTTTCAGATACTTGATACATATGCGTGAGACAACCCGGTTATTGCTTTTTTTTAGTGATGAATGGAAAACAAAAATGAGATAACACTGTTGAAAATTATTGGATATTGGATGCTTGGTCCATGCAAAACATAATAAACACTTATACGACGAATGAAATAATTAATATGTACATTAGAATATCCGAACTAATGTCACCACTTGGAGTTTGTATTCATGTACACGTGAATCATAACAAGGATTGTATTTTCAAACAAAAATTGATTTACCTGTCGAAGATTGCAGACTGGCTATCAAAAGTTCGTATTAATAAAATATTTTGGTCAGAGAACGCTTTAGTTGTTATCATGAATAATGCTTACCACACATCTTCAATTTTGTCTCGAAAATATAGTAATTTATTTCTTTCTAAATTTGAAGTCAATGTTTACTGTTTAACTTTAGATACGTGTACATGAAGCTTGCAGAAAGAAGTTATAGTTTGAAATGATAACCTTTAAAATAATAGTCAGGTATCTCGTTTCGGAGCATTTCATAGCCCAGTTATTCGTTGTGTAGAGGATTCACAGCGGAATAACAAGAAAAAGTTCAATTGAAAACTGTCAACTGAGAATCTGTCCTTAGTTTATATGAATATAAAATTAGAAGCATGTTTTCCTCACAATTTCCGACCCAGCTTGTATGCATGCATGCATGACTTGCAGCTAGATCGATATCGTTATCGGCCAAGCTGATCGTATTATGTAAAAGAGATCTTGGCGAGTACGAAAGGAGATTAAACAACGGGATTTGGTCTAATAACGGTGTTCTTCCAACAGGCTGTGTGCTATAATACCTTAGTTAAAAATACATATACTTATTTACAATACCGTAGAGTAACACTGTCAATCAATATTTAATGCAAGGTTGAATATAAACTATTAAGACTAATAATTTCTTAAAGCTTGAGATTGAGTCTTCAAATATGAGATTGACAGTCGATAATTTCTTTCACCTTATGATGTAAATTCCATTTCTTGTGATCGAGTGTAAATCCCAAGCAATCTATTAATAATAGTTTTATAATTTAGATTTAAAGTGATTTCGGCTGGCAAATGCTATCCAGGCCGCAGGATCTGGTGTTAGCCGCAGTAAAATCGCAGAAGATTGATTTGACCGGGAAAAATTTAACTGAAACAGTTTTAAAAACTTACAATTCTATCGCATTCAAATGTACATATTGCATTATTTTAGTTTCTAACGCTTTAAATTTAAGCGTACATGTTCAATTAGCGTCTAAAAGAGCCACTATTATTTCTTTTAGCATTGAAACTTCGCATATACCGGCGATACCATATAGACGATCGTTATCCAAAGAACACTGAGGGCTGAAATCCGAATGGGATCTTCTCGAAGACAATCAACCTTATCACTTTGAGTTAACGTAAGTAGACTTTCAAAGCCTATTCAAACCATAAGATCACTCTGGCGTATGGAATAATCTCTGACGTACACAATTCCTGCTTATCATTCGCTCACGAGTGTTGCAATATGTCCTGAAGGCTCTCGAGACTCAATCGTATACGTCAGGAGGAACAATCGTATGTGACAGTCGTACCGTTCAGATCATCTTTAAGGAGATCTAATAAGTTTAAATGTCGATAACTCTTAACGAGCTGTGCGAATCAGGGATGAGGAGAAGCATTTCAGAGGTGCAGTGGCTTCTAGTTTTTAGAAAGAACTCAGCGCAAGATTTTCCGAGTAATTCGTCCCGACCAAGACTTAACCGCAGGGTTTTTGCTCAAAACGTCGGTACCCTGCTCTCTCGTTTTATGGCAAAAGACTTCTTTTAAACTTTAATCGTAAAATATTTGCTTTCAACTCTGGCCCGAATGGTCCGTATCACTCCTACATATCTTTAAGAATGCTCACAAGACTTTCACTGCTTAAGACTTTGCGTTGGACACAACTCCTCCGTAAAAGTAATGGCCATCGAACACATCAATGTACAATTTTTTACTCTTTTAATTTAAAGTACCTCATTCTCTGTCGCTGGTTATTTTGTTAGTGACTTGCGGTTGTTTTAGACTGTCAAAATTCCGACAAATCCGAAAAAGTTCCTTCACTGTTGAACGGTGAGAGGGAGCCACGTCCCACCAGACCACTCCGGCCACGACCCCTCTGGGTTAATTATGAAAGAGATTATACCCTAGCTTGTCATTACCAATTCTACACGGTATTTATTGACAGTGGCAAGTCGGTAGTTAAGTTTATTAAATAGGTTTTCGAAGACCTGGACTCCAAGAGATTCCGCACACCAAGAATTTTAAATCAACAAACTAATGATAAACTACACGACAGAGATTTTCCGCACTGCATGGACGTTCGGTGTTCATCGTGTGGACAACAAATCAAGAATTTGCCGTTTGTCGTAAATCTGAACGATGTCTTTTAATTGCTTTGATTGCTTCACCTTAATATAAATGGCACTGTGGATACTAAGGATAAACAATCCAAGTCAGGCTAGGAATTTGGTTCATCAAGTTCATAAAAAGCCACCTTGATGTTAAAAAAACATCAACTAAATCCCATGAGACAGTCGTTTTCTGTTGCTTTTGATGTTTCAGATAAACCACGACACTTGTCCTCACTATTACTATATGGGGACAATAATTTGTACTTTTACTTTTTACCTCATGAATGCCATATTTTTTGCCGTCAAGGACTTCTTCATGGAAGTTCGAAAGGCTTGTAGTGTATGGTTCAACTTAATGTATATACATGAAGTCTTTCGGGGGTTGCCTGATCTTGGAAAGGAATCACTTTTCAAAATAAAAGCCGGTTAATTCGTTTTAAAGTAAAAGTCATGGGAAAATCATGATTGAGATCGATCGAAGAACTTCGATTTAAGTGGACCTTACTTATAAATACATATTTAGTTCGGCACGATAAAAGAGTGAGCCAGTACGAGCCAAACATGGTCTGCTCACTTGGCAACACTAATTGACGGTTCGTAAGTTTATCGCGCTGGCTTTTAAGTTTGCAATATATTCCGATATATTCGTCCGATATATTCGGGAGATTCGTCCGTCTGATTTGTTGATCAGAAAAAGTCTTGAAAAATGACGAGTGGTCGCAGCGAAATTAGGAGAATTTAAAATTATGATAAAGATAGAAATATGTCTTACTCACAATGTCCGAGATTGCTTGCCAAAATAATCACGCGAGGACAGAACGCTGTTATCCAAGGGGAAGATGAACACCAAGCGGTTACCTTTATGGAAAGTCAACAGCTCTCTCTGTTTAGTCGCTTTTGGCATAACAATGTACACAAATAGACAAAAGCAGCGTTACAGTGATTGAGATTTCGTGAATATAGATTAAGTATATACGACCTCCATTAAAGTATATCTGGATCCTATCTTTGTGTAAAAAACCAAAGCACTGAACAGAAATCCCAGTGAAGAATGAACCTCTTTATAAGAATCACCGTACTTTGCCGCAAAGGTCATCTAGAAACGTCTTATGAGAGAAACTGGCTCAGAGCTATATGACGTCTCTTTATTAATTTTCCGACGTCTCTTTCGTATACATTATGCATAAACCTATCGTGTTTCCTCAGTGTTAGAAATTTTGTTTTTTTAAAAAAAAGACATATATATGTATGTATGTATGTTAATGAAAATGCACTTGAACTGAATGCTTTTATTTATTTATTTTTTTTCAATAACCGGGTTAAGATTTAGGAAATAAACAAATGTTACGAAGTGTTGTCCGTGGTTTGGCCGCAAGTCATCTCGGCAGTCATGCTGCTTTGTTTTTATGCAGATTTGCAGTCATGCAGCTAGGTCATTGGTTATTTCCAGCCAGTTAAGTTAACACCAGAAATTTAATTCATAGGATTTAAGAGGTTAAGCGGTGTCAAAACACTTTTTTGACAATTAAGACGAATTATTTCGGTACATTAAATCGTGTAGGTGGCAAAAGAAAGAAAGTAGAATATTTACATTAAACGTTAGTTCCTTTAGTTCCTTTATGACAACGAGGATAAATGTTGGTAACCTGCGTTTAGAAATAGTCTAGAATATGAATCACTGGCCTAGTCTTCACACACATGCCCAACTGATGCACACTACGAAGAAAATTCAATTTGAATTTTATCCGAGTTTCGATCTTTTTGCTTTCTCATTTGGCCGCCTTTACTTATCAAAAATTTGCATTTAAACAACTTAAGAATAAAAATTTTCTAGAGTTGGCTTTCGGGTTTCCGAAAGAGTTGATGGAGGCCGATAGCTGAATACGTTTCTTAATGTCAGAATAGTCTGAGGAAGTAACGGTTCGTCATTTCGGCGTTTCGATTTCTTGTGAATTCTGGACGCAATCGGTTCTCGCCACTTGACATATTTCAGAGATTAGATATCGACAGAGAGCTGTGCTAGACATCTCCCTCCTGACGAGCAATAATGAATCTACACTGGAGTTTTCTGTCGGCGGCTTCCGATGCAACCATATGTACTATAACTACTGTATTATGTGTAATATACTTGGATATTGCGGGTATCACTATACTGCTGTTTTTTCATTTACTGCTGGGATATTGTCCTGTCTTGCCCCGGACGTTTTCATTGCAGAATTACGTAAAGCACGTTGAAAGCGCCACAGTAATTTACCGCTGTCGTTGATGAAGTGCGTGGCCAAGATTTGTATTTTTCCCTGACAGATCCGGGAAATTTTGCTTCCCGGAATGATTTTTACAGCGATTTCAGAGCCAATTTCGCGAAATCTAAAAGTCTTAGCTAGTTGTATAGGTTATCTCTGCATGCCATCATTTCCGAGAAGTTGGTTACCTATTTGTAGGTGTCGTCTTAATAATTGATTCGTCTCTGACGTTTCAACATTCTCGGCATCATAACACCGAAACATTTTGGATGTGAACAAGTAGATTTTCCAACATTAGATCTTTAAGTAATTTTTGTTCACTTTCGTGGTATCTAACTTTGTTTTAAAAACGTACTTGTTTATTATGTAAAGAATAGTTTCAGTTTTAAAAAAAAAGTGTGCCAATTTCGTATGCTGTGTACTTTAATTATGCTTATACCAGAGCTTCAGAAAGTCGTTTCTAGGGGAGAGGAGAAACCCATTGTTTAATATCGGTTAATATCGTCAATAGTACGGTTAATATCGTCATTCAAAGCTGTAAAGTAGTTAAACTCAAGTCATATAATTGAAAGAAAACACAGATCACAGGCGCCCATGTTGCGCTTTCTATAATCATAACACCGGTCAGCAGTAATAAATCTCCATTGGACTCTCCAATCTTATGTTTACATCAGCCGTGCCGTTTGTTAATATTCATTGTCCAGAATTCACATCTCGCAAAGACGCCACAGACGAACGTTCTTGTTGGTCCATGAATTAAACACTTCTACGAGAATCTTCACGCATATTGAAAGGATACGCTTGCATGGATCCCAGATCTTACGTCTCAGCGTCTGTCGAGCTTCAGAAATCGTAGGGATAAATTCTAGCGTAGGGAAACAATCAGTGATACAACTATCTTAAGTTGATGATTTTTGCGAAAGCACTACATAATTTCGCCTAAAATTTTGTGTTTGGCTAACTTTTATCACACGTGAAGCAACTTGGTAAGAGAGTAGCGAAAGCACTGCTGGTCGCTCTCTTGACTTGTCGAAGGAAAAATCGGATCTGGGCATACAAACTGTATGGCACGATTCGCTACGGGAGATTCAGAAAAGTCCTGCATGGGAGGAAAACCCAGACTTTGCAGAGATCAGAACAAGTGGGAGCCATGGGCAAAACAGCATGGTGGATTAGAGTAATCACGAAGGCCGTAAAATTTCAGAGGCTCTAAGCCATACTAGACAATTGATAACTAAAACACGATACACATAACCAAAAAAAAAAGTGAAATAGAATAATAGTCAGAGATCGAGGAAAAGAAATGATCTAACTGCGGAATTCAAGAAAAAAAGAACAAGACTTAAGATTGAAAGACACGGGAAAATCCAGGCAATCGTGAATTCATAAACATCGCATGTGAAAATTTAGAATTACGCAAAAGGGAATCGAATGAAGACAGAAAACAAAATAGCAAAGAAAATCTGAGAAATAGGAAACACACAATAAAGAAAATTAAAGCATCGTCGAAAAGTTGTGCAAGAGAAATGGAGTGAGGATAGGAAAGCTTGAGTTTTAGGTAAGAAAGAGTGAAAATTTATGCCTGCGCATAGTGTCAAAATAAACGAGCAGCTGTGATTTGAGGAATATATCAAGAGAATATTGGTAAGACGGGAAATAAAACTTGAAAGAGTTGATTACAAGTTGAAAATTAAATGGATGAGAAAACTCAACGGAGAAATTGTATGACACAAAAAGTATAATTAAGACAAACTAGATTAAAGTGATAAACTCTTATTACAACCTTATATGAAAACATCGAAAAACATTCGCGAGGGAAAATTATTAATCACCGATCGACTATCAGAAATTAAGACAAGAAGAACAAAGGAACACCATCTGGCATGTCAAAATTGAAGTAAACAGTAAGAATTATCGAAGTTCAGCGCGTGTGTTGCAAAGATTACCAGTGGAAAAAACGAAATAGAGATTTGTACAATATTCCCATCTTTGTGTACAAACTCGAGTTGAAAACTTACGAAACAAGTGACATTCATTGACTAATCAAGCGGACAGTTTCAAGCTTACAGCTCCGGAGTTTTTAGCGAAACAAAATCTGACTTTACAAGTGAAAGCCCATTATGCTAGTGAACTGAGCAAGAGAAGGGAAAATGAAATGTTACAGTAACTCTGCAGCTGCCTGTAGGTAAATCGGTTGTTTGAAGAAGCTGCTTCTCTGAACTATTTGTTAGTAGGAAGACATCTCTGATTGGTAGTTTTCTGTGGTTCTTGTGGTAAATGAGGGCATTTGTGACGGGGACGAGTCCTCCGGAAATTTTTGGAGGTTAATGATTAGAAGATTCAGGGAGGGCTTACACCCAAGACTTAAATGTATCATCTTGAACGGTCATGGTCATGGCTTTCTTTTATGTTTTTCTGTTTTTCTCGGTAATTGTTGCCGAGTTTATGTAATACATTTCTGAAGTATATGACTAATTCAAGAGGAAATTGAAAAGAAATTAATGCTTAATCAGTGCCTATATATATATGATACAGACCTGATTAATAAAAAAATCAGTTCTCGTTCACATTTACGGACCCTGCATGCTGTTCATATCTGGACAACCAGATGTCTGGATGTCTTTTCCAACGTACTCCTTTTAAGTCACTTTCCCGAGATAAATTCTTGTTTTATAGAGTTATAATAATAGTTTTTTAGAATTGATGTTATTAGGGGTTACTAGTCTGTAGGTTACTGGGTGCCTCATGTCTGAAGATCGCAATTCCAAACGGTCATTCGTTTTCGAAGTAGTACATTAATGCTGTCCCAAGCGGCTTCCACATTTTTTTGATATCACCTAGTTCTGCCATTCGTTGAGATTGTGAACTGCGTTGTGTTTCTTGGTATTCCTCAAGAAAGACCCCAAAATTCTTTGATCAGCGTCTCGTTCATTATGTAATGCCACGAGCGGTTTTTTTGGCATTATAAGACAGCTGGTCGTGTCAGTGCATAATAAATTAAATTATGAGCAAATTTGTGTTGATTTAGGAACATATGGAACGGATGATGTATGCTTTTTTTTGAAATTGTCGCAAGAGTGACATCTGTTTGGGTGATAAAATGAGGCAGATAAAACGGTGAATGTGACGCTGCAGTATGCGAGAACTTTCTTTGTAATTCATAAGAGAATGGCTTGTGAAATGACATGCCGTTATAGAAATGGCACAAGGTTGTGCATCTTTGTTTGCTCGCTCACATCAAACGCGAACCAGGCCAGCTTGAAAGCAATTTCTGATTTTGTTGATTGCCCGTGGTGTGAACATCCTTGTATTTCATTTAGGTCCAACAACTTGCTTTCGTTTCCCTCGCGTCGCTGAAGTTCGGTGTGAACTTGTAGCGGCGATGGTTTGGGATTGTGCGTCTGGTGACCATAAGGCTGTCTAATGAAATGTTAAAGTAATATTTCCGAGGTGATTCAACTCTCCTAAGTTATATAGTTTTTATTACGAGTGCGACTTAGTTATCACTATACCTCTGCGGTATTATAACTTTCATATTATAGACAGAAATAATTGGACCGCCGTAATAAGACTATGTAACCAATGTAAACAATTATGTTCCTGATGGATACATTCAGTCGAAGTATCTCCTAGGTTTCTAGTCTTAACTCGCTGTACAGTCTCAAAATAACCTTGCCGAGAGCGAAGTGATGTTGCATAGCCTATAGAATATTCAGAACATGCATAGGCGTAGGAAGTGGAGGAGAGCTATGGGGCTATAGCTCCAAACATGTCACGTCACAACAAACTTACTGGTCTCAACCTTGTGGCGTCTTGATATGAAGTACATGTAACAGTACATCTATACTCTAATTCTAATCGTCTTTCCCCAGTTGATGCGGATGGTTTCAACAACTTGGTACGGCCCACCACAGGTCAAGTTGTGACGAACATGTTGGCCACAACGTTGTTCCAGCTTGATGGCATTACGAGATCATTACAACTTGTCAGACTTGATCTTCCCTGGACGATTGTCGTGCACGATTGCTCGTACTGGTGAATGTGATTTTGTCACAAATTGAGGGCGTATTGTAACATCAGTGGGCGAACAGTAAACAGTAATTGTCCTGTTAAGACTTGATTACATGCGCCAAGGTGAACGACGCGACCTCGGCGTGTGCATGACGTGTGAGACCACTGGTTGTGCAGCCAGTTGTCTTTACACACCACTGGACTGACTTTACCCACTGCCTTCGCTATTTCGCGCCATGGACAGTTACTTTTACCGCAGAGTGGAGTGACACCAGACTGGGTCCAAACTGATAGTGGACATACCCATCCTTATTTATACGCCGCGGTCGTCTTGGCTTGACAGGGTCCAAACTGATAGTAGACACAACCAACTTGTTCACGCTACGGTGGTCAGGCTGAACTAAACTAGACTTACTTCTTATGTAATGGACTTAACGCTAAAACACTGCGTACACTACAGTTGCTACTTTACCTGACCATCGCAAACTCTGCCGCCCGAACACATTCCAATCGAATTGTAGTCTCACTAGATCGAGTCCATTTCCATTCAACCTCAAATAAAACGGACTCATTCTTACCCTGCTCTCGTTGTCCAAAGGAAGACCAGTTATGATTATATTCTCGGTCTAAAGCCACCTATCCACTGGTACGGATACGGTAAAAAATCTTCATGACAACAAATAATTGTGCCCCCATGCACGTCGGCGGAAACTATTGCGGATAAAGCTCGCATGGTACGGTATTCTAAATCGAACCATGAAGCTATCCAACCTAACCGAATACGGACTAGTATGTCCTTTGGAGGCGGCTGCAATAATTAGTTGTTTATGTTCAAAATGCTCCTTAAAGCATGCAATCTTGGGTGTCAGCCTTAGGCTGAATAACTGGATTTGTACAAACCTTTCGACGAATGAATCCTCTTTGAAAGACTGAAAAGTCGCACTTCAAATCTTATATTGGGTAATGCTGAAGACGCGTCCATATTCCGATTCGTTTCGCAAGCGTATTTGTATTTTCATTCGTACAAACGGAAAAGCGTTTGATAAAACTATAAAAAGGTCCATGCATCGTCTCATGATTTTACTGAGAATACTTAAATAACAAAAATGACTCGTAAAAGTTAGTGTATTATTATCTGGGAAATAGAAAGGCAATCAAAGGCACCCCTTACTCTGCTCCTTCACTTGGCCTTCTCACGTAGACTGGTTCTGTGTTGTAGATAATTCCAACCACAGTTCGCCTAAATTTTTCTTGTTTCTTGAACTGAGATATTTAAGATATGGTTTTTGATTGTTAGTGATGTGCCAAAGAAAATACACGTCGCATGGCAACTTGCCATTGGAAGTTTATGAGTTTATGTTAAAATTTGTCAATTTCACTTGTCTTGTTTAGACAACTGCCGTTGAACCCAAAACTTACGTACCTTGCACTTATTAAAGTACATTACTGACAGCGAAATACAAGCACTCATTAGTCATGCAATTCATCCACTGTTTATGTGTCTGTGTATGCATGCACGTATTTCTTTGTATTATTTTGTATTGTTCTTGTATTATTTTGTAATATTACCTTTGTATTGCTTTGTATTATTTTCTTATTGGTCGTGAATTAAGTTCTGTACATGCATGTACATTTCAGTTATTCCAACCAACTGAGAAAAGATAATTAAAACTTGATTTGTAAACATTTGATTAATATATTTACATGAACAGTTTAATAAACGTTGAAAATAATCTTTACCGAACCTCTTCATCAGGGGTCTCCAAACTCTTCTTTGATTGAAGCTACTTTCGAAAAATGATTAAACTTACGAGGGCTGCCAAGCGTCCTCTAATTCACATGCGTTTCAGGATTTTACAACTTCACGTTACTGTTCAGGTTTTAAAAATTTTCGGGCTCAACTTAAAGATTTAAATCACCAATCCCAAAGATACTGAATTTATTGGCATGCGACTGAAAATCAGGTCATCAACGATTTGTATTAGCCAGCGACGGGTTAGCAACCCCAGTTTAACATAATGAGTGATGACTAACAACTGCAATGTGGAGGTTGTGTTGTATAAAATAACACGCTTCCTACGCAGGTTTTGATTGGACGAGCGTCATAATTTCTCACGCAGGCTTGCATCATTTTAACTTTGTATTAGAGTACAGAGACATGGATGACGTCACAAAAACTCGAGAAAACCTTTTAGAAAATTTCTTTTGTGTCTCTGTACTGTGATCGAAACATTCATGACGTCATTTCCACTGAAAAAAACCAGAAAACACTCGGCTACGCCTCGTGTCTTCACTAGGCATTTTTCTGGTTGAAATGATGTCATTCATGTTTCTATCACAGCACAGAGACACTCAGGCAATTTTCCATTTGTTAATTAGAAAGTCCATTATTCTGGTGGTAGGGATATAGTAGGTTCGAAATTTGAAATTTAAGGCTCTAACTGTTTTGAACTTTTTGTTTACAGGATTTTGATTACTTTAAACAAGAGGAAACTTCCATCGCAAAGATAGGAAAAGAAGTGGAAGAGATACGTCAAAGGTAAAAGTAGTTTACTTGTGTACCCTTGCACTGACTTGCAGCAAAATTTGAGCGTGTTCAAATTTGTATGCAAATTGGAAAGATTTCTCTGACTTTCAACTTATCCTTTGGCTTACATTCTTGACGTAATCGTTTCGCCAAAACCCCAATGGAAGTCACTCCAAGTTGATGTAAGCCGACTTTCGTTCTGACTTGACCATAGCCTCATTGGAAGTTACCTCAAGCTAGTGTGATTTGACTTCCATTCTCGTTTTCACCATGCATGCAGGTTCATCATGACAAAACGATTGACTCATGCTGAACATAACTTCCTTAATATATGACCGAATGTCAACACATGTGGAACACATGTGAAAGCTGCACGTAGTTCTTCATGTAAGATCTATGTGGTCGTCTCATAAAAGGCATGACTGGGCCTTACTTCTCAAAAACACAATACTCACCTTAATAAGACCAGAAATGGCCTTTGTATGCGAAGTTGGAAGCCGCGTTTTGTGTTAGCTGGACGTCATTTACGACAGCTTTGAACATCATTTTGTACTGTTTGTGCGAGTATTTTTGTACTTTGCGTCAGGAGGCGTGTCCCACGTATCAATCACGTCTTCTTTCATAGTAACGGCGCTATTAAGTCAACGAACAATCACGGAAACTAGGCTTGATTTCGTTTCTGATAACCGTTTTCAATAACTCCTACTGAAATCATTATTCGTCACTTGCTTTAATGATAATTGATTTGCTATATTGCATGTTTACTTTAACGTGCAGTTGTTAACAGTTTTGTTTTCTGAACACGCAAGCTTCATCACCGCAATACATCATTTTTGAAGTGTTTGTCTATAGAACGAAATGATAAACAGATCTGCAAACACACTCGTGAAATACAAGGAAGTGTCTGTTGAAGTCAACAAACAATAATTTTGTGAAGTCAAAATGGACCAAAATGCTGTAAATGAAATTTTATGCTACGGGACCGAAAAATTGATGCAGATATTGCAAGTTTTAGATGTTTTGTATAAAAATATATTGAAGAACTGACGGAAAAAAGGAAGAACAATAGGTCAACGTAAGTCATTCTTTTCTATTTGTCTGGCAGTTTCTTTTAATATTTGGCTTGCTTTCTTTTCAGTTTTACTTAGCCTTTGAGTTAAGTATTGTGTTTGGCTTCAGTAGAAACCTATGAAAATACTAGGCTCTCTCCTCTGAATACATGACAGTTTTATTGTTCCTTTTACTTTTTTAAAATGAATAAGGAAAAGAGTCTACATACTGAAAAAAAAGAGTAAAATTAAATAGAAGATCATGCATTTTAACTCAAAATCTCTCTTCAATTTCCTCCAACATTTGTGTAAAATGGAGCATCAAATTCGAAAAAGACCAGCAGTCCTTTATTCAATAAACAGCTGAATATCTCAAAATGGAAAGTTAAAAAATATTTATCTCTTGTCTATTTCTTCTTATTGTCTATTTTTTTTCCTGCTGGATTCTATCTTTCATTTTTAACGCGCAATTTTTTTAATTGCACGAAACGATGAATGTGTGAGCTTAAATTGCGGATTGCAATTCAAATTAGGGAGACAGATTAGAGGTAAAACATTGCATATGTCCGACAATCGAACTAGCACACATTTGTAGCTTCGGCTTTCCTTCCCAGTTTCTCTAGTGCAATAGTTAGAACGTCTCACTGGTCATCAGAAGGTTGTGGGTTCGAACCCCGTCTGGGGTTCAGGGTTTGAGCTTGACGAACGTCCATGTATGGTCCTTGCATAGCTGTCAGGGGTTCTTGTCTGCTAATCTGTGGCTGTGGTTGTCATCGTTCGTGGACTGCATTTAGTCTTTAATAATCGTTTAGTTTACTATTCTTTGGACGGAAAGTTCATATAGACTCACATGAGAACGATTCAGAGTTATTGTTATTTTGAGACAACCAATTAGGTAACACGTTTGTCCTCAATCGAACAAGCCCACATCACAATGACCTTCGTTGTCCGAGTCTGGGTCGCTCTATTCTTAGAGTGTCTCACCCGCCATCAGAGGGCTCACAGGTTTGATCTCCGTCTGGGGGCTGAGAGACATTCTCCGAGGATTTGAGTTTGACTAACGTTCACTCATCGTCAATTACGACCCTCTTACATGAATCAAAACCCTCAACCTTTTTTGACCTTCGTCGTCAAGTTAAAGCCTTGACATAGTGAATATATATTGACGAATGAAATTAAAAAAGATGATTAGTGACTTGTAAGTCGGTTCCTGAGCCATAAATCATACATTTTGACATAAATGGACAGCCTTCACTTCATGCTTCATTTATCTCTCCCTTCATTAAAACATTAATATTTGTGGAATACCTCGTAAGTAAGTTTAATTGCAAGCTTTCGTTATATTGACTTAGGACTTCATCAGCCTCAAATGAACCAATGTTGGTGTCATTTCAATTGAATAGCGCCCCTCCACTCTAACACGTTTTTAAAAGAATAAAGAAAGAAGAATCTCATGAATTTTGTTGCTGGTTGAATGAAAGAGCCTGGTTAAGCTCGTGATAAAAGTGTTCCATTTTCCCTCTTGATTAACTCAAATACTTTTCTCTACAGTCAAGCCTGTAAAACCTCGTCATATTAGCACGGACTAGTATTCTTCTTCATGATTTACTTAAATACTTAAATACTTTCCCTTACGGTCATGAAATCCTACATGGTTATACTTATACCAAGGTAAACTTGCCCACCATAAGCACCAAGATGGGTACCATCGTTACGCGTGCACCATTGAAATTTTTCTTTGAATAGGCCCTGGCATTTATCCAGGAAAAGGACAACTTCTCCAAACACCTCGCAACAGTGAAAGAACAGTTTGAATCCGCAGTCTGATAGTACATCCAGGAGCATTCCATTGACTTCTCCTTCAAGCGAATTCAATCTAACGACGTCGGATTAAATTGTGTGTTGACATTCTGAAAGTTCAACACCGGCCGATTAAGTGCTTACGTAGTGAGCCGTCATTGATACTCAGTTCATCGTTTTGGCAATTTCTCCACATTATAGTCATCAATCATCCACAACAATGACTTCTCCAAACGAATTCAACCTCACAACGCTCAATTAAAGTTTTGGAGCAACATCACGGAAGTACGTCATTCAACCTATTCTCCCTTGTTTGTTTTTCCGGAGCTAGTGACACTTGTGTGTCTCTGTTTTGCAGTTCAGTTCTCACTCCAAACTTGAACACTTTCTTGAGGTATGACCAACCAAATTTTCAAATTCTATTACTTTCCATATGAACTTATCCCAGACCTAAACTTGAATACTTTAGCGATGAATGTACGACGCAATTATGAAATCCAGTAGCTTTTCTGCACTTTAGTCTCAATCCTAAACGATAATCGTTTAAGTTTCAAATCTCGAATTTTTCTTAGAAAAACTGACTTAGCGACAGGTATGGTCGATTGCATTGTTTATTTATTTAGAAAGAGCCAACGTTTTCATAGATTGAAAATGCGCACAATTTTATTTTAAATTTTAATGTTCAAGACATTCGTTTCCAATCAGGAATCAACTGTTTAACAACTTCTTGTCACACTTCATATTTACTCCTTTGTTCTTAGTTTAAATTAATTACATCCTGTAATGTCACCTTTTTTAACAATTATTCAGTCATAACAGCAAACATATTCACGACCGACTGACATCCATGTCTTGAAAATTAACTTTGAAATGAATTAAAACTTGCAACGGGGTTTCGGCAAGTAGGTTAATCTGTGATGTTTAGTGGATGTTCTTATAATACCTATTTAATCTTTATCAAATACTTGAAAGCATCCCAGATGGCCAAGCATCGTTACGATTGCCAAGATCGTGAAAGCCTTGTACCCATAGCCATTCCGATAGACATTATTACTTCAACCAAAACCAGAACATGTCACTTTGATCATAAGGGGACATCACATGTTTTTACTGGAACTATATATACCAATGGTGGCGGTTAGATTGTACCCGACAAGCGGAAATTGAAACACAACGTTTCATCGGTAATTTCCGATAATTATATATTTATCATTGCTCAACAGAACCCTCCTGATTTTCAGAATCAAAATAGAAGGAACCGAAGGTCTTACAGAAGAAATATCTTGTAAGTGTTGTTAAACGATTGGGTAGGATACAAAAGTAATCGGAATCCGATTGGTATTTGTGAATGGCGTAAGGGATAGAAACAGGAAGAGACGTTATTGTTATGTTTCAAATTGTGAGCATACTTTATTTCTATTAATTTTAAGATAAACAAGTTGGGCTCTTAACACCTCACAGTGATTCTGAACCTCATATATCATGTCCTAAACCACAGACGTTGACAATGTTGGCTGGTTTAACATCGAAAAATACTTGTTTCGTGTGGGAGTTTCAAATTTGTTAATCCGGTCACGTTAATCTCCTCTTCCCTTTAGTTCTGAAGAGGAACAACCGACCTATAAAAGATGTGCTTTAAGTTAGGCTTCTTTCCATCTGGAAGTTTAAACGATTCTCCCTCAAGACAAAAACTATGGCTTATATTAGCAATGTGAATTCAGTTCTTTTGCATGGCAACTGGTGTTTGAGATGGATAAAAAAAATCTACGAAGTAGGCGCATGCAATGTTACAGTGCATGTCTAAGCTTAAAGACGTAAAAGCATCTCACTCGGAATGATGTTGCTTAGAATCAGTTGGCTTGATCACATAATAAGAATGTCAGATGACAGGATACCTAAGACGGGAATATGGTGCACTGGCATTAATTCGAAAACGAAAGAATGACAGACCGTAGACGGATAAGGAGGACGTCTGGTATACGAGGACCTAAACGAAATGAAATCTACTTGATAGAAAGAAGATTCGAAGATGCTGATTATATTCAAGCGAAGACTTTCACCAAAGTGTAATATAGGCATTTAGCGTTTTACCGTGGGCTTTTGCCAGGAACTACATTTGCTTAACGTCATCTCCACCGGCTTCAGGGAAGGCGAATAAAGTTAAGCAGCTGTTCCCTTCAATTCTGAAGTATTGCGAACGAAACTCTCCTTGCTTTCGAGCACTTTGATTCAGTCAACGCGATAACTGTAACCAGCAATAGCGGAAATTCACTTCAAAAAGTAAATCATTGAAACTTAAACTGTGTCGAACTGATCTGATCTAGATCTTGTAAACTAGCTGATAAAAACTGAGGACCATTCAATCTCGTGATTTTCAAATATCTCTTGATCTTCACTGCCCACTTTTTACTGTTCGACTTTCTCCGCTTTAGTGTTTGTCAGTTCTAGATCATGTCAGTTGATAATTTTTAATCCAACAGCAGTAGTAACAAACTCTGTTTCAACAACACAAATCACAATATGCAACCTCTTTCGATAAGTCGTTATATGTGGATGATAGCTATCGGTATTTATGTATTTATCTCTACGCCGAGTTGTCATGTATATGTAAGTGTATAAATTAACACCTTCTACCATCAAATGCTGCGTATGTTAAAAATTTCTCATTTCCCTCTGGGAGTTCAAAATACTGGAAATGCTATTCCATTAACTATACTTCCTTCACCACTAAACTTCCACCTAAAATTTCCTTTGATTTCGTTTACTTTGTAAATTTTACTTTATCCAAAGAGTTGCACGTTTGTCAAGGTTATTTTATATTCGATGGACGAGTTTTCTAGCTCGAACCCAAATCTTAACTATGAGTACATTTTTAAGCCCCTTGAGATCATTGTTATTCCGAAATATGGTCAAAAAATTCTACGTATTTTGAGTAAGCCTACAAATTGCTTGCTCGGTGCATTTTCAACTCCGAGGTATCCATGACATGTAAATAACCGTAATAGCTGCAGTATAAGAAAGTCTATAACTACCGTTGTAGCTATACTTTAAGTGTAACAGGTCTCATCAAAATGGCACAATTGCCATTAATCCTGAATACTTTGTCTGAAATTTCCTTAAATAAAACTGACCGTAGTATTTTGTGATCGTGTTAGTTTACCTGCAAATGGACGTTGTGAAATTATTTTACTCACATTTGTCTTGCATTAAACTTTCTTCTTCGTCAACGGAGCGCGAAACATTTTAATTTATAATGCACTGTGTTTACCACGATCAGGCTTACGGCGCGTAGTTCGTGCGTTGTAAAAGTATTTAGGTCATCATCAAGTAAGGCAAATTTAATACTTCCCTCCGACCTCCTGTTAGACATCTACGCTAACCTAATAATATAATTGAAATTGGAAAAGATCGCGTGACTTCTTTTAGATCTAAAACCTTAACCAGCAAATGATGAACCAATTCATCGAACTTTTTTAAGGTACTGTGTTGTGATTCGTTGAAAAACGTCAAACATCCTCAGATGAGATACTCGAGCTGCATCACACCAGCTGAAAGGAGTCTCGTTAAGAACAGATTGCAAAGCTATATGTTTTGTGCATCCGTCATAACATTGTACATAAATCTGTGGAGATAAACTCTTTGGTTTATACTGAACACAGTTAACACACCGATATGTCGGAATAATATCTTACTAGTAACATTATATGGGTAATAAATACCTTTTCTCTGTATGACTACCACGGCCGTTGAGACTATCAACCTTTCCTCATTAGTTCGATGTCACGGTTATTTCTTATATTCTTTTGTGAAAAGATTTTTTGAGCGTGACTAGATTTCTTCACATTAACTGAATCTTCAAGTGATTTTCACTGGAATCCTGCCACTGTAGTCAAGAAACCCTTTTTTACTCAACGATATGTGACAGACTGTACCAATGTGTAGTTTGTCACACGTTAAAAGAAGACGGCCAACAGTCGGTTTCTTCTAGATTGGGCTGTAATAGTTTCAACATTAATTAAAACAACAAGGAACACCGATTAAGCTATTTAAAAGTCGTTGATGTACAATATTAAGGGTGTATCCCGCTGAAACGTAAACCATATGGCTGTGTGGGAAAAGAGATATTTACTAGCGACGACAAAAAACTCCAAGGTGTTCCCTCCCGATCATTAAGTAATACAAGTACACGTGGTTTCCTGTTATTTCTTCACGAGATTCGATTCTGTCGTCGATAAAGTTTGGTGGTTATCTATGACGTTTGGGGTCATTTGGTGTCCTGATTGTGATCTTTCAGCGTTGACACTGGAACGGATTCGATAGACAGCATTTGTGCTTGACTTAGATGTATCAGAGAATCCAGCAGCACTCTTTTCAATAATATGATGTACTTCAGATGACAAAGGAATGATCATCAAGCCCTATACTCAGAAAAACGATTTCTGAGCCCCAGAAGGGGATCGAACCCGCAACTTGATGACCGGTGAGACGGTGTAACCATTGAGCTACCAAGACTCAGATGGAGAGCCAAGGTGCAAGTTCGACATATATGTGCGACCTAAGCGGACATTGCACCTTGGCTCGCCATCTGAGTCTTGGTAGCTCAATGGTTAGAGCGTCTCAGCAGTCATCAGAAGGTTGTGGGTTCGATCCCCGTCTGGGGCTCAGAAATCGTTTTTCTGAGTATACGGCTTGACGATCATTCCTCTATCATCTGAAGACATTTCCAAGCTCTCATACATTCAACATATAAACTTCATATGATGTACAAAAATCTAAGGAACACTTAAATAAAAATGAGGCAAACTTACTAAAACACACCTGTTTAAAATCATTTCATGAACATAAATCCACCTAATTAGAATTAGAAGTTCGTTCCAAGAAATGTATCCATCAGATTATTAAAAGTCGTGAATTACCCTGTCGACATGAAATTTGTTGGAATATATCACAGCAATCATGGAAGAACCCGTTCACAATACCATGCAGCTGATTTAGCAATTAAAAAATCGGGAATTTAAATGTTAGAGCAGATTGAATTTATATTTACCGAGTGAATTTTTGAAAGCGGCTTTCTGTTTAGACGGAAATGTACGGACGACTCACGATTTCTTTTGCCCGCCTTTTACAGAGCATGCGCCGAATCAAATTGTATGCCAGAGTAATGTTCTCGGTCATTTAAATTATATTTTATTTTATTACGTCATTCATTTCTACTTTAGTACTATGGTTACAGTTTCTTTATATCCCTTTTGTGAATTTGTTAATTGAAAAAGCTCTCCGTAAATTCGGATAATTAACAGACGAAGAAAAAGCCAAATTGCTACTATCTTGTGCTGATAATAGCACGACAGAAGGACGAAATAATTTTTGGAACATTCTGCCATCAGTCCCCTTCCTTAATGCTTGGTTGCAGGTATTTCCTTTACTATTAGCGGCTTTGGGATGAGACGTGCTGATTTGCCATGAGTTGACAGTTCTCCTTGAACGAAAGAAGTATAATAAATTCAGTGATGACGAAATGTAAGAACAAATCAATTCTAATTACATGTAGTGAGAACTAATTCTAAAACAATCACTAAAATTCAAGCGATTCCAGATTCCGAATTTCTGCTGAATTCTGGATTCCATATGCTTGTCCTTACCGTTGTTGTTGTTGTCATGTCATTGACTAACTTCAACCATTCTGGTCGAGAAACTCATCTAATATTGACGTGATGAATGACGAGTTTCTTGTCTTTAATTTATCCGTCCATTTCCCGACCGTTACCCCTTTCATGCAAGATTTTGTTTTCTTTTGTTCTTTGTTCCCTTTTGTTCTTTCATTTGTTCCATTGTTGTAATTTGTGATTGTACGGCAACTGTGTGTACGAAAGTGTTATTACGTAAAAGTCAGGTGTAAAGGTCTTCCTAGAAGAGAAGTTCTTCCTAAACTCACATCAAACACCTATAAAACAAGACATTTTTACGAACAACATTTAACGTAGGAACGACGTTGACAACATATATTAGTCAAAAACGGTTTTACTGTCCTTAAAATTCACAAAATACGATTATCAATCCGGAGAATTCCTGTGTTGAATGTGATTTCAATCTAGTAATCTGAATTTACTAAATTTCTCGCTGTCTTTAATGCAATAATTAACAAAGAATAAGAAATTTCGATCGAAGATCTTTTACCAGTCACATTGAAGCAGGCTTTTTCTCCAAACCAGACATGAAAATCATCCGGATTAATCCGGAATTTCGGCTCATTTATTTGCAACCCATCGATGCCTCTTCTAATGATCCGAAAACCGTAACTGGGGTCGCTCTTCCTGCGCCCTCTTGGGTACCTAAGTGGCCACCAAACCTATGACCAGTCTTAAGCATTTTTCATTTTCAACTGTTATCGTGTCCGAGAAGTGGTAGTACTATACTCTTCTATTTCATTAGTTTAATTCCTTTAAATTTTTCTGTATTTCTCGACACACTTCCTAAACTGCAAACAAACTGTGTATCACTTTTAATTAATGGTACTTCTCTCGAAGCCGTGGATTGTGGGAACAATTCCCTCCATTGTCGTCAGATGCTGTCAAAATCTCTGCCGATTAATTGCCCTTACCGCAACGAGCTAAACAACCACAATAGCCGCACAATGATGTTTCGTGTTCGCCTTGATATCCAGTTTCAATCAGGAAACAGTGTTGAGAAGGCTGCCGTTAATTAGATCTTTTTTCATATGCGAAGCAAATTTTCTGGAGACAATGCACTTCTAATGAGAGACGACTGTGCGTTGTTAATAATTAAATCAACATCAAAAGAATCGTGACGCTTTTCTTTAAAGTCAGCAAGCGACCGAGAGTTAATCATAGATGGATGGATTTCTCCTGAAGCAAACTCCGTGTAAGATACCCTCAAACGTCTTGAATCAAGTACAAGGTTACCTGACGAAATAGCGTGTTCCAGTCGGGATTTTCTTGGGATTACTTCGTCGTTTTAAAAGGTAAGTTTTGTCAATGATTGATTTGTAAACCATAACCAACCTGGGCTTTAAGGAGATTACTTTCGGAAAACTGCTTGAAATGTTAGAGGACATTTATTTCGGCTGGTGGAAAAAGGCTAAAAGTGAAGAAATAAAACAGGTTTAACAAAGCGTTAATCGACAAGAGAAGTTTTTTATAAGAGGAACAGATTTAGATCCATAACTGAACTTCTACACGCGGTTTTCTAGATATTCAACTTTTTTGAGAATACTGCACTATGATTCTTCAGAACACATTTAGTATTTCGCAAGTGAAACGTAATATTGCTCACTGGTTTCTTTCCGGAAGGCTGACTGGATAGGATAGGCTAGATTAAATTATTGTCGTTTCGGTTCTATAGAATACGTAAAGTATTTCCCAAGCCGAACGTAACATTGCGCATGGGTTTCTTTTCCGGAAGACTGTCTGGGTGTGATGGCCTAGATTCAATCATCACTCATGAAAATGTTAAATACGAGGCGTACTCTGCTGCAAATTGAAGGAAAATCCGGAGAAAATGAAAGTGCAGGGCTTAAATAATTCACCTAATGATAAATATAAATGCCAAAGTTGAGATTCTCCATATTGTCAACTTATGTCAACTTTTTTCGGTTGACTTTCACATTCTGAGATAATCATGAAGTTTCCTTTTTGTGTTGACCCGAGGACGATTGTAAAATTGAATGGAAACTTTAACACAACATCTCGGAGGATTAGTCTTAAGTTGTCACAAGAACTACTTCAGTACACCGCTAAATTGGATGAAGACGTATACTCACTGTTGTCAGTTGACTCGGTTGTTTAATTGGTAAAATATTTACATATTCGTCGGTTATTTTTTTAAAAAGCGAAAAAATAATAAAAAAGCTCGACTAGGTTCTGTAAATCGCTGGTTGGTATAAAAGATAAGGGACAAACCAAAGCTTTATTAAATGAGTCATAAAAATGCTTATGTTTTCGTATTTTTGCTGTTAATGACGTACTTTCGAACGACACGGTCTTCTCCATGAGGAGAACCAAAAGTCACTCGATGCTCTGCACATTACCGTCGTTCAAAACGTCGCTTATTGCCGCAACTATATAAACCAGTTTCTTCAGTATTCTTTAACTTACATAGTAATGTTCACGTTAATTCACAGTTTCATTATTGTAATATGTTTGTCAATCGTTTTACAGCTGGAGTATCTATAAAGTGCCAGTTACTAACTTTGTTCTGAAGTAAGCTTCTGTTATTGCAATTTAACTCCATTGCTTTAGTAGTACATAAAGCCCACAAAAAAAGCGGATCTCTGTCTAATCTTTTTCAAAACTGAACGTCTCCCATGCTGGTTATCCCGCTCGATTTATTTTCCAATGCCATTCCGAATTTTGCAGTATTCCTCAAAGTTCCAACCATTAAACTGACAAATTTGGTCTGCGAAACCGAAGCGGTTAAAAATCCTAATTGAATGATGTTTCGGCACAGTTTGTTTCTTGAAAACTGTGTTCCAGGATGTGTAAACAAGAAATTTATGGTATATGGATTCTTATTTGTTCTCTTGTTTGCACGAATAAACGTTGGGTAAATCAAACCGCTTCATTCATTTAATGTAATAAATATCTTCCCTCTGACTGTATTGTCATGGTAGAATCATTTGCATGGTGGATCAATCAACGCTTTGGTTCCACTTCAAAGTTAAATCGGACAGTTTCGATGTTACAATTTAAGCAACAGTAAATTATGTTGTTGTAAAATGTTTCTCTTCATCAAAGGTAACTGCTTGGATATTGTAACAACTTGTGGTCTTCTGGTACGATGATTTAAAAAAGGTTCCTTCCAAAAGGCCGAGACATTCCTGTTTATTTTCATTTATTTTTGCGAAAGCCAGTTCCCAGTTGTGTGCTTTTTCTCCCAAAAGCTTCGACTATTTCTAAAAACTATGCTCGCAAGAAATTTGTAACCGACATCACTGAGAATAAAATAAGGTTTTTTCCACAAGAATACAAACTTTCCCTAAATCCAGTTTCAACTGTTGCTAAATCATCATGTCAGTATCCGTTTGTCCTTTTATTTGCCCAAATTTTTAGAACCTCTGGGCCGAAAGATTAAAACCAGTTTCATGTTTGCGAAAGGTGATGACTACCGTCTACTAGTGGACGTTTTCATATAGTATGAGGCCATTTCTAAAAGCTTGTGTTCGGAACCCCGGCAGATTGATCTTTTGGGAAACATTTTGCATTTGAATTTTGCATTGCTCTCACCAGTTGCGTCGTTTTCTCAAATTTGCGTTAACATGGTTTTAATTGTTACTTCTATATCCTATTTTAACTCATATTTTGTTCTCGCCCCATTGCGCACAGCAACGCTTGGACTCCATTATTGGCAAAAGTTTCACCTTTCTTCCCCATGACACATTCTAGAAGCTAGTACACCGCAGAGGTTTACGGTTCGTTTTCAACTAATTATCGTATCATGCATAGATTAAATTGGTCTTTCGATAATTAGACGGTTGTTTAGATTATTTACGTTTTCAAATTTTCATCGTAATTCCTTTGTTTAATTAAATGGCGTTTTTTTAAAACAAAGGCAACGTTTCACGTGATGCATGCTAGCCTTTCCATTTCGTTTGGAATTCTTTAATAACGAGAGATTTCATGAAAACTTGATTTGTGTCCATGTTTCCTGCTGGGACTGGCAGCCGTCGGTTGCACAGAAATTTTAGGCCAGTTTATACGAGCAAAAAAAAAAAACAAGACGTGTATGCCACTGGCTTAAACCAGATGCACCTTTAGTAAGACAGGAATGTAGACTAAATTCAAGATAGTTTTGTAGTCTGGCTAATTTATATTTACCATTTGAAATAGCAGTTTCTACCTGCTAGAAAGTCAAAAATTTATTTAAAATACCAAAGTTTTGAACTGCACCCACATGATCAAGGCAAAAGGACCAAAATAATGTAGACAAGCTGTAAATCTTGTACACATAATGATGAGTTAGTAAAACAATAACATCACTAAAAATTGCAGTTTACATATTCTGGTACAAAAAAAACAAAAAGAAAAACAAGTTTAGTTTTATTTTCACTTGAAAGCACCGAAGAAGGTTATGGATATATATTTAACTTCAATGTTCTGCAAACACCAGCTCTAATAACAAGATAAAACGTTTAGCATTCGCGGAGTATTATGGTTAAAAGTACAAGTCTTCATTTTCCTGTGTGGTCTACCTATGTCTGTTTTGTTTAGGCTTCTTTTCACCTGCAAACCAGGCACTGAAGCCTGGTTCTTTCTAACCCTTCATTGGACGAGATCACAGAAAGTCTCCACTTGACGAGTAAAGTCGTCTGGCGTTAGCCAGAGTAAAATTAAGAAGTTGCCACGTGGCAACCGTGGCCAGTAAACGGTTAAGCAGCATAAGAAGATAACGACATAAGGACAGGATCACATGAAAACAAAAGACACTCAATTTATGTCGGCATGTCGACCGTGTGAACGAGGCAACGTAACGACTTAAATTAAAGCATAATGAGTGAAATGGAAATAACGACATGAGGAGAAAACTAGTCTTTTCTTTATGTCGCTATTGTGAACTATACGAGATGATTCTTGAATATTTGAGTTCTTGTGGATCTTTGGCATAATTCCTTACCCTTATCTCGATCCAACCACTGCCGAGATCAAAAAAAGAAATAAAAATTAAAAAAAAAACAACAAAATTACATCCAGTCTTAAATTGTTTAAGCTAATGCCGGCCGCCAGCAAACCACTCGATCATTTTCTGTGATTGATAAGACGGCATCCTTTTCTAAATAAGGGAGATGCGGTCGTAAGTCTAATCAATCCATTCAGGTGATGTACTTTGAGCGAGCAACTCGTAATTTAATCCCTATTGTTTTTCAAATCAACCACCTTTGTTAGTTCGTTTGTCTTGAGATGACATATCTGGGGATATTAAACAAGATGTTTAATAATGAAGACAGCTTATTTCGAAATTTGGACTTCATTCGGGTTTAAAGGGGTGGGGTTTAACTCATTCCCTTTACATATGTTTCATCTGATGTTTAACAAGAGCTCCTCTGATCTTCAAAAGCTGTACGATACACGACTTTTGAGCTTCAGAGTTGAAGCTGAATGACAGATCACTATTCCGCAGGAAATCCTTCATATCTGAATTAAGCAAGTCAACTGATGAGTCAACTATGTCTTCGTCAGATTTAGTCCAAAGCCATGCAGGGTTGAGTTTTTCCTTGCGCAGGTGATGCGTAACTTTTAGGAATATTCTCACTTTGCCAGAGATCAGCGAAATACGCACTTCAGCGGCTTATGAATTGGATGAAAAATTTTAACGGCCCAAATCTTGTTAACGAAGCGGAATTCAGAAGTTTCCGAACTTGTGATGAGTCTTTACATGCATCAAAACTTTCTGGTTTCTCTAAAACCTTGACTCCGAGATCATTAGTAGAAACGTCGTATCTGAGCACCCATGAACTCGGAACGATATTTTGTCAATCCGAACACTTGCGAAGCAGTAAATTCAGAAATATTCATGAGTCCCGAAACGTTTCTTTCAGTGTATAGTCGCATTCGCATAGAATACCGTCAAGAACGTTTACATAATTCCAGATTAGAAGTTATTTCGGTACAAATTATTTTGTTTATGTTCCTACAATCAATTTGTCTTCAACTTTTATCACCTCTAGAAGTCTTTGCTGTGTTCTAGGAACGCGATAATTTCTCAGAAGGTTTGTGTCACTGTCGAAAGTAACGACAAAAAAGTGTATCGTGTGGTCGCGATTTAATGTGCAAAAAACATGCTCTGGCACATTATTTCGCAAGTCTGTGGATCGATTAATATGTAAATAACGATAAACAAATGTACGAAGCGTCTGTTGAGTCAAATATTGTTTAACCTGGTATCGATTTAAGTCTGAAAATTTTCGTCGAACTTCCTGGAGTTAAACGTGGTTGTGTCGAGGTAACTACTTTTCTGTCACTGTTAATATTTCATTATTGTCAGTATGAAATGTCATGAAAGAGTTGAAGTACATTCGATCTAAGGTAAACAGCAGCGGTGTTGTAGAGTTATCGAAGTATTAAAGACACTGCCAAATGTCCTCAACGGAAATAAAACTCGTAGCGGCGAAGAAGTTTTTTCTTGCAAACGGGACAGATCTTGTGAGGTTATTTCTGAATCTGAATTACATCCATTTCACCCATCCCCCTTGGCATAATTTAATCCATAGCCTCGGAAACTCAAAAGTTGGTTTGAAGGTACTAAACTGATATTTGGTAACAATCGCTTGCACTGTGGCATAGCCTTGCGACCGGTTTTGAATTTGTATAATAGAGCCCAGCTAGCTGGTAGAGAAAGATATCAAGCTTGTAATCGTTGGGTGCCCCACTGCCGACGTCATGCATATATTCCACTTGTGGCGTAAAGGAAAGATAAACTGATCGGTTGGGTGTCGTCTAGTTTGTGTTCAAAAGGATAACATCGATGGAAGATTTTGGAAAGTCTTTATGTCGCGGTCCGTAATCCAAGCATTACTTATTTTGGCACTGTACCAAAATGTACTTAATATGGTCACACTCTCAAAGTGAAGACAAGCCTTTCTGCTGGATTCGTGAAATTATTTCTTAAACTGAAGTAATAAAAAGCTGAACACGTCAAGTACGCTTAGTTTCTCAGTAAAACACTTCAGTCTAGTTACGGCGCGCTCTGAGATAATTGAAGATAATCAAACTGATCAGCCAAGCACACATAGTAATATATCAAGCCAGCCTCCGTTGTCAACAGTCATGACCGACCTGTTATAGGAACCAGTGAGCTAAACTATCTCCCTCTGACAGCATAGTTAACCCTCCTTTAATTTTGTTGATTTTATTTTTTTTGAACTTGGTTTTGCTATTTAAATGTATTCTTCTAAACCTTTCTTTTATTTTTTCTCCTCAAGACCCCGTAAGAGGAAAACAATCCTGTTCTATGAATTCCACGAACACCAGCAACGGCTCGTCCTGTCCGAGTTTCTCGGAAGACACGCCTGGTGAAAAAGTGGGAAAGACGTTAGCATATGCTGTGGTGATTTTCCTATCCCTGGCTGGAAACATAATGGTCATTGGCGTCGTGTTCAAGAAACAAAAAATGCGCACAATAACCAACCATCAGATAGTCAACTTGGCTATCGCAGATATCCTCATCACAGTGGCTGCCATGCCTGCCACGGTTTTTCAGATTTACGAACGAAACCGCTGGCCATTCGGTTTGGTGTTGTGCAAGCTAGTTGTTTTTCTCCAAGGCATTTCCGTCTCGTGTTCAGTTTTTACCATGGTTTGTATAGCTGTTGATCGATTTTGCGCCATTGTTTTCCCATACAAGAAGTACATCAATCAAAGGCGCAGTAACCTCATGATCGCCTTCGTCTGGTTCATCTCCGTAGCTCTCCAGTCGCCCACTCTCTACGCAATGAAACTCCATCGCACTTCTGGTGGCGAGCGTACTTGCGTTGAAGACTGGACGCCACTATTTGACAATTTGACTTTGGCAAAAATCTATACCGTCGTCCTTTTCGTCTCCATGTATCTCTTTCCACTGATCGTAATAGCAGTTCTCTACACTGGAATTAGTTGGTTTCTTTGGTCCCATAAAACCCCAGGCAGCCAGTTGGGTACATCAAGAAAAGACAGATCCAAAGCGAATGTCATCAAAATGCTCGTAATAATTGTCGTGGTTTTTGCGGTGTGCTGGCTGCCGATATTCGTTACCCAATTCGTGACTTTTTTCGCGGCGCCGAAATGCGGCGTGTCGCCTTATTTGTCGTTTGTTGGATTTTTTTTCAGCCATGCTAACAGCGCAATTAACCCTTGCATTTACGTCGTTTTTAACCACAGCTTCAGGCGAGGTTTTGTAGAATTGTTGATCTTATGGTTCGTTCCAAAATCCCTTATATCTCCGAAACGGCGCGTCGAAGAAACGATGGAAATAAGTCGAAGGGACAGGAGAACGACCGGGACTGTTGAACCGTTAGTGGCCCAAGAACAAAAACTGATTTAAACTTTTCAGCCGTTTTTAGGATTACTATGATCAGCCCACTCCTTTATTGAAGTTAACTGTTGACGGTGATCCTTCGAAAATTTCAGGTTGATGACTAAATGGTGAACACAATGTAAGGTCTCGAGTTCAAATGAATTTTAAAAGCGGTGTGAAAAAAGTACACCCAAAACGTGTTCAGATTGAGACATTAAAAAAACTGGAAGGGTAACATTGCAATGAATGAAAAGCCGCTTGAATTCTATCATTAGAAGAAACCACGTGTTACTGACAATTTTAATACGAGCTTAGGACTGATCAGCTTTCGTCCATATTACACAATTTTCAAAAAATTCCGCAACTTTTCTAAAAATGTAGAATCCCGTGGAAAACACCCGTTGCAGTAATTTGGAAGATGCTGTTAGTCCTCAGTCACGAAGCCTTAAAATAAATTTTTATGCAGAGGGAGAAATAACAGAAAAATTTATCATCGGATTTGAGATCACTGCAGTGCGCTGGCCTCGTATTTAGGGATGACGCGGACAAGGCCATTTTGGTCTTGGAAATGTTAAACTTTGTAGTATGAAGTCCGGAGGTAGAAATTTCATTTAGCATTTCTTAGGGAAAGTGAACTATTAAAACTTTTGTTCAGCGTTTCTATATTCCCTTTTTTTATGAAACACGTACAAACGTCCATCGTACATTTAGTCCATCACGATTGCAAATTGTTAATTTCTTTTTGGAAAAATCTTCAGTCCTTTATCTTGCAAAACTTGATCTAAAGCAAAAATTGTTCAGAGACACAGTAACGAAGGGCAACCTAGCCATGAAATTTCGGATTTTAATAGGGCTTTTTCGGCCTGTAATTCGGCGGCAAATTCGTGCGAATATTGTGCTTCCTTTGATACACAGTTTTATTTTACCGACAATGGAAAGAAGTGTGCATGCATTTAATGGAGCTAGCACACTTAAGTTTGGCTAACAGCAGGGCAGCGTTAAAAAAGCTACTTCACTAATTTTGACCAACTGACATTTGAAGTCATCTTAGGAACGCGAAAACGCTGAGATGTCTGCCACAGAAAGTCATTTCACTATCGTTGTTGTCCAAGACAATTTTATAGAAAAATTAATTTAGTAGCCACAACAATGTCGATGCTTCGTAGTCTCTTTCAATGGTAAAATTCAAGCCTCGTTTAACGTGGATACCCTTCTCGTTTTATGATGATCAGTTGTTGAACACACTGAAGATTCCGTTGAAAACTTCTCAAATGATTACGTATTTTACAGGAAAGTAGAGGTAAAAGTTGGCTTGGTTAATGGAGCAGTTACTACGTCGGTTTTTGCGTTTTCTTCGTGAATTACTATTGACCAATAATCAAATTTAATAATTAATCTAATCATGAGTGTATCGATTATTGGGGTTCATAACTTTTGCTGTATCTTAAACTCTGCTCAAAATCACTGAGGTATTTCTCTGTAATAACTAAAAATTGTAATACATATTTAAAGGCGCATTAAACGAGACATTCTGGTGAGATTTTTATTAACTATTTAAGTTGAAATTTTACAAAACAGAAGAGAAAGTTGGTAAACAAAAGTTTATTCATGACTTAAGAAACCACGTTCGTGACCAGTCCTCCCAAATTATTGACGTCTAAAATAAAAGGTGAAAAAACTATCAACTACATCACCTGTGTACTGTGGGCGAAGCCCGAAGTATATGACTAACTTATATTGCCGTTAGTGGAAATGTAGGAAGGAGTCTTTATATTCCCCGAGAAACAGAGACATGGCGAAATTTTGATTAGAAAATGTATCAATATATCAATACCTTAACCTATCCCCAATCAAGGACATACTTCTCTATGTTACAAGAGTAATTATGCAACATTAGATCGGGACTTGCGAACAGCCGTACGTAAACCATGTATTTCACCCGTTAAAGATCTGCAGAAAAGTGAGTTTTATAATCCATCGAGTTCTAAAAGTTGTTCGTTGCATACATTACAGGCGACCAAAAACGAATACAGCAGAAGAATAAATATACCTTCATATTTAGCTCAAGATAGCATTAAATGCTTCATTGAACTGACCCTCCGTGAGAACGGTAACAGGAATCAGTGGGTGTTTAGTGTTCTGCAAATATTTCTAGGAAATGAGAAGTATAACTCTGATCAGTATGATCATCATCATAGTCATCAACACCATCACTATCAACATTATCACTGTCGAGAAATGGGATAATATTAAAGAACGCCTAGAAGACGATTTAAGCAATTAGATAAATCCTGTCGATGTCATCCAATAACCGTGTGACTATTACCAAAAGGGATCGTGAAATTTACATATATTTGCACATATATTTATATGTCAATATATTTATTACACGTATATATATATAAATATTTATTATACAATATTTATATATAAATTCATTACACACATATATATATATATTTACATATATATTTACACATATACATAAATTTAAATTTACGTGAAGTAATTGTGAAAGGAAATTAATCACGGTTACCAGTCATTAATTTTGGTAATGACTATGGATTGCGTAAATGTCAAACGTTTTTCCGGTTGTCAGATTGTAAAGTGAGCTTGTATAGTTATAAAATCTAGCAACAGACGACTTTCGTAATGTCTGTAAAAAGAAATGTAATTTAAGCGACACGAAAAAGATTTATTTCCTACTAAAAATTCAGCCAGTCACCCAGATTTGTTCATGCCGAAGTTATTTCTTAAAACGTTAGAGGTACATCTCAACAAGAATATGCTTTTCCAGGTTATTGACTCCAAAACATCCATTACCGGCCATTCCTATGAAAGCGGCCTATGCTTCTCAACTGTCAACCAAAACAAAGGTCACACTAAATGTTTCACAGGATGCCGGGTTCTTACTTACATGGGCATATCCTAAGCCATTCTTCTTCTCTGCATCACTTGCCCTTTTGCCAACCCAGACAAACAATTCCTTTCCTGTATCAGCAATGAATACTATACAAAAAACAAATGACAAAATATTAATAAAGTCAGGCTTAACTGAACCTCACTCTTCCCACAGAAATTATGTTTCTCCTTACAGGTACATTTACAACAGTGCTGGAAGGAAATAAGGAATAATAAACTACTCTGATATACAACCCCAGCAGGACATGCATTTTCTAATCATTTTGCACATTAGAAAATCAACAAAGCAGTCTTGGACAACTAACCAGGTAGTTCTAATTACAACATTTCCCTCCAAAGGAAGTCCAGGATGCTTTCTAGACACCACTCAACTACAACTGACCAAAATACTTGCAAGAGTGAAACTTTTTCAACACAGGATCCTTAACAGATCACTTCATACACAATGTATCAACACAATCTGTCAGTCATCAGGAATCTCTGGTGATTTGAGATACTTGAATGAAGTATACTGAAGTTTAGCAATTTCAGATTCTGATTTTGCATGCAAGTGCAACCTTTGATGATCCACTAAAATCTCAGAAATTGCAAATCTGAGCATGAACAACTGAAGGTAGTGTGTGTGCATGAGATTGTTATTGCCTCCCACTGTGCTTCATCCATTGACAAACAGGGAACAATCATCAATCACCTAACAGCCTGAAACTGTTAAAAGTTGCTTTCTTCTTAACTTCTGCCAGTATTTAATTTTTTTTTAAGTTATAATGTAACAGCCCTTTGAGGAGCAAGGCTGCACTTGGCTAACACCTCATGATTTTATTCTGCAGAGTGGATCATCTGCTCTGTGAGGGGGTGAACTCCCTGCTTGGTTAACCCATTCATCAGTACAAGTGCTCTTCAGAATTTTACTCTAGCTAATGTCAGGCAATTTTATTTAGCTGAGAAAAGATGTCTCCACCTCGATGGATTAAAATGCCTCTAAATAGTGCAGACTCCATCAACCTTCACACACTTTATCAGTAGATGATCAGGAATTTTTATATATTTGGCATGAAACATTAATTTTTCATTAAAGATCCCTGTTTGAAGCACTGCTTGTTGCTTGACTAGGCCAAACCAGTTTAGTGTTTTTCTGGGGAAAAGGTTCCTCAGAAAGTCAACATATCAGATACAAAAATTAGCTTACCATCTTCAGAGCGCAACATGTCTTTTGGAATGCTTCCTTCACTGACAAGAGTCATAGCCAATTTGCCATCCTCATCACTTAACCTTACATAGAGAACAAGTAATGTAAATGTGGATATTTTGAATCTGAAGAATTTATTTTGTTGACCAACTTTGTATTAATTATTGTGTATAGGGGGGATGAAAACTCACTTTAGAAGAGTTGGTGGAAATGAATCAGAGTCACAATCCTGTTCCTAGTAAAGACAAAATGACTGTGGTAAATTATATTTACATTAGAAACACATTTACTATTGGACAGAAACTCTTTAAAGGTTTTGTGATGACCAACTTCTTCACCATTATATGAGTGGGTCCAGTTGTACCCAGAACTGTGTATGCTTGTGGAAAATTTTTTTTATTTCACAAAATAAAGAGTTTGAGGACTTCTAAACATCAATTTGTCATTGAATTTGTCGCACATCATGTTTAAAAAGTGATAAGCAGTTTCTTCCTTATTTTGATGGAAATAATGTGCAAATAAAACATGGCACAATGTTAATCTGAATTCTCCTGTGTCATCTTACCTGATGGCAATTACAGCAATTTAGCAACAAGAAGATAAGATGGGAACAAGGTAAACATACCCCAGATGGTGGTGGATCACCTTCCTTAAGTAGACCATAGAATTTGTGGTTGGGTGAGATGTCTCTTTCATCTGAACAAAGTCAAAAACCTCTTATTATAATCAGTTTACAATAGTATTCCATAGTGCTTGCAAAAAAATCTTAAACTCACCAAGGCTTTCAACTTTGGGCTTTCCATTGCGTTCAGCCTATAATCGGAGGGGGAAACATGTGGTTTGACTCAACAAAAACATATTTAGACTGTCTATTTACATGTGACAATAATTATTTTGTGCCCAACCAATCAGAACAAGGTTGAGAGAGAGAGAGAGAGAGAGAGAGAGAGAGAGAGAGAGAGAGAGAGAGAGAGGGAGGGAGAGAGGGAGAGAGGGAGAGAGAGAGAGAGAGAGGGAGGGAGAGAGGGAGAGAGATATATTTTCATTGACATCAAGGAAGGTTTAAGTTTGAAAATGAGTTCATGGTTGTGGAGGATCATCAGGAAGATACAATAGAAAAATCAGCAAGGGATACAGTGTAAAGAATTTCACAAGAGAGTGCATTTGAATGTTAGAGAGTAAAGCTGTTGTCAATTTCTTGCCAGTCAAGGGCAAAAGACCTATATACAGACATCAATAACTTTGTAATATTTATATTGTTCTTATTAAGTAAGGTGTACAATATAATCATTATTACATTCACCTGACAATCAGAAGAAAAAGGAAAAGTAGTTACCTTCAGTTGCTGCAGATATTGAACTGCCTTGAATTTTTCATCCTTACTGCAAGTCTTGCCATTCCACTATAATTTAAATAGTTGGTATTTTGCATTACCTATCTACTTGTCAATACATCAAACATATTATTTTACAAGCTCTTTTACTCTACCTGATAAATTTCCAGTCCATTATCAACAATGAAGACATCACCAGAGTTAAGGTTGCTGTGATATGGTGAAACTTCTGCTAAGATAACCCTTCTCTACACAATTTCAAACATAAAATTTAAGGTAGTTACTTCTACACAATGCACTTAAAAGTTATTTCCTCTCTTAGAAGAAAGACATAATTAACTCTTTCCACTCTGAGACACCCCCTTGACACACCAAATAATCTGAAGTTAGCCAGAGTTAAATCAAAAAGTGGAACACAGACTGCTGCTGACAACAACAACAACAACAACAGTTGTTTTACAGCCATTTTCTCTGCTTATGCAGGGGTTGGCCAGAGTGGAATACAGACTGAAAAAGGTAGCAGGCAGTAATTGTAAGTTTACAACTTCAGGAATTGTTGACCCTGCCTACGCAAGACCCAAGTTCAACTGGCTCCGGTTGATAGCACTTGGTGTGGGCCCCTACCCAGGGTGACAAGTCACCTGCTGCCTTGTAGGTAATGCCTTTTTAGGCAAAAGCTGAGGGTCCTCCCCTGACAGAAAAGGTTGGCACCAGGAAGGGCATCCGGCCATAAAAATCTCAAGCCTCAAAGCACTCAATATGGCAGTCAAGAAGTGGAATACAGACTGAAAAGAGTCTAACTGTCAGTAGGTCAGGAATAAAAATTCTGGAATGAGTTAATACACATACATTTACTTTCTTAAAATGCAGCAGTCGAAGTTGGTACTCTTCAGGCTTAACATGTCTGAATCCAGAGTCACATCTAAAAAACAGAATGTAAAATTAACCCTTCAATGCACTGTGTCTGATACACCAGATGCTTAGAACAAAATGAATAAGTGAAAGAATAAAGTACAACAAAGAATAAAAATAAAAAATCATGCATTAATAATTTAAAGCAATGCTCCACATTTGGTGAAATTACAGTATCTATTTTGCCGATACTTAAGGCTATCAAAAATCAAGGTATGTTGGAGTTTAATGAACAAATGAATGCCCATTCACTACCAATAATAATTATATAATACCTACCCTCCCTCCATCAAGGTTAAACTGTCAAAGTAAGACTTGAACAATTTGCTCTCATGGTTCATCACCTCTCGATGCTGGACTGGCTTGTCATCCAACTGTGTGTATGTTCACAAACAAAGAAAAAGTATTATGGTACTAAAATTAATATTCATATAATTATTTAAGTACAAATAAATTTTTTATAATTTTACATTGACAGTTTTGACTCACAAAGGTATCCAATTCAACAGTCTTGTATGCTGCTGTGCCATACTCATCCTGGGTTGAATACTGACCAATCCAAAAGTGAACATCGTAAAGTAATTCCTGGCCAATATGAAAAGTCAAAATATGACATTAAATCAGGCTGCTTCCTTCAAAAACAACAAAGTCGTATAATGTGTCATCTTATTATCCCTCCAATCAATAAGATTTTCAGGAGTTAACTGCAGTAAAATTACTGGGTATGCCATACATTTACATAATTCTCATTCCTAATAAGCTTGAAGAATTGTTTCTGTAGCTATATTTTTCAACCAATTGAAGCAGTTATTACAGTCATACTGAAGATAAACAAGTTTACAAAAACATATTTTAGATTTAATTTAGTATAATTCTGTACTCATTTTCTTCCACAATTCATGTTGGATTTGATATGGAAAAACAAATTGAGCAGGAGCACATGAATTCCCCTTTCCCCTTAATTGGCCAATTATACTTTGCATTTTGAAAACATAAAGTGAGGTACATGCACACTGTTGCAAAACATTTTTTTAATTGGTTTTTTCTTACAGGATGTTATAAAAATGTGGAATTTATTCAGTTCATAAAATTTAACCAGATTATTTTCCCATCCAATCTTAAATGAATTCTTACAGAAATATAAAAACAGTCAATGAAACAGTTTGTAAGGTGATGGTATTCTGCATTATGATATACTTTCAATTCAGATGAACCTTTGTTCTATGTTGCCCATATAATGCAAGCATAATCTGTCAAGCCATTTACTTTTTCTTTCATTTTTCATAATGAACAGTGAATACAATAGTTTACTGTAACTTACATCACTATCTGGTTTTTTATAAGTATTCAGGATAATGTATGAATCACCACTGAAGAATTTTCCATAATCATCTTTTGGTAAATGGGTCACCTACAAGCAGAAATGCTCAACTTTTATTTCACAAGTTAACTTTTTAATGGCATTCAGTTACAACTACATGCTGTCTGCATTTGTACATTACTCCATGAGCAAAAATATCATTACAGGTTTCTAGTAATCAATCATAAATTAATTCACAATCTGCAGTAGTTTTGCACATATTGTTGCTTGCCTTAATTTCACATCCATGGATAAGAATTCCAAAAAACATTCAACCCCTGAAGACTTCTTGACCAAAATCACTAGAGCAATATTGACCAATACACATCCGATGACGTGTATCTCACTAGCAGTGATCTCTTTCACTCACAAAGCCAGGTACTTTATTTGTTATCACTCTGCCTAAATACTGTTTTGCATTCAAATTTTACTGAGTTTGCATTTTAAGTGTATGTAATTATTATTACTCAGTAAACTTTAACTACAGTTGCTTTTCATTTGCTTTCAAAAGCATAGACATTGAGAAATTCAAAATATTCAACAATTTCTTTTATGCATTAAACAGCCTACAGCCCACTGCTAAGCTTAATAATCTACAATATTTGCCCACTCTTGAAATTTCTTGCTTGCTTTCTATTGCACATTGTAGAAAAAAGACAATAATAAATATCAACTGTCCATGAGAGGATCCTAATTTGTATACCCTCGTAAAGATTTTATGGAAATCTTGCCTCAACAAGAAAGAACTCTCCGACGTCTTGAACACCTCGTTTTGATAATCATATCAACTACTTCCGGAAATCTTTTCTACTAAAGTTCTAGATCAGTTGACATTTAGAGTGGATACCAAATATAGACAGGTTCATTTCATTGACCAATCAGAAAACACCCCTGGGCAAACCCAATACAATCTCCATTGAGGTTTTCCATATTCTGTCATGAAGTCACCGCCCCGCGGACGTCTCGCTTGAACTAAAGACCTGATAAATATCATACGAAAAAAAATTCTCTTTGATTTGGATACCTTAAACTTTTGGATTCGCCAGATCTGCACACCAGGTCTACGACCAGCCCCTTGCCAAGCTGGCTCCGATTCAGCAGATTCCTTCTTCACCTGTAAACAATAACCAGATTGTTTGGTCCTACGTCACGTTTACCAAAACACCCGTCAAAGTTTCAATTTCGAAAAACCGATGACCCAAGAATCACCAGACTAACTCCTCAGCAAACAAGCCAATCGGCTTGTCTCCTTTGGAATGATTTTACTGCGTTGCATTAAAATGAAACCAGAATGTACATTGCTGATATGAAAGTGACAAATATTTACATAATTTCAACAACGATCGATTGCAAGTGGACGTAGCTGACGTTCTTTCGGTATTTTTGCTCTTGCAGCTAACTTGGCTTCGTCAAGTTAACCCCAGAGATCGAGAGCAAAATTTTACAGCACTAAGTTTGAACACCAGGTTTGCTTAACAAGGTCCGACCCGATCACTAAACAGGCAGTTCATTAGGCAGAGAGATTTGGTAGATTAAAGCCAAATCATACCCTAGAATAGTCTATTTACTTCTGAAGCAAAGTGCGATTGTGTTTATGAAAAGGTTTGTAATTGACAAGCACGATTTTGATAAAAACCCGTGAATTTTAACCAGCTACTTTGTCAACGGAATGAAAAATACAAGGAAAGTGGTTTCGATCGGCAAAAGATGCAGCTTCGATGGTTTTGATGACAATGACAGCATAAATTTTGCTTAGGGTATTTCAAAATTTCGATTTAAACCAAGTCAGCAGCTAACCTTTTTTTCTGTGTCTGACCCAAACAGGGCCATGTTAGAGTCCTTCCAGTCATACTTCTTGGCTTTCACGAGTCCCGACATACTTCTTTCAGGTTCGCTGTTTGACTCTATCGACTTGCTTCGATACCCACCAAAGAAACTTCGATACTGATCCTCGCCACAGAGCGAGGGCGTTGTCCAAGAGTTGCCCCCAATACTCTAATTTATTCATTAACCACCCAGTCTCCCGCGGGGTAATGACGTCAAGTAAGCGCAATTCTCAAAGCACTTCACTTGAAATATGGAAACAAGGAATTAAATGTAAAATGCAACAGAGAACAAAATCCAAAATAAACCCCAGAAGATAATGCCTTGGGAAATATGGGATATGAGTTGCAACAGGTAGATAGATATATAAATGGTAATGTTTTGGTTTAAGGAATTATATGCTTTGTGTTAGTGGGTTGTATTTTATTGCTCATGTCATTGTAATAAAAAAACATCAACTCTCTAGGGAGGGGCATAGGGGCTTAAGTACCCTAAGTGCTGGCAATGCTCAATGTGTAGTGCATGTTGCCTGAATGATATTTTCCTTAGAGGGAAAGTATATCATAGACCAGCCATTTTTCCATGAAAATAAACAAAAGTCTGTACATCAGATGTGTTTTGACAACTTGTTTTCAAAATCAGTCAATCAAATCCCACTACCAAAAGAATGCACCTATTTTTAATGTCATAAAATAACAATGCATGTGCTTGTAAACAGTTGAAGTGGTGATTCTTTTCCTTATACCTCAAGCTCAAGGAGTGGGCTTGTTTTGTATCACCAGAGCACCAAAAATGGTCATCTCAAGCCTTTAAAACTTAAAAACTTTTTTCTAGAGACCACTTCTTTGAGATATTGAAGCCCTCCTCTCATTGCTGGATCTAGACTTTTTAGTAACGGCATTTACACTTCTAAAAAAGGGTATCCTTGATAACTAAATTAAGGGTATCCTGGATTTTGAAACTACAGTACCACAATCATTGCAAGGGCCTGGTGTGTGCAGGAGACAACCAGGAATGAATGCTTCCTAGGCAAATTCTAGTGAAGATTTTTGTAGGTCAAGTATCGAGTGTGATTTACCTTACCCCATTAAGGGGCAAGGGAACACATTAAAATTTTATCCTGGGTAGTGCCAGACAATATTATTCAGCAGAGTGGGGTGCCTGCCTTGGTTAAAGTACACTTTATCAGACAACAAATGTCAATGAACTATTTTTAGTTGACCGAAAAGGGGCTTCCCTGATAAAAGAGCACCAGGTAAAATATTTGGGTAAGCCTGGACATTAACAATACCTCTTCATACCTGCCCCTGTCCTAGGTGTATCAGTGTAAATGAAATGCAATTTTCTCACTCTTAGTGTCCTGCCTTTTGACAGGTCCTAGGTTAAGTTCTGCCCCCCCCCTCTTCTGTTCTGGGCTCTTTTTTATTCCTGGAAGTCAACCATTCTTTCAGTTTATCAAAGGTTCCAGTTCTTCTCCTGCTTGTCCATTTAACTTGTAATTTTCCATGCATTACTTTGTCTCACCAGTCATCAGAAGGTTACTGGTCCAATTTCTGCCTGGTGTCAGGAATGGTTTTTCTGAGGTTGATTTGAGTTTGACAAATTTCCAACAATCATCCATTCTCTACTTCTGTTGACAATCTTTTCCTTCATCTCAAAAACTGAAGTATAATCTATTTCTTATTTCTGTTATCTAGGAGCAATACATATCATTACTGACTGATCAAAAGTTTGGATATACAGGATGTCTGTCATTAATTTTTGGTCAACTCTCTGGTATGTTTTTAAAACTGTAATTTATGATTGTGCAGTTTAGAGAGAAATGAATTTCTAAGTCCAGTAGGCTTGTGGTCAAAGTATTAAGTAGGAGAAGCATACTGGGATAGTTGTCCCATGCAATGCAGTTTGATAGATCTGCACCTTGGCAACATAGCAGAGAAAACATTCACCAACAAGTCCTAAGATGACCTGTGAAGTATCATACCATTCAAAAGGGAAGATCCCTTCTAATAAGTAATAATAACTGCATGAATGAAACATATGAGTAAATTTCTTATGCAACACAATGCATGATGAGGGGGGCAGGCATGGCACCATGACCCCCCTCTAAATATGCCAATGGGTGGTAAATGGATATTCATCAATCATGTTTACTCACTAGAAAAATTATTTCTGAGCCACAGACAGGGATATCATTTTTCTTAGCAAACAAGCTTTGATGAATATCACCTTATCCATAAAAATTGAACAGTCCCATCAGTAAATTACATTGTTAGTCTTGAATCCCACAACATGCTGGGAAATTTGTCAGTCATTACTGACAATCTGGATTTAGTGGCAAGGCTAAGCATAGCTACAGGTCATGCTGCCTTAACTTCAAATTACTTTTGATGTTCAGACATCAAGCAAAACATATCCATCAACAGATATTTCTTTAAGAATCTTTAGTCATGTTTAGCATAACCACTTACTGTGTTTAGATTATTTTAAATTTGCTTAGTATGACCTGTTGCAATGCTCAACTTTGACTTTGTAGGCACTAATGATGTGGCTGGGAGACCTAGCACATCAACACTAGCCTCATAGGACTTTATTATTATTATTATTATTATTATTATTATTATTATTATTATTATTATTATTATTACATTATTTGATGTTTTTGAAGTTAATTGTTTTAGTTATTGTAGCCTTGTGGAAGACTTTTGCTGTTGACTAATTATGTGATGTCCTCAATAAACGTTATCTTGAGAGTCTAGATGACAATAGCTGAAGCTGTTGAAATTTCAGTCAATACCAGCAGACTTTCTCAAGGCTTCACTAACGTACATAGATGATCAACTTCAACAAACGTCTAAAGAAACTCTTTGGTCTAAAGAAAACCATTAACTTTACTCTAAAGAAACCATTAACTTTACTATACTATATTCACTGACACTTGAAGAATCCCATACCGCTGGTAAAATTTTTAAAACAGTGGCCCATCAAAGCCAGTACCGTGAGAAATATGACGATTAATTGCGTGTATATATTTGTATCGGGCGGGAACTTATAAGTTAAACTTGCGTCTCTTCCCATCCTAATATGTCATGCCAACGCGACGTCTGCGTTCTAACTCCCCCGCTGGCTAAGGTAAAATGTCTGGAGAGATGTGGGGTGTGGTATATGCCTATTCTCTACAAAGACCTTCTTCATGGGCAGATTTCTGGATTGTTCTCTAATCTTTCGGTTGTATCACCCCCAGTACGACTCAGATGTTTTGTGCATGCTCATTCATTCTTACTGATAACTTTTGGTAGTAATTCCTTCCAGAACGTAGCCCCCCCCGGTATGAAAAGTAATCGATAATGAAGTGATGATGAACATTGACCAGTTTTTTTTTCGCTTCGACAATGTCTTTTTTCACTTAGGACATTTTTCGCTAGTTCGAAAATATTTTCTGTTCTTCAAATATTCTTGATTCCAGAATTTTCATCACTTTGAGAATTTTTCTAGCTTCAACACGTTTCTAGGCAACGAGAATCTCTTTGGAATTTTTTCGCTCTGGAAATTTTTTCAGCTTCCGTGCACAATCTAGCCATTTAAGCCGGTTTTCCACTTGCCAATAAATTCTCGCGAGTCGACTTTTCTTTGTGTAGATTGAATAGGTTTCTCATTAGTTACAGTCGACAGCCCATGAGACAAAGGAAAAATTCAATTCACGCGAATTTATTCGCGAGTGGAAAACCGGCTTTATCTAACCTGTCGTAGTCGATGTCGTTCTGGATTTAAAACTTGTTGAAAATAACACAAGAAATTTCAGTACGTAACCACAGGACTTGACGCTCTTGACCTTGTCAACTTTCTAGATTTGAGCAGATGATTTTTTACCTGCCGCCAAGTCATTGTCCTAGTCATTAGCCAATCGGATGTAAAGACGCTTGTGGTGACCTGTCTACGACGTGAACTTGAACAACGACGTTTTTAAGATTTTGGCCTTTAAAGAAACCACAGTTTATTGACCACCGTGCTTGATTCTTGTGGCTTGTTTTATGACTCCTAAAACGCTGCAGTTCTAAAACGACTGTAGACTCGGGTTGAATTTAATCTTAAGTAACAGCTTTTTTCACTTTGCCAGCTGACATCATCAACTGTGTCTAAGAGACAGTAGCCATTTGGGAGTTGTGTTGCCAGTCGCGTTAGCCGGGCAGGCTCACTAGGAAGGAACAGTGCTTTGATAAACTTCGATAAACTTCGATAAACTCGTAATGAACTTTGCATGTTCTTTTGCCTGCTCTTAATGACAACATCGTCATTGAACACTGCATATACCCTCAGTTATGAACCGATTTTTCATGTCAAATGAAACAGGCAGTTTACAGCCAAACGACAGAGGGAACAATCTGTCCAAAAAGAAGTATTCTCTTTGTTTTCGTCGAAAAGGTGTTACGAAAGGACATGTCCTCGACGCTCCCGTCATGGAAGGGTAAACTCCTTGTTATAGAAGGTAGCCATGATACACGATGCATCAAAACAGTTCCTTTCATGGTAGCGCACATTGATCATCATATGTCAAAGAATTATCCCACGCAATCTCGGGGTTAGTTTGTCAACGATGTTCCGACAAAGCTGAGTTTTCTTTTCACTGTCGTGGGCTGATGTCAATAATGGTGTAGGGTGGTAAACATCAAATGAACGACGGTTTTTATGGTGTAAGACAGCGACCAATTCAGTGGATTAATTTTCATTCCCGTCCTTTTTTGAGGTCCGCTACAACCCATTTTATGTCAAAAGAGGAAGAGGGAAGCTGAAAATTTATCCCCTCAAAACATTTGAATGGAATGTGATGTTCTACATGAGAACCACTGACCTTAATAATTTCTGTCTGTTTAACTGAAGGTTTACTCTGTTAGTCGATATATTTATATAAGTGGGTTAAATAAGAATAGGCTTAAAGTATCATTGAGATAAGATGTCTCAATAGACAGTAATTAAAAAATCGTTTCTATGATTACTTTCACTATTTACCTCAGCTGCGATTACTTTTAGTTGCAAAACAAGTTCACGACGGATCATTTGTACGGGTGCTAGAAATTGCCATATTGGTGCATAAACGTTGGCCTGTTACACTGAAAGTTATACCTAACGTAGACAAAATTTTTTACTTTCAAAAGCAAGTCACTGTTGTCAAGTGCCCATCACCTACTCATTAATAGTTCATGAGCTTAGCCTTGGTGTTTACCAAGGAAATCTATGATGTCCTTGTAGGACCACTCACGACTTCTGAATTCTTACTTCTTACTTGTCAGTTCTGAATTCTTACTTCTGGCTTCTCGGTTCTTAAATCTGACTTTGAGTTCTTACTTTTGTCTCGTGACTTCCCAATTCCGAGTTCCGACATCCAAGTTCCGAATTCCAAGTTTCAAATACCAAGTTCCATCCGTCAATTTCCGACTTCGAAGTTCCGAGCTCCAACTGCCAAGTTCCGACTTCCGTTTTCGACTACGCGATTCCGACCTTCAACTTCTTACTTCTGACATCCGACTTCAAAGTTTCGGAACTTAGAACCCGGAACTTGGAAGTCACAACTTGGAACTCAGAACTCAGAAGTCGGAACCTGGAAGTTGGAACTCGGAACTCGGGTTTTGGAAATTGGAAGTTTAGAAACTAAAAGTCCATTTATAGCTCGTATACGCGACACGATAGTCGTATACGTTTGCTCGCCCCAATGTATGTAATGTTGTGTCAAAAGTCCAGTTCCTGCTTTCGATTCGCTCACTAAAGAAGCAATTAGTCCGGTAGATTCCAGTTACTTAATCAGACATAGAAGAAAGAACAATCTTGTGCGACGTTCATCTCGTTTAAATAGGCCCTGATGAACATTGATCAGTTTCTACTAAAACAGTTAGATTTGATAACTGACTTTCTCCCTCTCTTTTTTTTAAGCAAAATCTCAGAGACAAAGGCGTGGTTGCACTTGAAAGAATTGCCAGATGGTGTGATACTGAAACCATTTGCTGCGGGGACTATTGGTGGACGATGTAACTGTGCTTGGCTTCATAATAGAAAAACAGATTAATTACGGACGTAGCTCGTTGAGGAAGAACAAACATGGGTTCTAATATGTGAAGTAAACCTTCAGACGAGGACATATTGCTCAATATATAAAAACGTGGCTCAGAGAAGTGACTTCCACAAAAACATGGCTGTTTATCTAATTGAATTGTGTTGATTTTGGCTTTGTAGACTAATTTTATATCGTTTAGTCTTAAATAATGTGTGCATGAACCGACCAATAAGTTGGAAATACTAAAAGTGTTTGATCTTTCATTGTATTTTTTAATTTAATGTTGACATTTTTCAATAGCAATGCCAACGCCATCTTTCTAAAGAGACATTTTTGGGCTGGCTAGGAACACAGAAAGACCAAAAGAAGACCTTGGACAAGACTGAAGTCACCAGATACAGTACAACCTTCTACGACACGGTGCTTTATGGGTAATCAGGCTAAATTGAAAAGAAATGCTTAAGTCGTGCAAGTATAGGTCAAGTAAACTTTACGTCACATAACTTTTTTCACCAATATAAATATCACCAAGTTTTTACATCATTCCATGCTTTCTTCGACAAAGGATCTCCACTCGAAACGTTAATTCCTTTTCTAGTAAGTTTTGGCAGTTTCCTGATCTTTTTGGCTTTATTCACATCTTTCAACACTGCCTGCGCAGTGCTATACTTTCGTGTCTTTCTAATTTAGTCTGCATTAGTCAAGATGCACCGTTTTCTAGAGAAGGATTATTAGGAATGCAGAACACTCTTGTTTCTGTGGAGGCTGGTACACATGGTAAGATTGTCACATGCCATTGTCCCTCATGACGTATGCGATTTAGTCACATGAGTCTTCACGATGTATTGCAACATTCACGAACCAATAGTAGGCAAGAATGCGTTGTGACATAATTGCATACGCCAAGGTGAAGAATTGCATGTGACAATCGAATCGTGGGGAAGGACCTTCTACTAAATGTATTATTTCATTCGACACCCCAACACTGAGAAGTTTGTTGGGTAAGAACGAGGCGAAACGGAGTTCTATCGACAAACTATGAGGTAGTTGGACGTAAGAAAAAGCTCTCGTTATGTGAAATAGTTGATTTAATGTCTCTGTAAATTTTTTTAAGAGAAAATAAAGGAGAAAGTTGTTCAAAATTTATTCTCATGAAGATTATATTTGCCGAAACGTATCATGAAATGTAAGAAAGTATAAAGTCTCTAGTGTCTGATTGTTTTCGCTTCGTGACCGACTTTTTAATTTTAAAGGATATCGTGGCATTTACACTAGATGAACAGTTATTTTTTTTATGATAGAGGAAAATTTGGAGTTTTAGGATATTTTTCAAAACCCAACCGTGACCTGTTGCATAAAATGCAACTTTTGGCTATCCGGCTGGCAATCGAACCCACAACCTCACGAATCTAGTGCGAGACGTTGCCAACTGAGCCACGCAGGTCGCTATCGAGAGCGTGGTCACGAACTCAGTTTTTATATATTGTGGTAATGACGGAGAGTAGAAGTTTAGATGAAATACTTGATATACAAAGAGAACAATGAACAAAAGAAAGGTCATCCACTGCTCAACTTCGCGGTTACCATCAGCCGGCCAATTTGAAATTCGTAAAGCCCTGAGATCCCAAAGCCTTGCCGTCTGGGAATGGAATAGAGAGTAAGGAAGGAGGAAAGGGAGGGTGAGTGAGGGTGACCAAGGGATTGAGAGAGCGAGCGAGGGAGAGACGGGGACAGGGAAAGGAAGAGAGAGAGGGAGAAACAGTAAGGGAGGGGGTACAGAGGTAGAGAGAGGGGAGGAGATCGAGGGGAAGTGTGTGTGTGTGTATGTGTGTGTGTGTGTGTGATGAGTGAAAGGGAGAGAGAGTGAGTTAAACGGCTATTACTTCAGGTTAATTCCCATGTTCATCTTGTTAACCCTTTTCCACAAAAAGAGGCCATTGTTTTCTGTCAGTTACGCTTGTTTGAAATAAGTAATTCGGAAAGTAATTGCGAACCCTTGATTATTACAAGTCAGCTAAACTGCTAAACCAAGTTTCTGTAACCCAGTGACTCGAAATAATGATCAGCGAGTAACTTTAGATTAAACCACACACTGTACAGAGCACGTGGGGGCAACAGCACCCTTTAATGAGCACGTGGGGGCAACAACGCCCTTTACAGAGCACGTGGGGGCAACGACGCCCTTTTAAAGAGTATGTGGAGGCAACCACACCCTTTACAGAGCACGTGGAGGTAACAACACCCTTCACAGAGCACGTGAAGGCAGCAACGCCCTTTACAGAGTACGTGTGAGCAACAACACCCTTTACAGAGCACGTGGGGGCAACAACACCCTTTACAGAGTACGTAGTGGCAACCACACCCTTTACAGAGCACGTGGGGGCAACGACGCCCTTTTAAAGAGTACGTGGAGGCAACCACACCCTTTACAGAGCACGTGGAGACAACAACACCCTTTACAGAGCACTTGGGGGAAACGACGCCCTTTACAGAGTACTTGGGGCAACAACACCCTTTACAGAGTACGTGGTAGCAACCACACCCTTTACAGAGCACGTGGGGGCAACGACGCCCTTTTAAAGAGTACGTGGAGGCAACCACACCCTTTACAGAGCACGTGGAGACAACAACACCCTTTACAGAGCACTTGGGGGCAACCACACCCTTTACAGAGTACGTGGGGACAACCACACCCTTTACAGAGTATGTGGGGGCAACGACGCCCTTTACAGAGCACTTGGGGGAAACGACGCCCTTTACAGAGTACGTGGGGGCAACAGCACCCTTTACAGAGCACGTGGAGGCAACAACACCCTTTACAGAGCACTTGGGGGCAACAACAACCTTTACAGAGCACTTGGGGGCAACAACATCCTTTACAGAGCACTTGGGGGCAACAACACACTTTACAGAGCACTTGGGGGCAACAACACCCTTTACAGAGTACGTGGGGGTAACAACACCCTTTACAGAGCACTTGGGGGCAACAACACACTTTACAGAGCACGTGGAGGCAACAACACCCTATACAGAGCACTTGGGGGCAACAACAACCTTTACAGAGTACGTGGAGACAACAACACCCTTCACAGAGCACTTGGGGGTAACAACACCCTATACAGAGCACGTGGAGGTAACAACACCCTTTACAGAGCACGTGGAGGTAACAACACCCTTTACAGAGCACGTGGAGGCAACAACACCCTTTACAGAGCACTTGGGGGCAACAACAACCTTTACAGAGTACGTGGAGACAACAACACCCTTCACAGAGCACTTGGGGGTAACAACACCCTATACAGAGCACGTGGAGGTAACAACACCCTTTACAGAGTACGTGGAGGCAACAACTCCCTTTACAGAGCACGTGGAGGCAACAACACCCTTTACAGAGCACTTGGGGGCAACAACACCCTTTACAGAGCACGTGGGGGTAACAACACCCTTTACAGAGCACTTGGGGGCAACAACACACTTTACAGAGCACTTGGGGGCAACAACACACTTTACAGAGCACTTGGGGGCAACAACACACTTTACAGAGCACTTGGGGGCAACAACACCCTTTACAGAGCACTTGGGGGCAACAACACACTTTACAGAGCACTTGGGGGCAACAACACCCTTTACAGAGCACTTGGGGGCAACGACGCCCTTTACAGAGCACGTGGAGGCAACAACTCCCTTTACAGAGCACGTGGAGGCAACAACACCCTTTACAGAGCACGTGGAGGCAACAACACCCTATACAGAGCACTTGGGGGCAACAACACCCTTTACAGAGTACGTGGGGGCAACAACACCCTTTACAGAGCACTTGGGGGCAACAACACCCTATACAGAGCACGTGGAGGTAACAACACCCTTTACAGAGCACGTGGAGGCAACAACACCCTTTACAGAGCACGTGGAGGCAACAACACCCTTTACAGAGCACTTGGGGGCAACAACACCCTTTACAGAGCACTTGGGGGCAACAACACCCTTTACAGAGCACTTGGGGGCAACAACACACTTTACAGAGCACTTGGGGGCAACAACACCCTTTACAGAGCACGTGGAGGCAACAACACCCTTTACAGAGCACGTGGAGGCAATTCCACCAGCACCATTCATTCTGCGTATGAATTGTATAGAACTCTTAAACCGAAGGAAATAAGAATATTATCTCTTCATATTTAATACAGGTGTTCCCCTTCAAAACATGTGAAGAAATAAGTAAATAAATGACCCAATAATACGTCAAAATAATTCACCAAAAAGTGTCCCACAATATATTGTCAAGAATGCGCGCTGTATAATACAAGTTCAGAACACTTGTCATCTTCAAGTTTTTAAAGTTGATATCTTCACTAAGCTCTTTTGTAGGAGCTTTACCTGTTGATGTTTACTTCCATTGAAATGTTCAAGACTTATACTTGAACATAACGAAGTATCATGTTCTTTTCAACTGTTGAACTCAACGAAAAGGTTAGATGTACATAGTACAAAGAATCGAACATCAACCGCTAGTTTACCCACACCTAGGCAGTTCCACTAAACCATCCAAGTCATTGCACAGTTCGCTAACTTAATAATGAACCATAACAAAAAATTAGTAGCAACACGAATATCTAATTATAATGTCCCACAATTTATTGGGATGAAAAAAATTCTCGGTATATAAACAGCATGAAAGGAGGCAAAGGTAAGCAATATTGATTACACTACACTATATCAACACACTTACAGCTATATACATCCATATTAACTACACGTCCTCTAGCATGCAGTACAGTCACACACAGTCACACATAGGTAGATTAGCGAGATGGCCTCTGAACAGACGACGATTGAGCAGGAGGTTACTGAAGAGAAAAGACAGAGAAAAGTTTTGTTTTGTTTTTTTAAAAATTTTTTTTTTTTTTCTTCCTTCTTCTTCCGCTCTTCTTTCTTTTTCCCCTTCACTTTCCATTCTTCTTCATTTTCGTCATGTCTCCGCAACCGACCATCTTGCGAGGTTCGATCCTTTGACACTTATCACCATCACTGGTGAGAAGCCTTACACTAGCAGCCACCGGATCAAGCGATACAAGCCAACTTCTAATTGTGCTACTTTTTTCTTTGAAAAATAAGAGAACGAAAAAAAAATTAATTACAACTGCGAAATTTAAAGATTATTTAGAGAAAATAAGAGCTGAAAGATGACAAATAGTTAAGACAACAATATTAACGTCGAAAAATTGACTGCATTTGCTATATAAGTCGACTTTAAAACCGTCTTTGGGTTTGTAAGTAAACTAAAGAGAGATCAAACACACATGAACACAACCGGGGGGTATACGGCGAGGAAAGGTCACTAAGCACGCATGTTGGGTGGAGATCTTTAACGAAGCCCCATAACTGTCTGTTTTATGGGAAAATATGGCTATAAAACGATATCTGAATTCTCAAAATATCGTCAGGAAGTATCCAAGATGTCCAGAATGCCAAAATTGATGTTTGGAGGAAATTTGGTGGAAAGACGTAGCGAAAAAATGGCTTAACAAGAGACCATGTGGCCGATTCCAAGATGGCGGCCGATAGCTTCAAGTTTTGAAAAACGACTAAACTATCTTTTAAATGGCCACAGAGAGACAACCACTGGATACTTTTACTATCCTGTACGTATCTGACTTCAAAATTTAAAATTTTAAAAGTTTTTAGCACTTTTTAAGACAATTTGTTTCAGTCAGGTTAACCAAGTTAGCAAACTTAAATATGCATAAAAATCTTATCCTGAAAACGCTGTCATTATAAACTATACAAACTACATTATTATAAACTGCATAAAATCTTCCACTTTAAACTATTTAATCGTATCACTACTCCCCACATTTGATATATTCTTCACCCCCCTGTTTTCCTATTGTGTTGTGTCATTCTTTATTTCCACTCTTTCTTCCCTTCCATTCATTCTCTCTAATTTCACTTGGTATTTTATCTTTTTTATCCTTCATAATTTCAGTTTATTTTTATGCCTTCTTTCATAATCCTTACTCCAATTGCATTATTATCTACAGATTTGGACTTCAGTTTATCCATAAAAAACCCAACAAAGATGCTAATCCCAGAAAAACCTTCAAAGAGAACAGCAAGGAACCCCAGCAAGATGAAAGTTCACATTCCAGAAAATACTAGTATTCAAGGTAAGATTGTTGTTCTGATGAATATGCAAAAATAAATGACAGCCATGCTGTGAAAGCAAACACAAATGGAAAACACTAAGATGTAATTTTAGGGTTCAATGATAATTGTAGTGAGCTGTGATTATTAAACTGACAGAAATGAACTAAATCCAAATATATTCCTGATCAATTTAAAACTTCTCTCACTTCAGATTCCTATGTAAAGTGAAAGTCAAAACAAAATACCAGCACCAAGATCGGATGTCAAGATTTTGATGGATGAAAATCCCACACTGCTTCAGTTGGCAAATGGTGAGTTTCCAAAAAATGAAAATTTGAAACCAAATATGCAAAAAAATCTAGGTGAAGATTTAACTGTAAATGTTGGCATCTAGCAATGATATCATTTTATACTGATAAAAACGAACTCAGCAAAAATACTTTCCTAATCAATGTTTGACCTCTTTCTCTGCAGACTACTCCATGAAGTTATTGAGAGACATCCAACAACAGATCTACCTACATAACCATGCTATGTCCAGATTCACATGGATAGAAAGTGCCACTCCAGTTTAATGGACAAATGGTGAGTTTGTTATTTATTGCTGAAACTACAACTACAATGAACACAAAAACTGTACTTTTTGCCACAAAAAGAAGGCCATAGCATGCAGGAAATCAGAGTGCCATGATTGGAGGTTTTATATTTGATTAAGATCTACCAGCTAATCAGAACTACATTTTTAATGGATAAAGCTGATCATTAAAAAAAAATGCTGCTATACTCTCTCAAAACTGACTTGTAATAGATCCAGGAATTTAAAAAGATTACAACCAAATTAAAAGTATGTTGTGTTCAAAATGAATTCAAAATGAAAAAACTATGGTACAATTAATATTAAACACTGCACATACAGGAACAGCTTAGAGACGATTGTATTAATGATGAACTACATGAAAAGATAGACAGTTGTGAGCAAAACTAAATGGTTAACCAAAACAGCACTTTGTGGATAGTTGTTCTCATAATTCTATCTAGTGAAAAATTGTTCCAAATTAAAAGATGGTACAACTTAGACAATGACATTATTCTACCATGCAATAATATAATGAACAATTTTTGTGAAAGTATATTAATTAGTCATGATGGCAATTGTTTGAAATGTAAAGATCATTAATTTTTGTGACACAGAAAAATGCAGAAATAGTTGTACTCCAGTCTCTTTTACCTGTCTTAGACTATCTACATAACTAATTTCAAATTTCAAAACCCAATAAAATCTTATTGATAAACTATAGCACTTTTTGGTGAATATTTAAGCACTTAGATTACTTATAAAAAATCAAGAGCAAAGTATCAAACAGAGAATTAGATTAATATACAGAGATCACTTAGACAGGAGCAATAAATTTATAACATATTACTGTGGTAATTGTCACAAATTATACAGACATCCATGTTGCATTTCTACAAAGAGTTAGTGCAAATTTATTATCCACAAAGGGCTAAAAGTTAACCATTACAACTGTGCTATTGGAAGAAACAAATAGAATAAAAAAGGCCACAACAGCACTTTAGTGTTTCACTATTGTATTTTGGAAAGTAAAACTTGCCTAACACAACCTTCTTAATATACTTTAAAAGGCAAAAAGTGTGTTTCAGTGTCATCTATCTTTTATGCAGATATTTTTACAATATAGCAGCATTTTATAACTACCTGATTTACCTCTGTCCAAAAATCTACAGCTTTAGGTAATAAAAAAAACAAAACAAAAAAACAAACAAACTTGACAAGAACTTAATGAGTCTGAATGGCACCTGACACATTTCTTACTGTATGCTATGGGCATGAAAAGACAACCATGACAATGATACTTCACAATGACAACCACAGCACAAAAACCAATTATAGCCATTTCTCTAAAGCACTTGTAACATATTTCTGATCATTTTGTGATCTCATCTTTTCAGGTTGTTGATATACCAAAGAAGATACAAAGGCAACAGATGAAACCAGATGTTTATCCCCTTGATGGATTGGATGACCAGACAGCACCAACAGATCAAAATCCTTTCAACTTATTGAAGTGATGTCCGAGAGCAAACTACTACCCAGTGTGAGTTCCTCATTATAATGCTGTACTAATTGTAGTAGTTGACACATTTTGCTAAGACCAAAGAGGGCCCTTACCTATGCAACAAGTCCAGGCTGAGATCACTTTTTTATTTTCATCTTGTCTCAAAAAAATCCTAAAAAAGAAAAAAAAATGACAAATTAATGGACAGGAACACATATCAACATAGCACAAAAAATTAAAAACAAAAAGAAAAGAAAAAACACATAACAAGCAGTTGAAAAAATTAAAATTGTATTGTCTTAAAGCAAATAAGCCATAAAAGCAATTAATTTTCATGAATCACATCAATTACTTTCCCGAAACTACTAAATTTAACTTGAAATCTCTCAGTGTTTCATTTCTCAAATTAACTTTTTGCACTAGTTGGTACATCAGTTTTCATCAATATTTCAAGCTGTAAACTGCTAATTCCTTCCCATTTGGAATTTTAATAAAATTTACACAAAGAAAAAGCATTATACCAGAATGGTCCCTTTCAAGGGCCAGATGGTTTGTTTTTTTTTTTCAAGAAACTCTTTGATAAAACAAATATCAAGTTAAAATGGATTTTTCCACAATGAACTTTTCAAAAATATTGTATGCCATAATAAGGATACAAATCTGCCTAAAATTCAACAACTATAAATTGGAGATTTGTTTTGAATTAAAATGCAAAAATGATAACTTGGAGCATAGGTGTTAGCATTGAAGAACAAATGTATATTAACAGAGATATTTGGGTTTTGGCATGATTAGGACAAACCCATCACTCCCAACATTTATGTGTAGAAAATTCTTAGGGAACAAAATTAATTAAAAAAGAAATCAATTTCTAACACTTTTAAAAAATCATGAAAACTTCTGAGCTAAAGCAATAAGAAGGGAAAAAATGAGAGGAAAAATAACATGAAACAATTTGAAAGGGCAGCTACTAAATTATTGTTCACATTAAAGTCAGGGGAAACTAAATGTAACTTACCATTTAATGCCCTGAGAAAATTTCTCTTTCAACAGTTAGACTTCCTTTGACATTGTGGAAATACCACTGAAAAAAAAAACAAAAGTAGGTTCAATTTTAATGCCATGAAAGACAAGAAAACTGAGCTAGTGCACTATGCTTATGCCTATGAAATTGCTAGAAAAACCAAAATGTTGAATCTCCATACTCCTTAATCATGTCACAATCCAAAGAAATAAAGAGAGGTATAAGAATATTCACCCAAAAATTGTTAGTCTTTCATGTTAATACAATGAAATAAAAATAGAGTGCTGCCTCTGCAGTACTGAATGATGTGAAAAAAGCCAGAAGGGTCGGGCAACTGCCAAAACTTTCTAGATAACACAATCTAACATTTGAAGCAAAGGTCTTTTGTTAGAGTGAAAACATCGTGTCTTCACTCTGACAATGGGCCTTAGCTTGAAACATTAGTTTCATATCTGGTAAGTTTTGGCAGTGTCCTGACCCTTTTTGCTTTTCACACAAACATTTTTCCTCAGACAATGAACATAAAACTAGATGTGTTGAAGATAAAAAGAGTGTCATGACAGAGGCTCCGTCACTATCACAAGAGAGTTTTATTTCAAAGGTTAGACTATGTTTAGCAGAAAGCAAAACATGGTTTATCAATCACACTAAAGGTTTTCACTTTGCTATTCTTCATAAAATTAATAATGATTATAGTAGCACATCAAAACTGAAGGACATGAAGAAACAATACTATGATTAGGGCCAAAAAAAGGTCCAGCCCAATACAAAACATTAATTTTCTTTTTTGGAACATGAAAGACACTAACATTATTTGGCTTCGTAATATTAATTTCTTTTATTTTTATGTCAACTCCCTTTTACACAGTTTTGGCAGAGTGCTAGCTTTTTCATTAAATTCATTTATTAATTACTCTCTGAAAATAGACAAGCTACTGATAACAGCATTTCTACTTTGCTATTCAGTTAAAAAAAAAGGGGAAATACTGAGCATGTTTTGGACAAGATGAGCAGTATTACCTAACCTGTAAACTTGATTTAACACTTCAATGATTCAAATTTTTCAAAGAAACTGTTAATTATGCATTC
>JASJOG010000147.1:0-220000 GCA_030142905.1 Heliopora coerulea
GAGAAAATGGAAGAATCCTGAAAAAAAGATCAACTTCTGATGGACTTATAATAGAATACAAGATTAGCCAATTCATATAAAAACAGCGTGAAAAATTTTCATCTGATTTATACGTTATTTTTTGTCATAGATTTAGAGCTCATGAATATTTTTCGTGTAAGGGGTACCTCTTTATTTTCAGTCAATAATCTCCAGACAAATGTGATTTACTTAACAAAGCATTGTACTGCACAACAGTCTCGAAGTCAAGAATTTTTTCTTGGGAAAGGGGGGTGTGTGTTTTCAATGTCAATCAGCATTTGTCGTTAAAAATCTTCAACACTCCAAAAAATGTACAGCCTTCTTATATGCTGGTTTATCTCATAACAGAGCTTTCCAAGCGTAATTCCATACGAGAGTTAGGCTTACGGCAAGCCTTTTAAAACCATTCGTTAGTCTATCTCACTTCTATTAATTGAAATTCTATTTACAATACACGATTAGGTAACGACGACGTTGCATTTATTACTTTACTCCAGTTTTTTATCGAACTAAGGTAAATTTTGGGCTCGAGCTCCAAGAATTTTACTGAACTACAAAAAAACAGTCTCCAATTCGGGGTTTACCAGAGTTTAATTTGAAAGTATGGACGTTCATGAAGATTATTTCCGTATTTCGTATTTCATATTTAATCGACAAGAAGTACAAAAATATAAATTAAACATTCATGGCGGGTTTAAGTGCCAAGTTTAGGCCTAGTAAAGCAACACTAGACAGATCATTCTCTTGGGGGCGTTCACGAGCAAATGCAGTCGAGACTAACACGATTAAACACCACTAGGGAGAATGTTTCGCTGCAGAAAAAGAATGGTAATTTTGGCTAATGACAACTGCCCAAACATTTACGTCCTCACTTTAGCACTTCAGATAATACGTATAGACAATTTATCCCAATACATAGAGCGGTTTCCAGCACGCAAATCAAAGTTAGATTGTGATACTCTCTTATGATTTGCTACTGAACTGGAAACTCAAGCTCGTTGTAGCTATGGGAGGGGTTTGAGCCCCCAACCCTTCCCTCCCTCACCTTGGCTACGCCACTGCTGCATACTAAGAAATGGGACCTGGTGCTTGAGTAATACAAACCTGCTGCATTTCTTGACATATTGTCCAGTTTCTATGTCCAACACATGTACGCGCACCAGAGGATGGTTGATACGCAAGTCACTCTTCAGTCGGTCCGCCCTGTGAACCATAACACACATGACGTAACCATCGTCCTTGACGTTTTTTTTTCGAGCGCGCGATGAATAAGGTCAGCAGATGATTCTTGAAACAGATATAAGAATTACAAATATGAGAAGCACGATAGTAAAAAGACGTTCTGAAGTTGTAGTCATACCAACAAAATGATGATTAATAAAGGTATGGTGACGGCTGGATTGGATTGGGGAGAAAAGTCTTAACTGAGATCGTCAAATAACCAAACTAAATTAAAAAAACAATAAAAAAGTAAATCAAAATAAAAAATAAATAAATTAACGGACTTTCAGTTAAAATAAGGTCTTTAAATATCAACATCCCAATATGGCTTACAAACTTTGCAACTACAACAAAAGAGAAATTTCTCTCGGTGGTTTTCATCTTCGCTTACTCTTGACCCCTTTCTGAGGATTAAATACCGTAAAATTCCGAAAGTAGCGCCCCCCCTGAAGGAAACGGCAGATTTGTATTCGGAATGAACTACGTGATTTTTTCGGATTGATTTTATCAACGCATACATCGACGCTTACATCTACCCATTCACCCATCTATCCACGCATCCATAAATATATACACAAAAAACATACACACATATGTATACACAAATAAGTAAATGCTTGTATGAATGAACGAACGTACGAACGAACGTACGAACGAACGTACGAACAAACGAACGTACGAACAAACGAACGAACGAACGAACGAACGAACGAACGAACGAAACGAACGAACGCACGCACTAACGAACGAACGAACTCACGGACGAACGAACGTAGGAACGAACGTACTTACGAGCGAAAGAACGAACGAATGAATAAACGAATGAATAAACGAACGAACAAACGTACGAACGAATGAATGAACAAACGTGCATATGAACAAACGAATAAAGTCGAATGGCAAAAAAACGAAAGAATATCAGATGACTTTCTAAAGACTAGCAACAAATTTAAGAAACAAGTACGAGTATGTACGTGTGAGTTCAAGGACATTTTTCCTTGTGCACGAACCTTTTAATTTTTTTCGGCGTCTTTTGCCAGTTTTCTGCCTTTCACCCTCAGGACTCTTCACTGAAACATCTTGATTACCTTCCTCCTCTTTTTCAAGGTTTTCACTTGCACGACGTTCATTTTTCTTTTCATTAACATTTCTTTTCACTTCACTAGTTTCGCGTTCACCACCATCATCGTAGCCCAGATTCTCCTGCGCGATGGATTTGTCTTTCTTCTCCTTACGTTTCCGTTGAGTTTTCAGTGGCCTGTCAATTCCATCTGTTATGTCACCCTTGCCTACTTCTGACGTCCTGTCTCTTGTGTTTTTCCTCAGCCTTCTCTTGGCTTTGTCTGTGCTAATTGCTGCTTCCGTATTTGCGGCTGCATCAGAATCCGGAGTATTCGACTTTTTCTTCACCCTAAAATACCCCAAAAGTGCATATTCAATTTTAGGGCCCAAGGAGAGTACTGAGTTTTTAAATTCGAGAGGCAGGCAGGCAGGCAGACAGACAGAATGGTAGAACAGGACAAACAAACCGACAGACAGACGGACAGATAGACAAGTAGAACAGGACAGACGGACAGACGATTGGACAGATTAACGATTAGACAGACAGACGATTTGACGGACGGACAGAGGTTAAGACAGACGTAAAAACAGATTGATGGACGGACAGACAGACGTAAAAACAGACAGATTGGCGGACCGACAGTCAAATGGAAAGACAAACGCACTGATCGGTAGACAGACATATGAATTGATGGACGGTCAGACAGACAGACGTAAAGACAGACAGATTGAAGGACGGATAGCCAGGACTGACCGACTGACAGTCGGATGGACGGATAGAGACTGAGCCAGAGAAAACAATCTCACGACTGCATCATGAATTCTTAAAAACACAACCAATAATTCAGATAGCCCATCAAGTTTATCAACTTCTAGTAGCGCTGCTTCCTTCAAGGTACGAAATGTCAGTTGAGTTTCCGTAAAGAAAGATAGAGTGACAAGAAAATTGAAGGAATGGAAGAAAGACAGAGGCAAAAAATTAGACGGACGGACTGAATAACAGAACATAGACGACGCACGAAAAACGTATAACATTTCAGACCCCATCATGGAAAACAAACAAACGTGATCAAACCTTCTTTCTCCCCTTTCGTTTCCCGCCCTTCTTGGTTTTCGCGACTGCCATCCCGATAAAGCTTCACTGTAGCTTTGTTTTGTTTCTTTCTCAAGGCTCTTGTTCTTTTCTTCGGTCAGAAAAAATAAGTTATGGTAACCAATGAAAATTCCCGTGAAATTGTACAGTATAAGGCTTGTAATGTAATTGTAATGTAAAGTAATTGTAATGTAAACGACAGAAAAATTCGAAGCGTGCACATCGGAGGAAACATCAGTCTGAAGGGGTTAGTGTTCCTTTTTTCGTAACTTAGCGGGCCTTACTAATGTCGCACCTACCGTTCGTGTACAGATTTGCTCGTAACAAGTTCTCTTCTGCAACGGTCTGGTCTTTAGTAATCGACGTCCCACCATGGTTTAGCTAAAGAAAAAAGTAATTTACAGTACAAAGATGATAATATCATGCAGCAAATTACAGCTACAGATTACAAAGATGTTTTCTATCATCACTTGAAAATTATCACCACCGTCCTTGATATCTTCCATCAAATTATTTCCATAACCTAACCGTTTATCCTAACCCTGGTGCTTCGCGTGGTAAAAGTACGTGATATTTAACATACTTCGATGAATAAAAAGTTAAAAGGTCAAAAACTTCCGACACTGGAAGCAGAAAATGCTAACATTTCCATGAATGGCGTTGGGTGTAAAGGTTAGGATTCTCTACTTTCAACTTTGGCAATTTTTGAACCTTTTTCCGTTTTACGCGGTCGTTTACACTGCATTCGCAGCACTGTATTTTTCACACTTAGATGCCGTCAGAAATCATCGTCACCTCATCGGCTGATTGCGTTCGTTTTCTGTGCTTCTTCTTTTTTGTTCTCTCAACAATATCTGAAGATTGCCTGTGAATTGTGATAGAAGAACAAAACAATTTTGACTAATCAATAAATTCAACCGAGCGAGCAGAGAATGTATATGTATACACACATACCACATACACACATACATATATATATATATATATATATAATATTATACGTTTAATGGAAATTTAATAAAAATATATATATATAAAAATATAAATTTTTATTATATTTTTATTAAATTTCCATTAAACGTATAATACGTAGCTCCACGACTTGTGTTGAGCACTGTCGATATCTAGTGGACATATCCAAGTCTATACTGTATATACTGTATATATACAGCATATATATATATATATATATATATATATATATATATATATATACATATATATATATACATATATATATACGTTCAATCTGCAGACGTACGTTTCGCTGTACTACAGCTCATCAGTGCAGCTCGGGACGAACTTGGATTGATAAGGGACCAGAGTGCTCAAACCGTTACTCCAGCGGTGGGCATTGCTTAACGGTATTGGTTATCCTTACATATCCGTAGAGTGCAAAGATGTAGAGCTTTATAGTAATAAGTTATTGTTGGTTATCTAATATATTTACAGCTTATCGTCACACCACGTTTCATGCTTTCGCAATCATCAGACGACTCGCCGCCGGAACTGTATATAAACTCAGTTGAACGTCGAGACAATTTAGTCGTCTGATGATTGCGAAAGCATGGAACACGGTGTAACGACAAGCTGTAAATATATTAGATAACCAACAATAACTTATTACTGTATATACATTTATATATATATCTTTTTTTTTAAATAAAGTTATGAATTCTGTAAGAGGCTGAAAGGCGGCTGGCAGATGAGGTAAATTATACGTATACTTCTAAAATTCATTAAGAATTCATGAGGAAAATACAAAAGAAAATCATAACCGTGTCGGGTCTTTATATATGATAAAGACACACGTGAAATTATGTGCAAAGAAGTAGATTCTTTTTTTTGGCTTAGAAAACATAAATTTCCATACTTTCTTCACGAATTAGCACATTAAGAGGTTCATCTTAGAAGACATCTAAAAAACTCGCAGTACGTGCTTCATCGGATCAAAAACACTTGGCTATCATCTCGTCTTTTAAATCTCGATATAGCACTCCTGCCTTGTTTTTAAATATTACATATACATAAACATATACATACAGTGTATACATACGTATGTATGTATGTATGTATGTGTGTGTGCATGCATGTATGTATGTATGTGTGTGCATGCATGTATGTATGTATGTGTGTGTATGTATGTATGTATGTGTATGTATGTATGTATGTGTATGTATGTATGTATGTATGTATGTATGTATGTATGTATGTATGTGTATGTGTGTGTGTGTATGTATGTATGTGTGTGTGTGTATGTATGTATGTGTGTGTATGTATGTGTATGTATGTATGTATGTGTATGTATGTATGTATGTATGTGTGTGTATGTATGTATGTGTGTGTATGTGTGTGTATGTATGTGTATGTATGTATGTGTGTGTGTGTATGTGTGTGTGTATTTATGTATGTATGTATGTATGTGTGTGTGTGTGTGTGTGTGTATGTATGTATGTATGTATGTATGTATGTATGTATGTATGTGTATGTGTGTGTGTGTGTGTGTGTGTGTGTGTGTGTGTGTGCATGCATGTAAACGGACTTTCATGGTTTTTGACGACTTGTATAAACCCTGTATAACAGTTGTGACATAATATACCTTTGGGATAAGTCTGCATCAATTTGAAGGGATGCAAGCTTTTCTTGGGATTCTTGTAAACTTTTTCTTGGCTTTATTTTCTCATTTTCAGGCCCTTCATACAACACAGAGAACATGCAGAATGCAATTGTGATAAAAAGCTAAATGGCATGCAAATTATACTGTATGCACTGGGAAACTTTAAACAGGGTGGTTCATACACTTTATGTCACAAAGTTGTGAAATGTCAGTGGTTGATTCAAGCTGATTTAAATGTCAGTATACCGATATTACAGAGATTGAATTTGGTCACCCAAATTGAAGAGTCAGTTTAGGAAAAGTGTAATATCAACTCACTAAGAGGCAGGGCTCATCCCCTTGATGATTAAGATATAATGGCATTAGCCAGACTGAGAGTAAAATGATAAAGTTTGCCCTAGGCTGACCCCTTAACAGGTTAACTAAAACTCTGTTTTCTAATGTTCTCCAGTCATTAAAACTATAACTATTGAACAGATACAAATATCAAGAAAAATAAATAATAAACAATTTTTTACAGTTGAGTGCTATCAAAGGGACTAAGAATTGAAACCAAAATTAAAACAGAAATAACTGTCAACTGATGTGAAATCATATTGTTGTGTTTAGTCCACTACTTGTGGTCCTCACTTTTACTTCACTAGTCTTATAAGATACAGTAGCATTTTACAGAACTGGGTTAGAAAACCAGGCAATTAGTACATGCCTCTCCAGCCCCATCCAGTGGGGACTTCTGGGAGACCCTCAAGCAAGTGTAAACATGTGTGCAACTCTGATCCTGAAGATGATTTCCTAGATCAGGCCCTGGATGTAATGGTAGTTTAAATAAATTTTCAATTCAACATAATGTACTGTTAAAAGTATGTTTTAAAATTTTGGGAACAGTATGGAAACTGGGAATAGTATTTTATCCATTTTAAGGGCAAGTAAGATTCTTGTGACAATTTTACACTTGGTATTTGTGAGGATTTGCAGTGTTATGACTCTATTTCAGAATCATACTCAGAGTAACATGTGAGTCAATTTTTCTAGTTGACTTTAGCAGTGTAGGTCAATTCATGAAATGCTGCACTTCCTTGCAGATATCAAGCATTCAGTTGTCATGAGAATTTCTCATGCACTTAAATTATTTGGGTAAAATGACCATAATGTTCCTAGTTGACTCAATAGCTCAATTGGTAGAGTGACAGTCCAGTAACCCTAAGATGTGAATTTGAATCTTGGTCAACTTTTCTAGTTGACTTAATTACAGTAGCAGGGTAGGTCTATTCATGAAATGCAGTATTCTCTTCGTGAATGGTTAATATTAAGTACTGTATACAGTACTGTCCAAAATCAATTGAGACAAAACCTGTCCTTAAACATCCCCACAAAATGCCAACCAGAGAAGAAAATATAGAAAATTACTGGGTGTTAAAATAATAGCATTGTCAGTGAATAATACAAACAATCACATACAATCTTCAGTGATTTCTGTTGACAAACCCTAAAAATTGAGGACAATCATGATAAGAAAGGATAATACAACATGTATTTATGTTGTTATATAATTATTATACTGTAATAGCTAAAATTAATGGCTACATATTGTATGAAAAGTCTCACAAATAGTTACTTATTACACATGGTGGCTAAACTACACTGCAACAACTTTTTCAACACCACAAACAACACTAATAATTGCACTAGTATTCTCAAACTCATTAATAACTCATAAAGCAAAAACAAAAGAAATACATAATCAATCAGTATTTAGAAATTGGAGGAAGATTACAGTTGAATTTTTCCAATTTTCGGCTGGGTTTTTGTCTAAAATAATGGTTCATTTGAGAAGAAATTTCAAACACTCATTCAGTGTTTTTCCTCCAATTTCTAGATACCCTGAAACTTGTTAAAAAACTTGGCTTCGCCTCGTTTTTCAACTCATTTCTCAGTATCTAGAAATCGGAGGAAGAACACCAACTTGTGTTTGAAATGTTACATCTTGTTATGAATATGATTGAAAACACAAAACCACAATGGAGTTGAGCCTGATGAAGATAATTCATTGAAAATCAAAAAAAGTATCCAAAATTTGCATTGTCGTCCAGCTACCTAACTTTTTTTTGTTTCAAATAAAGATTGATCACCACTCAAATCAAAATCAATAGCAGGTTTTTTATTCATGTATTGATAATTACAAGACACTACACACAGGGTTTGTGCTGCTCCATGAAAGTTGAATTCAAGGAGCATTCAAGGATTTTTCAAGGAGGACAATGGCAATTGCCAAGGGGTATTAAGGAAATTTTTTAACAACAAAAGACACATTTTATAAAATGTTTGTTTGAGGTACCATCTATCACTCAATTTCAGTCAAACTGTACTACAGCAATTAAAAAATTGAGAACTGAAAATCATTTCTTTTTAGTTTCTTTTTCAATTGCTCCATCATGCAAATCCTCAGTTTGTTTCTCCATGCTCATTATTATTCCCCTGTTGCTATTAGCCTCAGTAATGTGAATCATCTTCTGCTCTTTGTCCATAAAGTCTTTCAGCATATTATAAATTTACTTTTACTGTACCTGAACATATTAAATATTTAAGGATTATTGCAGGAGTTCCAGAAGAACTGTAAATTTCAAAGCTTTTCATGCACTCTTGAAAGTCAATTATTTGATTCAAGAAGTAGCATACCCTGTGCACACGTCCATGGTGCCATATGTCTTCATACTTGTATATTATTAAGGATCTACCCTTTAATGGGTAAACTGTCAATTGACTTAGACAGTGTACTATTTTACTATGATTAACACCAGTTGATTTTAGTCATCAAGGGAGAGACTTCCAGTTGTAAAAGTGTGAAAACCTATCTCATTCACACTTTCATGACTTACATGTACAATGTACTGTTTTCTACTATTTTACTCTGGCTAACACAGATGATTCTACTCATCACAGAAGACCTCTAGCCACACAAGTGTTTATGGGTAACAGGGTTAATTATTTTCAAAACTTATGACTGTGAGCTTATTTGCAGTGGTTACATCTCTGTAGGTCTGCAGCTGGACCACATTTTACATTACACTCCATCAGTAACCTTACTTTGACTGATGAACTTGTTGTATGGCTTCTTTCATGTTTCTTGCGTGTCCTTCTGACCTGTCTAACAGATCCAACTATAAAGAAAGAAATTTTTGGAAATTAATCAATTTTTTATCATTGAGTTGATGAATGTAAGATTAGTTTCTTTCCATCAGCATAAATCTTCTATCACTTGACTCTTCATGTAGCTGCCCAACAATTTTATTTGCCAAATTGAGGTCACCAGACAGGAATGTACTAGGCTTGTCTGAATACACTGTTTTTGGTCCACACTGGTCATCCCTTATTTTACTCTGGCTAATGCCAGACAATTTACTTGCCAAAAGAAAGCTACAAGAGCTTGTCAATAGCAGTATAGGTACAAAGGCCAGTGATTGCCCAGACTTTTTGTCATGTACCAAAACAAAAAGACTAATAAATTATGTGATTAAAGTTTTAATAAATTCATTGCCTAATTTAAAAGTGCACATAACAACTATGCTCACTGTAACCCAAGTGATTTGAACACAAATTTAATTAACACACAGCAAGAGGAATAGGGGCTATTGATAAGACATAGGGGCCAGTTAATAGGTAAGAGCACTAAATACACTGTATGCATGACCAATTTCTAGGGTACACGGGCAGGTACTTAAGACAAAATATCAATCAGCAGCCATTACTGATAAAACCCTGGTCATGGGTAGCCAGGTGCCAGCAAACATCTGCATGACAGAAAGGTCTCATTAGGTCCAATCCTATATGTACCAGTAAATACAATATGAGGCAAGTTTTAATCCATAAATACCTATCTGAGATGTCTTTTCTTGATATTAAGTAAAATCTGGTATAAGCCAGGGTAATAATTGATACCTATCATTAAAAGTATTTAATAAGGGTATTACTTGGTATTAAAGCACCAGTCAGAGTACATTTCCTTGGTTTCAGGTTTGATTTTGTGCTAGAAGGCCTTGTACTGTAGTTGTATTTTGATTTACAACTGTCCCAGATTTAGTCTTCCAATAAAGGCTTGTGCTCAATATTCTACAACACATTTCTCTTCATAATCGTTATCAACAGTAAATAAAGAGTATTAAGTTTAATCAGGGGTTGTCAATTAAAACATTTTGCAGTCAATATTGAAATTCTGTGCAAACTCCACAGGGTTCATACTCCAGACTGCTGAGATATTGGTACAGTAGTTTACATTGATGTAGTTAAATGTGGTAGCTTGGTAAATAATAATTTATATATATATGATTTTATGCAATGCTCTCAAACTATTCCAATCAGAAAAACGTTCTGAGTCCCTGATAGGAATTGAACCCATAACTTTCTGATTGCTGGTGAGATGCTCTAACCATTGAACTACATGGACTTAGATGGTGAGCAAATGAGTCCATTTACAGCTCAATGGTTACAGCATCTCACCAGTGATCAGAAGGTTACAGGTTTGATTCCTGTCAGGGATTCAGAAAGTTTTTCTGAGTAAAATAGCTTGAGAGTATCGCATAAAATCATATATATCTGCCAAGCTACCACATTTAACTACATCATTGGTTAGCACTGTAAATAGGGAACAATTATTGAGACTTGCAGACTGGCAGTACACATGTCTACCATCAATATGAACCAGTACACAAATGCAACCTTTGCTCACCATCTGAGTCCACGTAGCTCAATGGTTAGAGCATCTCATCAGCAATCAGAAGGTTACAAGTTCAATTCCCCTCAGGGACTCAGAAAGTTTTTCTGAGCAAGATAGCTTGAGAGCATAGTATAAAATCAAGTTGACATTGAATAAATCAACAGGCCTATATAAATTTAAATTGGAATTGCAGCATGAAAACAAGTGAACAAATTTGCTTTATTAATAGGAAAAAGGGGGAATATAATTTCAGTAAATAACCTACACCTTTTCCAAGTTATCTAGTAAAGGCTTTGAGAATGACAAACATGTACTGGTACAATGGTCATGTCTATGGCAAACATGTGCACATTAAAGTATTTATTAGTCAAGATTGTTGATGAGGGGCAGGATATCACCAAAAAGATGAAGAACAAGGTAGCTTAGGGACTGAAAAGGAACATATCATGCACTCCGTCCAAGTTTTGTATCATAAAATGGTTATCAGACTAGTATGTGACTGCAATTATATACATCATAGGAGATGTGTTGCTGCAATTTTTTGAAAGCATTTTGCCTGAAGAAAATTGAATATTTTTAAATACCAATTTATCGACTGGTTGAATCATGAAGTAAGAAAATGTTCTACCAATTTGGAACTCAGTTACCAGTAATTTAAACCTCTTTCTTCAATAAACAGTAACCTATTCATGTCACCTGAGCATCACCAAGATCATATGCAGTAAACTGATTATACGGACAAGTTTCAGGCAAAAGCCTGATCAGTTGAAAGAGTGCTGGACTAGATCTCCAGAATCATAGGTCTGATTCCAATATTATAATATAGAATCACAGAATCACACATTTGATTCCAATATTATCATATATTTGTGGAGAGAGTGTGTGGGAGGTAATAATTTTGTGGCTATATTGACAGAAATCGCTAGCAAGTGTCAAGTGTAGAATGGTTCTTTTAAGAGCCAAAACAGTCCCTTCAAGAACCACCAAATGTAATAACAAAGGATACTCTTTAAACTTTGTGTTGTGCTGTGTTCATATTTTACATTTTAACATACATATGAGGGGGGAGGATTATTCTGGACATGGGTGTTCAGTTCAGTCCTCCAAGACTTATGGGGGGGGGGGGAACTATTCTTGACATGATCCAGTATCATTAATGGCGAGACTATACGAAAAACATTAACTGAAACTATAAAACGCCTGTTTGCAATCGCTTGGACTTAAAGCTGAAGAATACGGAATAAGAAACGGGAAGCTTCAACTATGTTACAATAAACATGCTCGAAGTCGTTAAGATAATATTTGATGTTCTCACTTCTCCTCAAATGTTGAGCCATATTAAGGACATTTAGTACCTTCAATGCTGAATTTTTAGTAATAATTAGAAAACTGGCATGTCTGGTCAATCAACCTACCTTCAATCATGGTACTTGACAGTTCGTTGCAATCATATCTCGACTCTTCACGAAATTCAAATGTGTATATGAAATAACATCGATCACAAAAGTACGGTAATATTGGTTAAAATTGGAATCTTTCAAATACGAAGGATAAATCTGCATGGCTAGAGCTATCTCCGGTCGTTCGTGGTACCTGTAAATTCCAAACCTTTGCAACAAACTCACATTGACATTTGCAGTTCATTCCATCCGACATTTTGATTTTTGAAATTTTATTATTTTCGAAACAAAAATTTTTAGTCAAATGACATGCTCGTTGTTTCCCAGGCCTCCGCAGAATGTAAATATATGGCTCCAAATCAAGTTCACAGAAACATGTGTTAAATAAGTGGTAGTTAGCTCAGTAGAGTCACGCTTTGGCGAGGTAGTGGGATCTTTATTGGATCACAAAACAATATACAATAACTAATGGTTCGTAAATGTTCAATTACTGTTCAGTTCAGCTAGTAGTTCTTCGAGTCTGAGTTCTCTTCACTGGCTTCTCAGCTCTACTTTATCTGCTCTGTTGTTGTCTGCTCTGCTTTGCTCTGCTTTGCTCTGCTCTTCTGTTGGGAAAGGAGCCTCTCTTTTTATGCTTTTGGTGGGCAGTTTTGGTTGACAGTGAGTGACATTAGACGTTGACCAATCAGATACATTCTGACCAAGTCTCTCGCTGCGTCGGGCGAAGGCGTTGTTTGGAATGTAACATAATTAAGAAGGATGTTTGAAAAAGATTTTCCAGTACTAAATGTATATAGTTCTTTGTAAAATTATAATGGTAAAATCAGAATATACTAATTCTTATCTCAGTTATGTTATTTCACAGTTTCACATCATATTTCGAGTTTAATATGAATAATAATGCCCAGCAGATTGTGCGAAGTATCGCCATATGTAAACATTAACAGTTGCATAAACTCAAAGAAACTCAAACAAATTTTCATTAAAAATGAATTCCCAGCTACCCTGTTTGACAAATGTGTAAGTTCATTTTTAGATAAATCCTTTTCGTCCGCTCCCAAGATTTCTATTGCTCCTAAGTTTTTAATTTATTTTTCTCTACCGTATACTGGTTCACATGGCCTTCAAATTCGCACTCAACTCATCAAACTATTATCGTCCGCCTTTCCTCAAGTTTCATTACGCTTCGTCTTTCGCCCATCCGTTCGCCTTCGCTCTTTTTTCCCTGTCAAGGACAGGATCCCTGATGGCCTGAAATCGCATGTGGTGTATTTATTTACGTGTCAATGCTGTAAGGCATTGTATGTTGGCCAAACTAGCCGACAGTTACACACACGCATTTCAGATCATATGGGGATCTCACCCTTGACAGGTAACAGAAGAGTTAATCCCTCTCCCACTAGTATCCTTTCCCACCACATTGAAACTGGCCATCCCATTTCTTTTTCTTTTTCCGACTTCAAAATATTATCCTCGTCGCCTTCTGTTTCTGAACTACTCCTTAAAGAAAGTCTTATAATTAATAAATTAAAACCAATTCTTAACAGGAATATTGGTTCGATGCCTCTTTCCCTCTTCTGATAACACCTTACTGCTGTCTCCCGTCAATTTCCGTTACTGTTGTAAATATGTCATCTTAATTGTTATTCGATACTGTTTGTTAATATAAATTTATCTCTTTGTAATCCCTGATCTCCACTCTGAAGATGTTGCTTGTAGCGACGAAACGTCAGTCAATAAATATGTTTTAAAACTCTTCTAGCCTTCTTTGTTTATGCAACTGTTAATGTTTACATATGGCGATACTTCGCACAATCTGCTGGGCATTATTATTCATATTAAAGTTACGGTTTCCGCCTGGACAATCACTCGTAGATATTTCGAGTTCAAATCTAATCTGAATAGGATTACATCATATCTGTAATTCAGCAAGGTATTCAATCAAGATAGGCTGGACTAATACGAATCAGAGCAAGAATTTAACAATACCAACTTGTACCTTGACCTCACATTCGATAACATAAACAGAAACCTTTTAAGCCAGACCGGTAACTGACATTTTCGAGAGGACTAATTATGGTGCTGGTTACAAAAATAGGATAACAACTTCACATGTCTAAAACTAGACAAAACTCAAACAAACATTACAACTTTTGTGATACGATCGTCTACCTATTCATAGCAGCCATTTTCACAATAGATTACGTTGGCGTTTTATGGATTTCATTTAGTTCATAATAAATTGCAGACCACCAAGTTAGTTGATGGAATGCGTGTTTCATAACACATATTTTCCAGAGAAAGCAAAATTCAAAAATTCGATTATAATTTGCTAATGACTCACAAAGTGAAGAACCGGTAAAGTTATCGAAGTTACCACTACTGAATCTTTTCGAGAAAGCGTTATGTTGGCAACACTAGTTTCTACAGAGGGGGAGCATTTTTGAAAACTATATTCAACCAACTTTCGTAAATCATTGATACCAAAATTTGTATTTTTTAAAGGTATTTTTGAGTATGGAGAAAAAATTCGATCTTCTAAAATTCCCGAAATAGAATACCACCCTAAATCACTATGAGAATAAACCACTGACTTATATGGCTATATAGGTCAGTGACTCGGTGGATAAAGGTTCCCGAGAAATCTGGCCAGCACAAACCACGTGGCACAGAAGTGGAAGGTAGTGCTAGTGTGATGTTAAATCTAGGAAGTTTTGAATTTGCTTTAAGCAATACGTGTGGTTTCCTTAAGATGAGACGAATAAAGTCTAGTACGAGTTCCCGTCCAATTGAGTGCGAAATATGTGAAAAGAAATTCAGACATGCTTTGTGGTTGAAACGTCATAGTTTCCTGCACAGCAGTGAAAGACCTTGTAAGTCCCAGGACTGTGAGAAAAGTTTCAAGGATTCATACACATTTAGATACCATCAGGGGACTCGTACGAATGAAAAACTGTACAAGTGTAGAAAATGCAGTATGGCATTCCGTCGGTCGTCGAATTTGAGGAATCACCAAAAGATTTACAAAAGTGAAAGACTCTACAAATGCGCAGCCTATGAAAAGTCGTTCTTGTTTCTTGGTGAGTTGATGCACCATCACAAATTTCACACTGGTGCATGAAACGGCATAAATATAAAGTTTGTGGAAAAGCGTTCTTGAAGCCATCAGAGTTAACTGTTTACAAGAGTATTCATGTTTGGGGAAGACACTACAGGTGTAAAATATATGACAAAGCATATCGGTGGCAAACTGGATTATGGAGGCATTAAAAAAACCCAAAATGTCGTGCTGAAATGACTGCAGAAATTGGTACAGAACAAAGTTCAGCCACTAATGGATTGAATAGTTGGACAGACAAAAGCTATAGCCACAAAATATCTGACAAAATATATGAGAGGTCAAGTGGATTGTCAAAACATCAGTCATGCTGAAGAGATATAATCTGCCAGTTCAACCAGGAAGAAATCAGTTGATCAAGAGTCTTGCTGTGGACAAAAAAAGTTTCAAATGTCACATCTGCCTGGATGTTTAAAGTGCAAGTGCATTCAGCAGATATAAATCTAAATGTAAGGCTGAAAAAATTGACATAACTGGCACTGTAGCAGACCCAGCAAGAAGTGGTAAGGAAATACTAGAAAAAATTGGAGCCCCAGATTCTATCTCAGTGTTGACTTTCAAACTGGACAAGTGCTGTGAAAAAAAAATCCAAGGTATATGTAGCCAGACATGTTTGCACAGAGTGTCAAATACAGTTTCTTTCAAGTAAAGATTTAGAAAACCACAAGTTGGTTCATCACACTTCAAAGCTGCACCATTGTCACCAGTGTGAGGAGAGATTTAGTTTTTTACTTAGAAAGTATTACCAGCATATGTTAAAACGTGAGTTGGCAGCTATAGAATCCACTGGACTTTCTTACATCTGTTTTAAATGTGATGCAGCATTTGATACACCCAAAAGTTAATAGAACATGTAAATGAGATGCATCAGCAGAAATCAAGACTTAAAATCTGAACTGTCCATGGTAACATAAGTGTTATATTAACAGCAGTGAATTGGAACTTTTTTCGGATTGGAAATTTTTTACGATGTTGCTTATAAAACCTTTGACATAATGTATGACTTTTAAAATAATGTGTGGTGATAAACAGATTGCATTCTGTGCAGGTCTGTTCTTGTTCAATGTAGATGTTATATTTTGAGTAAAATTTGTGATTCTTCTGCAGACCAATCAATATTCCCCACACAGCATGATGCAATTTTTGTGTTATTGTCATGTGATTCTGCAACACTTACACCACTGTAACCATGGCAATTTTTACATGATAAAAGAATAAAGAAATATAAGGGCAAAAACAAGGGTGGTGGAATAAGGGGGCCAGAGGGGCTACAGACCCTTAATATTTCTGGTGGAGGGTGTATGCCCCCCAATATTTTAGGCCCAGAAATACAAAATTATCCCTCTATTTACCTACTTTATATTATAGACTAAAACGTTTTGTAGTGTCTATTGCAAACTGTAAAAGTGAAGTTAACCTTTATAAAAGTTAAATTTGTCAAGCTTGCTGTAATACTAGGGCCAGAAGTTGTGCCTAAAATAGGCGCAATCGTTCGTAGAATTCAGCAGTGGTGGCTGCTAAATTTAAGTAAGTCGCCAAGTCGACAACTAAAGTTTTTGCGGTATTATTGTTCTCAGTAAACTGCATAACCGACAACTTTTTTTTTTCCCTGTAAACATGGCAACAGTTTCCTCGGCGGCAAATCAGTTTCTGTGCTTATATTTACGTAAAACAGCGGCGTTCTTGAGGTTATACACTATCTAAAAGATGGAAAAAAAGCTTCTTTGGCTACTAATCTCCTGACGAAGGGCTTTCGTCGAGAAGCGTTTTTTCTATCTTTTAGAATTTAGATAGTGTATAACCTCAAGAACGCCGCTGTTTTATCGAAGCTATCTACACTGAACCCCGCGCCTTATATTTACGTATCTCGATGTCAAGATCAGCCATTGATTGATTGATTCAGTTCGGTAATTAGAGAATTAGAGTTCGCTATCCTCGCAACTGGAATTGACAACGAGTGATTGTTTGCATGGCCTCGGGCGACCTCCTTTATTTAAGCACGGAGCGATCGCATAAGAAGAGGCTGAGTTTCTCAGCCTGTCAATTATGATTAAGGAAAGGTCGCATGTTATTGGTCAATTGAGTTCAGACTAAGTTCCGGTGGACGGATATCACGTTTAATTGAGGAGAATGTAGGAGGTGAATTTGTTTGCAATGACGTTGCTGCCTGGATAATATTTTGCGCCTGCTGGCCATTTGAACTGTTTTGACTGAGCCAACAATCCAAGAGCAATTCCATCACTTCAATATTTCCTGCTGGTTTTCCGTTGGACAGTAACTGATTCCTCACGGTGTTGATCTTTTTACGTACTTCTACCAAGCGCCCTTCCTCATCGCGTTTCAGCCGTAGTAGGCCTTGCTCTCTTTAGTTGCACTTTTATTCTTCTGGTAGTAGGCTTTATTGCGATTATACTTGCTAAGCCCCGCAGAACGCGGAGTTGTGCTTTGCGCAGAGGTAGAAGTCCGAGCTGTTGGATGAGAGCGACCGAGCATATTTGCCACAAATGAATTTGAAAGTGGCGCCAGGTTTTGTTTATATTTATAATACTACAAGCTTCAAGTATTCGCCAAAAAGAATACAGATGGCTATGACACATCGTGGACGTAATAAAATGTGAATCGTGCCCAATGAAGATGCGCAGGACGTCTCGAATGATTATAATACGACGTATAACAACCAGAAGAATCAGTAAATGTGGCATGTTCAGCCATTGATTGCTTTATATATTGTTTAGCTGTATTTTAAAAACACATTTTAAAAGTATTTCCGTAAGCTTTAGGCTCTAGGACACGTTTGTGTAGCTCTACGCTGTCCAGTTCAGTCACGCTTCAAAAGTGTCCGCCATTTTGAAACATGCAACCGCCATACGAAGCCAGAAATGTGGGAGGAGCTTACCCTTTTATAGTGTCGCTCCGTGTTTAAAATTTATTTCTTCCGTAACTCAAACAAAATGGGACGCCATCTTGTTTTGCTCGGGGGTGAATAGTCCAATCAGATTGCGAAAAAACACTATCCGCCTGCGAGGTATATGCTAATTAACAATTATTCACCGGAGTGGATGTGAATAGTGATGGTATCTAGAGCATTTAAATTGAAATGGTGAGACCATTTTGGGACCTCGGGAAATTGGGTGGGCTCTATATTTTAGTACGGTTAAGGAATTGTTTAAATACGTCTTCTTGAATTTTTAAATTAAGGAGACCCTTGGGGTGGCGCAAGATTTTTTCAGGGAGGTTAGGCTGTCCAGGTTTCATCTCAGGTTCACTCGTACACGTGTGCAATCCCTGAGGAGCCTGAAACCTGCGCCTGAAACGAGTGCATCTTCTGTGGTAGTGTTGGAAAGTATGAGAACGACTGTCAATAGTTAAAGTAAGCTAGACGACCAGACTGCCAACGATTGCAAACACGGTTAGTGAAAGTTTAGTTTTTTATTAGACGGTATGTTGGCTCATTCGATGCTATTGATGGGATTTGTTTACAGTTATGTTAATGACCACTTAAATACGTTCCATAAATAGCTATCCACTGTTGGTGTGCATATTTGAAAATCTTCTGAATATTATTTCTCCAGTCGCCCTACGCAATAAAATTTTTCTCTTTTTTACTGTTTTGTTTTTCAAAAAAATGGATATTTGTCGCAATAATCTTACGCAAGGCAGCAAGTTAAAATAGAACGAAACACACCGTTTTGAATTTGGTTTTGTAGATTTCATTGACCCTTTAAGGTCGAAAGGCAGCGAGTTATGCTTGAACTGTGCAAGTTATCCGAAAAATTCACCTCTTGTTTTCTGTGGCTTGCCATGTTTCGAAAAAATAATGTAGATGGTAGGTGTATCGAAAATATTCATATTCAGATCAAGCCAATGGAACGTAAATATCGTAAATCTGAAAGTAGCCCAACTGCTATACGTGTACCAAATGATTTTTTGCCCCGCACTCAGACCGTGTCGAACCCTTGCTCTAAAAAGCCACCTACATTTCTTACAGGGCAAATCTCGACGGGTAAAGTTTACTTGGGGAAGCGTTTATTCATTTAAGACAAACATGCTACAACCCAAACCTTGTAAACCACAAATCCTGCATGATTATGAAGGTAAACCAGTAGACAGAGGACTGGTGGTGGTTCATGAGATACTTCTACCTTGTGACATGGCAAGCATTGCATATTTTTCAGGGACGGCGGAGCGGAATTACGAGTGGGGGGGCTTGAGATAAAAATACAACATTTTGTATGCTTCTCTGGGAAATTGCACAACAAGTGTTTTAAAGCGTAGTTGTTTCAACATTACATTTGGGAAAAAGTGGGGAGGCTACAGCCCCTGCAGCCCCCCCCGGCTCCGCCGTCCCTGTCTTTGCCTTACAAATTGGTTTGCTCAAGAAGCCTGGTAAATGTTTTAGAAAGGCTTATATTAACCCAATGCAACCATCAGTGGAATAATTATAGAATTACCATCAACAGATTACCCAATTTGGTTTTCTTGGTTTTTCATCTTGAATGCGAGCTAACGTACAACAATCTGGGGTTAAAATTTGGACTTTTAAATGCTAGGATATTTTATTGTGGCATTTCTATCTGGTATCAAACTGAAAGTTTTAGTAAACTTTTTATTTTACATTAGTAACAATAGATGCAAATGCATTTCCTCACGTCCATTTCTTTTTTAAAAACAATACTTATTGTTCTGCATTTACATAAATTATAACTGTGTTTGTTTGACAAAAAATTACATAAAGTAAATGACTCAAAACATAACAAACTAATTGATTTATGACCCTTATTTTATAATCTAAGTCACTTGCCTTTACAAATCTTAATGGCTGGTTCCCCTTATTTAACTGCTGAATACAACTACTGGAAAGCTTTTCAAAATCTTCTTTGTTATGCTAACGTACAGTAAGCTACTGTCTTTGCATTTGCTTTTGGTATTAAATATTTACATGAACAGCCCTCGAAATTTTCGACGGCAAAAGGCAATTGCCGCCTATAATGCCGCCGAAAATGAAATTATCGACGGCAATTTTTTGCCGTCGAAGATTTTTGTGCTTATTGCCTACTGAATCTCATCAATTCTTCTAAGAAACTCAAGTGCTATGTTATGAACAAATGATTATCTACAGATTTCCTGAATTTTATTCCTCATCATTGCTCGACGATAATAAGTGTTTTCATGGCGACGTTAAATACCGTTGTTTACTAACAAATGGATCTTACGTATTGCCTTACATAAAGTACTGTCGATGAGTACTGAGAAAAGGAATCCACAACTATTGAGACCATTGACCCAAATTTCCTTCCTGATTCTCATTCTGATTCTGAATCAGAATTTCAAGCAGACGAGGATTAATTAAGATGGACTGATGTTTGTTCATTGACATTGTTCTTTTTACTTGCGTATTTGTTGGTGATAACAACGTTTAGTACGACTAGTTATATATTAAAATGGGAAAGTTTTGAGTTATTTTTTATTATTCAGCTGCTTACGACATATGTTTTAGAATTCCTCTTACAATAAACCCGGGGGAAAAAATTGCCGTCGAGTTGCCGCCGAACTCTAAAATATCGACGGCAAAAAATTGCCGTCGAAGATTTAGAGAAATTTCTAGGGCTGCATGAAAGAGAAATATATCATAAGGTATTGTCAACTGGTACTTGTATTCAGCTGATGTAACAAGGTGAACTGGCCATCGACATTAACCCTTTACTGCCTGGGGCTCATCGCTGGATGAGTAAGATTGTCTGGTGTTTTCCAGGTTAAAATATCGAAGTACACCCTTGACCCTTAGTGGCTGAAGGAGATGGTGCTTAACTCTTTGATGCTGGGGGCTCGTCCCTGTGACAAGTAAGATTATTGGTCATTAGCCGTAGTAGAAACACCAAAGTGCACCCTTGCACCTTAGTAGCCAATTTCGCTGCTAATCTCCTGACGAAGGGCCTTCGCTCGAAACGTCGTTAAACCTTTTTTTCTATCTTTAAGATAGTGTATATCGTAAATGATCGATTAAGCGCCGCGGCGCTTATTTGCATTTTTCCAGTTAAAGATACGGCGTTTATTTGAGAGCGGCGCTTATTCGAAAGCGGCGCTTATTTCAAAGACGAGTAAAACATTTAGTGTAATATATAGAGAATAAAGAAGGCACGTATTATTGTCGGGCACGCCCCTATCGAACTTTCGGGTCTAACTGATTATTTTCTGAAGGTGGACGAATCAAATAGCGTCTTAGCTGAAGTTACGGGGAAGAGAAAGCGCGAGGTTGGGCTGGTGGTTTCCGCAAAGTTTACAGGATACACCGTAAATCGACGACATGCACAGGTGTTAGAACCAGAGTTGAGCAAGAAGGAGGAGAAATTTATACACCTACAATTATTATACGAACCCAATTGTAAGGGATATCCTACATTAAAACTTTAGAACTCTCGAATTGGTCGTGATCTCCATTGTCAATCATGTTATGATATCTCGGTGCAGCGTTTATTTATAAATCCTCAAATTGGCGCCGCGGCGCTTATTCGGTTAGCGGCGCTTAATCGATCATTTACGGTAACCTCAAGAACGCCGCTGTTTTATCGAAGCTATCTACACTGGACCCCCGCGCCTTAGAAGGGGATGGAGTTTAACTATTTAACACTCAAGGCTCATTCTTTTTATGAATAAAGTCATTTGACTTTAGCCTGAGTAAAACACAAAAGTATGCTTTTTCTCTTAATGGGTTAAACAACAATTTGCCATAACTTTAATATGAATAACAATGCCCAGCAGATTGTGCGAAGTATCGCCATATATAAACATTAACAATTGCTTAAACAAAGAAGGCTAGAAGAGTTTAAAACATATTCTGCTGGGCATTGTTATTTATATTAAAGTTACGATTTCCGCCTGGACAATCACTCGTAACCATTTGCCATAATCTTGCAATTGTTGATGAATCAAAGTATCTTTAGTATTATAATACTGTAATGATGTTAACAAAAAGAAGCAGTGGGTTATCATGTATCATGAGAAGCGTTTCAATCAGTGATTAAAAAAGTGTATATATTCTCTGAAGGACTCCATAAAATTTTGAATAAACTCCAGGGTTCTGTCCAGAACCATCTGAGTGACAGTACCTGCAGGCCTTGGGGCATACATTAGCGCCTCTTCACGATTAACTATAAACATCACGTGTTTAAGTTAATTGGGACATTGCCTTTTGGTCAACTTAATTTTGTTATTTTTAGTTTTATGTATACCAGTCGTAGCAAACACAATCTAATAAGGAAACAACCAGTTAACGCCTATATAAATTTTGTCGTACTAATGAGTTTATTGCAGCCCGGACATTCCTTTTACACTTCTTCGTCATTACTAGTCCACGTATTTCCTATACTAATGAATACTTATTATTCTCCTAGCACAGACGATAGAAAAGTCAGTTCTCTTTTGTATCACAAAGAGGTCAGGATACTCTGTGCTCTCCCTGTTGCTCGTCGATCGTTTACATCTCAATCTCCCCTACACACAGTGATGTTATTAAAGTTCATCAATTACTAATTGGAATTAGCGTACGAAAATATTTGAACATTAGCTTGCAGCCTTTTTATGACGTGCTCAGTCTCGCTGGCTAATATACCCCCCCCCCCCCACAAGTCATCAGACAGTGCGTTCTGGTTTTGAATGGATATCATATTTCACATATTTCACCGAATCACAAGTAAATAATTGTGTACGCGTTGCGGTGTTAAATTTTACCGAACAATGGTCAATAATATTGTTTTAGGAGAGAAAAAAAAACAAACAAACAAAAACAACATCACTGGACGTTTTATTCTCACATGTTTGATACTTTTCGAGTCCCTGGTGGAAGAGTCCTCATTGGCGTAAGTACTGGACCGAACTGTTGAGTGCCAAGTGCCGCTGCCAGGCGCCACCCACCGTGGGCAGAACCCTAAACTCATAGTTTAAAAAATTCAAAACACTGTCAGGTGCTACCTTATGGATCTGCTACTAGTGCTGTAAGCTAATTTAAAAAAATGACCAATGTAGGAACTAAATCTTGTAAATTCATCTGCAATAGTTAGTGTAGTTAGTTTTAAGTTTATTCTGTAATTGTAGAGGAATTGAATTCTAAGAATTCAGTAGAATTTACATAGAATGAAACCACGAGCTGAGTTTATTTTGGACAATATCACAAGGGTCAAACAAACGAACAAAAAATCCACCTTTGTTAAGCCTTCATTAAATGAAATTTGTTATTTTATTACTGTCACCATCATCATCATCATCGGCATGGTCATCATCATCATCGTAATCATCATCATCATCGTAATCATCATCATCATCGTCGTCGTCGTCATCATCATCATTATCATCGTCATCATTGTCACCATCATTGTTACCATCATCGTCGTGATGATCACCATCATCATCATCATATGTTTGTCAATGTTTATCATCTTGGTTGATCATCTAGGTTGATTAAATTTTCAAAAAACACTTATGGTTTAAAATGACTATTCAACGGGCTTTGCGGCGGCCATCTTTCTGTAGTCAAAATTTAGTCATGTACAAACATTTATGTTTATAAAATAACGTGAGTCGTTTACAAGCTCCGACTGGTTAATACCCGTGTTTGGATAAGAGTATCCAAACACGGAAAATTTCCCGCTAAAAGTGTAGTAAAGTTTGTTTTGCACGTTCAGCCTTATTATTTTATGAAAGAAACACGTAACGGCTTTTGTGTGTTTGAATACTGTGAATCAAACATGTGGTATGTTGCTGGAACTTCAAATAGTTTAAAAAACACGCTTGTTTTCCCTCTTTGTCACTGCGTTGAACAGGCTTTGAGTTGTTGACCCAGGGTTCGGTCTTTATAAGCTTGGCTATGATTGATAGTTGATGATTTTCGGGAGAATTGCTTATTTCATCATTGTGTTTATTAAGTTAACTGCTGCTCATCTGTCGCTATTTTTATATGAGTACCAAATGGATCCCCGTGTTTAGATACTGTGATCCAAACACTTGGGATGTTGCTCGACTTCCTATTTTTGTAATTGTGTAGTCATATTTTGCATGCCTATGGTGGTCTGGTGACCGGCGTTTTCTGCCAATTCGTTAATTTTTTTTTTTGTGAGCTGCCGATAATTACTACCAATTATACCAACTAAATGATAGGGGGACGTTCGTCAAACTCTGTTCTCAGAAAAACGCTTTCTGAGCCCCAGACTGGGATCGTACCCGCAACTTTCTGATGACTGGTGAGAATATTGCCAACTATTTAGAACGTTGCTGACACCTAAGGCTCAATAGCGCCTGAGAATGTTGACTTCAACTGAGAAAGTTTGTGGCAACTGAGTAATGGAAAATAAGGGTGTTGATGGCGCCTGAGAATATTGATACCAGTTAAGAATGTTGATACCAGTTGAGAATGTTGATGTTAACCAAGAATTTTGGTACCATACAAGAATATTGATGCTAACCTAAAACGTTAATGCCAGCCAAGAACGCTGATCGAAACCGAGAAAGTTAATGGCGCCTGGGAATTTTGATGAAGATTAAGAATGCATAATGGCTTCTAAGAATATTGATGGCTACTAAGGAAGTTGTTGGCGGCAATTAAGAATGCTAGTGGCGATTAGGAATGTCGAGCCCAACTTAGAATATCGATAGCACCAGAATGTTATTGGCAACTACAATGTTGATGGCACTTAGGAATATTGATGCCAGTTTGGAATGCTGATTCCAGTTGACAATGTTGGTGCCAACTGTGAATGTTGATGCCAACTAAAAATATCGATGAAAGCTAAGGATGTTGCTAATCCCAAAACGTGTTGATGGTCCTTGAGAATCTCGAGAGTACCTGCAAGTGCTATTTGTTACTGGTAATATTTAAAAGTACAGGGTGACGTTAACATCCAGAGGCTGATTTTGGGACACGGATCATCCGGGTACCAAAGTGTCTTTTTAGTGCATATGAGTCAGTGTTGGTGAGGATTAGCATCCCAGTTTGTATGTGAACTGGTGTTAACCACCACGACTACTGACTCTATCTTGCACTCGTCGTGCACCAAGATTGATGTGAATGACTTTGCTTGGTGGAAAAATAAAATGATTATACCACCATAAAACAGGCCTACTACAGACTTGCTCAAAAATATTGAATGTGTTTATCCTAATGGAGAGTGTCATTCTAAAAATTGAAGCATACAAATAAGATGTTTTAAGCGAGGAGTGTCGTGCTGTTTTGCACGTTCCTCTTACACTACAGGGATCCTCTTCCACTCTTGACCCTATGTAAGTGACTTTACCTAGCCCGAAGAACTAATGAGGATCACGCAAGAACTACGTTCTTTTTACTGCTGGCCAACGGATTCTCTCACACGTACTGGATGGAGTCTGTCCAGTTATGGCTATTGGTATCTGGCAATGCATAGCTCACCTGAGCGAAAAGAAGGGAATGTAATATATTAGATACCTGAATTATGACACAAGTAGGATCACGGGAGTAGAGCATGTGAGGAAAAAGAGCAAGATGGAGAAGATGTAAATAAAGGTTGTTAATGAGAATATCACAACATGTACTGGATGGACTCTGTTCAGATATAGATATGGGTATTTGGCAGTACATCGTTAATAAACAGCCACCACTATTAGCTTTATTGGGTTACTAGATGTCGTTCGTACTGGAGTTTCGAGATGCCATTGAATATGGAGCCGATCTCTCAATTAATGGCCAACTGGCGATAATGCCTGTCGTCTGCTCATCTGATGCTCACCTGGTAAAGTGAGGTATTCATGTTCGTGAGAAGTTTGCTCCAGATTTATTTTTTGCTAAACGATGTCTTCTTCAACTAAACTGCTGCAGGTTGACTTTTTGACAGAATGGAGAAGTCTTGCAACTAGAACAGGAAGTTGGTGATACGGCAAGAACAAGGTTGTTGGTCGGAAGAAAAAAGAGGTGTTCCTAATGCATCTTTCGAAGAAATGCTCATTATAAGTAATACCATTATGACCTCCGATTCTATTGTTCTCAAGGAGAGATTTAATCTCTAAATTTCCTCATCAGTATGCGTACTTTTACTAATTTGCCCTCAAAAGAGGGAAAATTAGTAGAAGTATGCATGCATGCTGAGGGAATTTAGGGGTTAAATCTCCACTTGAGAACAATGGAAACAGAGGTCATCATGGTAGGATTGGAGTGATGGAGTAACTGAGGTAAGATAAATTTGGATCTGTTTTGTACACACAGTATTCAAATTATGATTGTAATCATAATTTATGATTGTAATTTGACTCTGAAAAGCCCCATTAGGGAGAGTTGATTAAAAGTATTGTATTGTATTGTATTCTTTCGGAAGTGGTTTCCATGTACAAAGTAATATCCTGTAGGTCTAGGTTGAGACAATTATCCGGCCTGGCAATTCATGCCTCATCTAATTTAGAAATCTATGTTAAAGGACCCACGACTCAAGAATTAAGTTTGGTTGTCATGCTATGTTATGCCTATCTTGTCATGTCATTTAATGCCTTGCGATGCCATGCCGTACAATGCCACGTCATGCCATGCCATGTCATACAATGCCACGTCATGCCTGGCCATGACTTACCATGGCAACGGTGCCATCCAATACCATGTACTGTCAAGATGAGTTATACCATGACATACCGTGCTGTGTCATGTCGAGCAATGACATGTCATACCCTGTCATGGCAAACTACGCAATGCCATGTCATGTCTACATGGCTACCCATGCCATGTTATGTCATGCCATATCATGACTTACCGTACTTTATCGTCATATTACTTTTTGTTACGGGTTGTCTTGTTTTGTTATGGCATCTAAAATTATGTTATGTAACATATCTCGTTACATTACGTTAGGTTTTTGAGGTGTTTAGTGTTGTGTTCTTTTGTATTGCCTTGCTATGTTGTGTTGTGTCGTGTCGTGCTGTGTTGGGTTGTGCAGTGCATGATGTGCTATGTTGTGTTACGTTGTGCTAAGGGTTCTTCCGACGTTTTGGTGCAGCTTACTGATAAGACAATGATTGACTGACATCAAACACTAATGTCAGTCATGTGATAAGTAACATAATATATAACAATAATATTTGTCACTTATCACATGACTGACATGTGTCATGATAAGTAACGTAATATGTGACGGTCATTTAATAACTAACATAATTTTCTGTCACAGAAACTTATTTAACTTATCACATGACCTAAGACAATATTTAAATTTGTACTCTGACGGTGATAAGATTATAGTACGCCTTATTTTCATCGAAAAGGTATTCCTGTGCCATTTTTAATACGCCAATGAACTTTCTGATGAGTTTTGCTCCAAGACAATGAAGAAAAATTTGGAACGCTTCACGAATTTGCGTGTCATCCTTGCGCAGGGGCCATGCTAATCTTCTCTGTATCGTTCCAATTTTATTATATGTGTTGCCGAAGCAAGCACAACTACTCTCAGGATCGTGCCACTTTTATTGCCGTACCGGAACGACTTAAAGTAGGTTGTGGGAGCATCTTCTTATGAATAAATTAACTCAATATAATACGAGAGTTAGGTTAAACTTCTTGCATTTTCAATATTTTAACGTAGCAGAAATTAAATCTCTGATTTTTAACACGATACTGTTAAATTTCACCTTATCATGAGTATTTGACTACCGAAAACCAAGAAAAAGCATTCATTTCTCGTCGATCGTCCATTGTACGCATGACAGAAACCACTGACCTAATTTAACGGGGACAGGATCATTGAACTCTAAAAAGACTGGAACGATACCTCGTCATACCAGACCTCACGATACTCACGATAATGTAAGCTGCTGTTAGAGGTTGAGATTTGGAACTTGTTCCAAAAGTTGACCAATGAGAGATCTTTCTTGTTCCAAAATTTTTCAAATTGACCAATGATAGGTCTTCCTTGTTCCAAAAGTTTTCAAATTGTTCCAAAAGTGCTTGCTTCTGATTGGTCAGTGCGGGAAGACCTTCGAACATCTCTTCGATCGAGTTTAAGGAATAATGGCTGCGAACAAGGTAAGGAGTTGTAGATTTTTCCCTTGATTTTTTTTCATAATTTGTTTTTAATTGCGAAATATATATCCGATTGGTGGAATTCTACTTTTAATTAGCATCCTACCGTGATTAGTGAGCCTACTCATGAATTATTCACGTTTTAACAATCCACTGACTGGTCGATTGTTATGACTAAATTTTGAAGTGTAGTTCTCGTTTTTGGTCTTTAGACGACCTTTTATTAAAGGGGATTTTCAATTGAAGAATAACGAGTAATATTCTGTCTATCATTAAACGTGATTTCCTTACTTAAAGGATTTGAAACCAAAATTCAGGAGGCTAAACAACGGTGAACTCCGTTTGAATTACAGCGAGAAAGCTCGAGCGATTCAGCGTTCGAGGCACAACTCTCGAACGTTTGAGCAATGTAAAGCTCCTTCACTTGTGAAATCCGACGCGGTGGCGAAAGTAAAACGGCTTGGTGGTGATGCAAACGACGAGACGGCTATCCTTAGCCAGTATATCATACAATTTGGCACTTTTAAAGGGCAACCATTTAAGTGGTTGCTCGAGAATGGCTTTGGACATTCTGGCTGGTTGGTCGACAATATGCGAGGGGAAACTGCAACAACTGCCCCGCTTAGCCAGAATAAACATGCCTTGAGAAAATATTTGATCAGTTTTCCTGAGGGAAAGGAGGTTGTCGCGCTAAAGGCACGCGAAATGTTAGCCAGGTTAACCTTTGGAACCTAGAAAGGTTCCAAAAGCCAGAGTATCAACAAAGGAAGAGGTAAGATATTTGCTTGGATGGAAAGTGTGAACGTCCGTTATTGCAATTGTGCCTTATTTATGGGTTGGATTTGAGTATAATGCTACCTATCATTAAATTGCATCAGAAATAATAACCATGGAAGGGCTTACTCATTATCTTTGCTTCTATTGCAGTGAGCAATGCTACATCATCAATTGCTGCTGCAGTTAACTCTGGCCACCTTAGTCCTGAAGTCCTTGGAGCAAAAGTAAAGAAAATTATTGCCTGCTCCCAAAGCAAACCAACTGTTCCAACACATCCATGTAGATCAGGTACAATTATTGCAACACGAATGTTGTAATAGCAAAACTTTCTTCCTCTAGTGGTAATTCAAACCATTTATACTGTTGTAGGTGAAACTTTCTGTGTGCAATGTGACCTTAGTAATGTTGGTCTTTATGCCCTTAATGTCATGTGTTTTTTTCCATTTCTTTATTGTTGTTGTTATTATTATTATAATTATTGTTTTAAAAGACTGTTTCATCATCGATATTCTGTGTAATTAAAGTGTAGACACCTTCCATCCTACAGACTAGTGTCACATTCACTTGACATACTATTTGTTTTGTAGCTGAGAGTACATCATTTGCAACAGAACTTGATAATGTTGCAGATGATATACTCCTCTCTGATGTCATGGATATTGAGTCCAAGATGTGTTCAGTATCTTCCAGTGATGCTTCATCTGCCTTTGCTACACCACCTGAGGAAGCCAATGGTAAGTAATTTTGGTACTTAAACAGTCATACTCAAATTTGTTTATGGAAAAGTGACAAGAGAAGTGTAAGTGTTGTTTTTGTATTGTGAGAACGCATAGTATCTCAATTATAGTACACAGATATTGATCGATAAATTTGTGTGAACATCAAGAGTAATGTTATCATTTATTTCTCTTGACATACTGATGTGAGATAAAGCAATTTGCTTCCAGTATTCCACTATATTATGTATATGACTATGTGATTAAATATTTGTGTTGGAAACATGTACATCTTTTTAGTACACCTTACAGTTTAACTGATAAGAGTTCCTATGATAATAATACTATTTTGATGGTCTTTCTGATTTCTTTCAGAACAACCATTAATTACAAGATAACCTTTAATTGACCCTGTCCTTCCAGATGGTTGGAAACAGAGTATGCCAAAAATCAACCATCACTGGATGTCAAGAGCACTGTTCAAAGAATCTGTTAGAGGAAAGGCTGTATTGGACATGGGTAGGGTTAAACAATTATGGTGGGACCCACCCCAGCCCTCTCTAGTTCAAAACCAGCTTCCCTGTCCAGACAAGTACTTTGCACAGCAACTTCTTTGGATGCCCAAAAAGCTTTGGGGGATAAAAGTTCACTGTCCCCATCCTGAGTGTAATAAGATGGAACTGATAAGTGCTGGCATTTATCCTTGTGTTAGGCAGGTCCTAGACATTGACAATTTTTACCTCTTGGCTGGAGAATATCTGGAATGTAGAAGGCGCAAGAGGAAATTGATCAGCTGGAGCCATGCTAGGAGACAAAGAGGTTTAGAAAACAGCTCAACTCAGCTCAACTCAGCTGCACAAAAAGCTGACTGAACAACACCATGAGACCTGGTTGCAAAAGAGTGCCCATTATCTGGCTGACTGTCAAACTTTTGTCAAAGCTCAAAAGAAGCATTTGGTAGTCCTCCCCTCATTTGAAAGTCTACCTGGCCAAACCCCTTTGCCAAAGCCTGCATGGTTAATGTCAGTTTATTGCCAAGATGTGTTGTCCCGAGTCCAAGAAGTTAAAGCTGAAATTACTTCTGTCTTTGGCCATGTTTTCAAGATAGATTCTACAAAGAAGGTAACTATGTTTGACTTGAGGTGTCATTGTCAATTCATAAGAGATGAAAGTTGGGCTGTGGATTGCATGTCAACCCATTAATCCATAGACCTGTCAGAGAAAGTCTCTTGTAGTGGTGAAGCTAAGTCAGGGGAAGATGCAGGCTTTTTTAAAATATAAATTTTTGAATTAAATAAAGTAAATTTAAATTAAATAAATTATTGGTTATATGAATAACTACAGCACAGTTAAATGTATATTTGTTGTGTTACACTAAATGTTTTTAGGTTGTCAAAAAACTTGCTGGACATGGTGCTGGAACAGCAGCATGGGCAACTAATGTTGGAAACGAGCTAGGTCAGGTCGTTATCAGTGTCCTAACATCAAGTGAAGGTTATGGACTTCGACTCATGGTTGCTGGTTTAGTACGAAGGTATCAACTAGCAGGTGTCCCCCATCCTGAAATCATTTACACAGATCATGGTTGCTGTGGTAGTGGAGGAATGAAAGAAATGTTCTCAGAATGGGGTGATGTCTGTGTTTGACTTGATATCTGGCATTTTATGAGGCGTATTGCAAGTGTTTGTACTACAGAATCTCATCCTTTATATGGGACATTCATTGGCTGTCTCTCCCAATGCATATTTGAGTGGAGTAGTGAGGACCTTGACCAACTAAGGAGAGTGAAAATTGGAGAGTTAGAGGGCCAACGTGGAAGCAGCTTGTCCAACAATGATGTGATACGCAAGATAACCAAAACAGAGCTAGCTCTTCATTGCTGCTGTTGGATGTGTGGTGTGGATTCCACAACAGAATTAGTAAAAAACCTGTTGGAGACCTTCAGTGGGAGTAAGGGCAGAGACACCTTGGGTGTGTCCCTTTTAGATAACGAAAGGATATGGCTTATTTGGAAATCCGAAATTAAGCATATTGCCTGCATTCAGGATCCAGAAGGGGTCCAGCTATACACTCAGACTGGGTCAGTAATAAAAGGCGGAGTTTCATTGCCAGTACTATGGTGTGCAAAGGGCTCAACATCATTGGAATCTTTCCACATTCACCTTAATCGGTTCATTCCAGGTAACATTTGACGTGTATGCATGTTTGGGACTTTATAATGTACATCAAGTAAATACCATTCCAGTGAGGGAAAGAACTGATTTTATTTCTTCTTAAATTTATAAAGGGACCAGTGCTAACGATGTGCATTTCCAGGCACATTTGCTTGAGGGTCTTGCACGCTGGAACAAGGATAGGGCATCTGCAGTTTTCGACCAAACTGATGCAGTGGGTAGCACTACATACAGCTCATTCATTGGTCGTGGAGTTCACCAGTTGAGTGAGGATGTCCTTGGAAAAAAGATCGACCCTAGCTTTATAAAACCCAGGGAATACACAGGTAATAACGGTGACAATACCAATCAAAGGAACCTTGTTATAAGTCATTTACTGATGCCTGAAGTTCAAGTCCTCCGCCAGGCAAATGAATTAATTATGTGTGCAGTCTAAACAGCTTGGGCAAATGGATAATTGTTGGAGAATTGTTTGTGCCACATTTTTATTTCCTTTTCTACTTTTCATTACTTTATTCTTTTGAAGGTGAGCTGATTGGTATTGAGTATTTGTACAATCAAACTGGGCAAGCTTTGCAAGAGCTTGTCTCTGACCTTGATCATAAGGAGGCCGATTCAGGTGATGACAATGATGAAGGTGATGATGATGAAGGTTTTCAGGTGTGCACATTTCTTAGTATTTTATTTTACTTGGAAATTTTTTGTTTAACAGTTCAACACTTCGTGAATCTGTTCATACACCCTATTCATGTATAAATTTTCATTGAATTTTAAATGCTATTGGCTTATTGAAGGAACTCGACCAGTAGACGATCAAACTATTGGTCTGTTCGAAGATAGACCACTTTCCCCACCCAGTACAGTATGTGCACCAAGCACTCCATCAACATCTCAGGTAAGTTGTTTACTTCAAAAATCATTGCATTTCGATTTTATCCTTCAAATAGGTGGTGGGTTATGCTGCTTTATGTATGAATTAAAAATACAATTTTGTTTCTATTTTTTTAAGGAACTGGGTCAGTTAGAAGACAGACCACAGATGTTGTCCACGACAGTATCCGAACGAAACACTTCACAAGCATCTGAGGTAACTGACTTATTTCAAACGAAAATTTCACAAAAGCATGTCATGTGTTGATTTTTGGGTTTTTTCCCCTCACTGTTTTCTTAAGGAATCAGTGGGTCCAGACAATGTGGAGGGCTTTGGGAAAGTGAATGAACTTGCCGCTTATCTTCTGTCCCTGAGGAACGAAAATGGAACGTTAAGTAACGAACAAGCTCGAAAGGTGATCACCTGTGACCAGCAACCCATTACCTTTTCTTCCCGACACAAACCGAGGTTAACGCGGGGTAGATTCAAAGTATCAAAGACCTCTGTGGTACCTGGTGTTGACAGCACAAGGAGGTATGTCTTGGATACAGCTGTCTTATTTTATTTATGCAATGTCGACATTGATTCTAATTAACTTGTGAGTCTCCAATCTCCCTCCAGTTCTTTTACCTTGTATTATTGATCGTTGGCCGCCTATTACTGAAAAATAACAACCCTTCATGTTTGTATGGTAATTGAATAACTAATACTACTGCTGCTCTTGTCAGTAACGTTCTCTCCATTTATGATTATTTCTAGATGTTTCCTGGGTGAAAATGCTGGACCAGCCCAACGACCTTATTGCAACCGATATATGGAGGCCCAATTTCTTAAGCTGTGCTCGGTGTTCCCTTCTAACGTCAGAAAGGATGGGAAAACCATCGTTCGCTGGACGTTAGTTTCACAAACGTACAAAGACATTCGTAACATGGTTCTAAACAACAGAAAAATAATGGAACAAACTAATATTCAGCTAGGCGAAGTAAATAATGCAACTTTGGTTCAGTGGTACGTAAATCAGAATGTGAAAGGGTTATTAATCTATTTTATTTTCTTGGAAGTGTAGAACTATTTCGTATTCTTTTCAGGTTTAACAAACGTTCAAAGAATCAGGAGAGACAAGTACTGGAGCAAGGCATCACGTTGCCCCCACCACCACAAACTACTTGCGAGCCACTCCCTTCCACAACCCCACTTGGTCCGTCTTGCCTCCCGACACCCCAAATCCCTGATACCTTTCCATTTAATTTCCCACCAAACATAGCTGGTGAAGCCAAAACAAGACGACCAATCCTTCCTGTCGGCTGCCCATTAATGTTCGTCCAGTCTCAACCAACCAGCCCTCAAACATCCACTTCCACTCCTGGTGCTCAGAGCACAAAACCACTTATCCCACGGAGTACCCAAAGCTATAGGAAGAGACGGGACGAACGTCAGTTTGCTGGCGAGACTCGGAAACGCTATAAAGAGCGTTCCGGGCTATCCAAGTGTTCGAAGTGTGGGCAACCAAGAACAGACGGACACATCCAGTACTATGGAAACTGGTTCTACCCCACAACATCGGTGGTCTCGTATGAAGAATGGAAGGCAGACTTGGTGCAAAAAAAAGCATATAAGTAGAAGAAACAATGAAACAGAACGTGAAGTTTCTTTTGTATAAGACCTTATTTGCATGTTAGAATTTAATCAAACTCCTTAATTCTGTGAAGCTGGAAGGTAAATTGTTTCTTGTTTAAGTACATTTCATGTACTTTATTCTCTATTTGTCAAGGGCTGCCCTGGTTATATTAGAGTGTTCCAGGTGAAATTAGGGCCTTCTGCTACGTTTCGGGTGGATCTTGGAACAACCATCTTTGAAACTCACTGTGTCACAACCCTATTAAACCTTAACCACCTATGCGGTGACGGGGGACACCTGTGCAACTTACCAGTTAGGAGTCTCGGGCAAACTGTGAGGAACACCTGCGCGACTTATCTGTTTTGAGTATCGGGATACCTGAGTCTACCACTGGGAAAACCCTCCCTTGGATTTTCCCTGACAGAGAAGATTGCGTGGGATCCTCTGTTCAAAACTTGACCAATCAGAGATCTTCCTTGTTCCAAAAGTTGACCAATCAGAGATCTTCCTTGTTCCAAAAGTTTGCAAATTGTTCCAAAAGTGCTTGCTTATGATTGGTCAGTGCGGGAAGACCTTTGAACATCTCTTCGATCGCGTTTAAGGAATAATGGCTGCGAACAAGGTAAGGAGTTGTAGATTTTTCCTTTGACTTTTTTTCATAATTTGTTTTTAATTGCGAAAGATATATCCAATAGGTGGAATTCTACTCTTAGTTAGCATCTCTACCGTGATTAATGAGCCTACTCATGAATTATTCACGTTTTAACAATCCACTGACTGGGTCGATTGTTATGATTAAATTTTGAAGTGTAGTTCTTTTATTCTGTAGTTCTTAAATTTATTCTGTAGTTCTTAAATTTTGAAGTGTAGGGGATTTCCGAATTTTCAATTGAAGAATAACGAGTATTATTCTGTCTATCATTAAACGTGATTTCCTTACTTAAAGGATTTGAAACCAAAATTCAGGAGACTAAACAACGGTAAACTGCGTTTGGATTACAGCGAGAAAGCTCGAGCGATTCAGCGTTCGAGGCACAACTCTCGAACGTTTGAGCAATGTAAAGCTCCTTCACTTGTGAAATCCGACGCGGTGGCGGAGGTAAAACGGCTTGGTGGTGATACAAACGACGAGACGGCTATCCTTAGCCAGTATATCATACAATTTGGCACTTTTAAAGGGCAACCATTTAAGTGGTTGCTCGAGAATGGCCTTGGATATTCTGGCTGGTTGGTCGACAATATGCGAGGGAAAACTGCAACAACTGCCCCGCTTAGCCAGAATAAACATGCCTTGAGAAAATATTTGATCAGTTTTCCTGAGGGAAAGGAGGTTGTCGCGCTGAAGGCACGCGAAAGGTTAGCCAACTCGTCCAAAAGCCAGAGTATCAACAAAGGAAAAGGTAAGATATTTGCTTGGATGGAAAGTGTGAACGTCAGTTATTGTAATTGTGCCTTATTTATGGGTTGGATTTGAGTATAATGCTACCTATCATTAAATTGCATCAGAAATAATAACCATGGAAGGGCTTACTCATTATCTTTGCTTCTATTGCAGTGAGCAATGCTACATCATCAATTGCTGCTGCAGTTAACTTTGGCCACCTCAGTCCTGAAGTCCTTGGAGCAAAAGTAAAGAAGATTATTGCCTGCTCCCAAAGCAAACCAACTGTTCCAACACGTCCATGTAGATCAGGTACAATTATTGCAACACGAATGTTGTAATAGCAAAACTTTCTTCCTCTAGTGGTAATTCAAACCTTTTATACTGTTGTAGGTGAAACTTTCTGTGTGCAATGTGACCTTAGTAATGTTGGTCTTCATGCCCTTAATATCATTCGTTTTTTTTCCCCTTTTACTATTGTTGTTGTGGTTGTTGTTATTATTATTATTATGACTATTGTTTTAAAAGACTGTTTCATCATCAATATTCAGTGTAATTAAAGTGTTGACACCTTCATCCTACAGACTAGAGTCTCATTCACTTGACATACTATTTGTTTTGTAGCTCAGAGTACATCATTTGCAACAGCACTTGATGATGTTGCAGATGATATACTCCTCTCTGATGTTGTGGATATCGAGTTCAAGACATGTTCAGTATCTTCCAGTGATGCTTCATCTGCTCTTGCTACACCTGAGGAAGCCAATGGTAAGTAATTTTGGTACTTAAACAGTCATACTCAAATTTGTTTATGGAAAAGTGACATGAGAAGTGTAAGTGATGTTTTTGTATTGTGAGAACGCATAGTATCTCAATTATAGTACACAGATATAGATCCATAAATTTGTGTGAACATCTAGAGTAATGTTATCATTTATTTCTCTTGACTTACTGATATGAGATAAAGCAATTTGCTTCCAGTATTCTACTATGTTATGTATATAACTATGTGATTAAATATTTGTGTTGGAAACATGTACATCTTTTTAGTACACCTTACAGTTTAACTGATAAGAGTTCCTATGATAATAATGCTATTTTGATGGTCTTTCTGATTTCTTTCAGGACAACCATTAATTACAAGACAACCTTTAATTACAAGACAACCTTTAATTACAAGACAACCTTTAATTAACCCTGTCATTCCAGATGGTTGGAAACAGAGTATGCCAAAAATCAACCATCACTGGATGTCAAGAGCACTGTTCAAAGAATCTGTTAGAGGAAAGGCTGTATTGGACATGGGTAGGGTTAAACAATTATGGTGGGACCCACCCCAGCCCTCCCTAGTTCAAAACCAGCTTCCCTGTCCAGACAAGTACTTTGCACAGCGGCTTCTTCTTTGGATGCCCAAAAAGCTTTGGGGGATAAAAGTTCACTGTCCCCATCCTGAGTGTAATAAGATGGAACTGATAAGTGCTGGCATTTATCCACATGTTAGGCAGGTTAGGACCTGGACAGTTTTTACGTTTTGGCTGGAGAATATCTGGAATGTGGAAGGTGCAAGAGGAAATCGATCAGCTGGAGTCGTGCTATTGTGCAACAACTTGATGTTGGGCACCAGCTTCAGTTTCCTGCAATACTAACATACAGATATGCTTGTGATAGGAGGGTAGTAAGACTCCTAAGACTAAGAGGTTTAGGAAACAGCTCAACTCAGCTGCACAAAAAGCTGACTGAACAACACCATGAAGGCTGGTTGCAAAAGAGTGTCCATTATCTGGCTGACTGTCAAACATTTGTCAAAGCTGAGAAGAAGCATTTGGTAGTCCTCCCCTCATTTGAAGGTCTATTTGGCCAAACCCCTTTGCCAAAGCCTGTATGGTTGATGTCAGTTTATTACCAAGATGTGTTGTCCCGAGTCCAAGAAGTTAAAGCCCAAATTACTTCTGCCTTTGGCAGTGTTCTCAGGATAGATTCTACAAAGAAGGTAACTATGTTTGACTTGAGGTGTCATTGTTAATTCATAAGAGATGAAAGTTGGGCTGTGGATTGCATGTCAACCCATTAACCCATAGACATGTCAGAGAAAGTCTCTTGTAGTGGTAAAGTTAAGTCAGGGGAAGATGCAGGCTTTTTTAAAATATAAATTTTTAAATTAAATAAATTAAGTTAAATTTTTGTGTGTGATTGTTGGGTTGTATGAATATATATAGCATAATTAAATGTATATTTATTGTGTTACACCAAATGTTTTTAGATTGTCAAAAAAGTTGCTGAACATGGTGCTGGAACAGCATCATGGGCAACTATTGTTGGAAACGAGCTAGGTCAAGTCCTTATTAGTGTCCTAACATCAAAGGAAGGTCATGGACTTTGACTCATGGTTGCTGGTTTAGTACAAAGGTATCAACTAGCAGGTGTCCCCCATCCTGAAATCATTTACACAGATCATGGTTGCTGTGGTAGTGGAGGAATGAAAGAAATGTTCTCAGAATGGGGTGATGTCTGTGTTCGACTTGATATCTGGCATTTTATGAGGTGTATTGCGAGTGGTTGTACTACAGAATCTCATCCTTTATATGGAACATTCATTGGCCGTCTCTCCCAATGCATATTTGAGTGGAGTAGTGAGGACCTTGACCAACTAAGGAGAGTGAAAATTGGAGAGTTAGAGGGCCAACGTGGAAGCAGCTTGTCCAACACTGATGTGATGCGCAAGATAACCAAAAAAGAGCTAGCTCTTCATTTCCGCCGTTGCATGTGTGATGTGGACGCCACAACGGAATTACTAAAAAACCTGTTGGAGACCTTCAGTTTGAGCCGAGGCAGAGGCACCTTGGGTGTGCCCCTTCTACAAACGAAAGGATATGGCTTATTTGGAAATCCGAAATTAAGCATATTGCCTGCATTCAGGATCCAGAAGAGGTCCAGCTATATACTCAGACTGGGTTATTGATAAAAGTTCGAGTTTCATTGCCATTACTACGGTGTGCAAGGGGCTCAACATCATTGGAACCTTTCTACCTTCGTCTTAATTGGCTCATTCCAGGTAACATTTGATGTATATGCATGTCTGGGATTTTATAATGTACATCAAGTAAATACCATTCCAGTGAGGGAAAGAACTGATTTTATTTCTTCTTAAATTTATAAAGGGACCAGTGTTAACGATGTACATTTCCAGGTGTATTTGCTTGAGGGTCTTGCACGCTGGAACAAGGATAGGGCATCTGCAGTTTTCGACCAAACTGATGCAGTGGGTAGCACTACATACAGCTCATTCATTGGTCGTGCAGTTAACCAGTTGGGTGAGGATGTCCTTAATTGTTGTCAGTTGTTACTTCCATCACTTGCTTTAGAACATAAGGGGTATAAGTCATTTACTGGTGCCTGGTTAGCTCAGGTGGTGGAGAATCAGGATGTGATACAATCTGAAGGCCATAGGTTCAAGTCCTCTCCCAGGCAAATGAATTAATTATGTGTGCAGTCTAAACAGCTTGGGCAAATGGGTAATTGTTGGAGAATTGTTTGTGCCACATTTTTATTTCCTTTTCTACTTTTCATTACTTTATTTTTTTTAAGGTGAGCTGATTGGTATTGAGTATTTATGCAATCAAACTGGGCAAACTTTACAAGAGCTTGTCTCTGACCTTAATGATAAGGAGGCCAATTCATGTGATGACAATGATGAAGGTGATGATGATGAAGGTTTTCAGGTGTGCACGTTTCTTAGTATTTTATTTTACTTGGAAATTTTTTGTTTAACAGTTCAACACTTCGTGAATCTGTTCATACACCCTATAAATGTATAAATTTTCGTTGAATTTCAAATGCTATTGGCTTTTCGAAGGAACTCGACGCAGTAGACGATCAAACTATTGGTCTGTTCGAAGATAGACCACTGACCCAACCAATGCAGTATGTGCACCAAGCACTTCATCAACATCTGAGGTAAGTTTTTTATTTGAAATCATTGCATTTCGATTTTATCCTTCAAATAGGTGGTGGATTATCCATGTATGAATTAAAAATACAATTTTGTTTCTAATTTTTAAGGAACTGGGTCAGTTAGAAGACAGACCACAGATGTTGTCCACGACAGTATCCGAACGAAACACTTCACAAGCATCTGAGGTAACTAACTTATTTGAAACGAAAATTTCACAAAAGTATGTCATGTGTTGAATTTTTGTTGTTTTTTCCCCCCTGACTGTTTTCTTAAGGAATCAGTGGGTCCAGACAATGTGGAGGGCTTTGGGAAAGTGAGTGAGCTTGCCGCTTACCTTCTGTCCCCGAGGAACGAAGATGGAGCGTTAAATAACGAACAAGCTAAAAAGGTGATCACCGTGTGGAAGAACCTTTCTCCCTGTGACCAGCAATCCATTATCTTCCCCCCACACACACACACACAAACCTAAGTTGACGCAGGGTAGATTCAAAGTATCAAAGACCTTTGTGGTACATGGTGTTGACAGCACTAGGAGGGTATATCTTGGAATAGATACTCAGCTGTCTTATTTTATTTATTCAATGTCGACATTGATTCTAACTAACTTGTGAGTCTTCAATCTCCCTCCAGTTCTTTTACCTTGGATTATTGATAGTTAGTCGGCTATCACCGAAAAATAAGAACCTTTCATGTTTGTATAGTAACTCAATAACTAATAATACTACTGCTCTTGTCACTAATATTCTCTCCATTTATGATTATTTCTTGATGTTTCCTGGGTGAAAATGCTGGACCAGCCCAACGACCTGATTGCAACCGATATATGGAGGCCCTATTTCTTAAGCTGTGCTCGGTGTTCCCTTCTAACGTCAGAAAGGATGGAAAAACCATCGTTCGCTGGACGTTAGTTTTACAAACGTACAAAGACATTCGCAACATGGTTCTAAACAATGTATTTAACAACAGAACAATAATGGAACAAACTAATATTCAGCTAGTCGAAGTAAATAATGCAACTTTGGTTCAGTGGTACGTAAATCAGAATGTGAAAGGGTTATTAATTTATCTTATTTTCTTGGAAGTGTAGAACTATTTCGTATTCCTTTCAGGTTTAACAAACGTTCAAAGAATCAGGAGAGACAAGTACTGGAGCAAGGCATCACGTTGCCCCCACCACCACAAACTACTTGCGAGCCACTCCCTTCCATAACCCCACTTGGTCCGTCTTGTCTCCGTACACCCCAAATCCCTAATACCTTTCCATTTAATTTCCCACCAAACATAGCTGGTGAAGCCAAAACAAGACGGGCAAATCCTTCCTGTCGGCTACACATTATGTTCGTCCAGTCTCAACCAACCAGCCCTCCAACCAACCAACCAACCAACCATACCTGAGATGTGATTTGGTATTTTAATTAGCATATCGTAATCACATATAAAGCCTGTAAATAGTCTGGTAGTTTTATATTGTACTGAAGATGGCATAAGTTTGGCGAAAAATGTCTACTTTGAAAAAATTTGTCGTTTTCCTCAAGTGTTTAATTTATAAATAAACGCCGCACCGAGATATAACACGATTGAGAATGGAGATCACGACCAATTCGAGAGTTCTAAAGTTTTAATGTAGGATATCTCTTACAATTGGGTTCGTATAATAATTGTAGGTGTATAAATTTCTCCTCCTCCTTGCTCAACTCTGAGTCTAACACCTGTGCATGTCATCGATTTACGGTGTATGCTGTAAACTTTGGGGGAACCACCAGCCCAACCTCGCGCTTTCTCTTCCCCGTAACTTCAGTCAAGACGCTATTTGATTCGTCCGCCTTCAGAAAATAATCTATTAGACTTGAAAGTTCTATAGGGGCGTGCCCGACAATAGTCTTCTTTCCTTCGCGGCTTGAAATCTTAAAAAGACCAACAGTTTGTTCATCATAGTCCTTCGCTTCTTTTCTCGTGTCTTTCTGGCATTCCAGCTGTTCACCTACTTCGGGGGATTCCATGTTAATTTGTAAACCATCTCAAAATCCACCGCGTCTGTTCTTGCCATTTTTGAATTGAATACTATATAGCATATCAAATGATTTGTTTATGGATTCCATATGTGGCTGACAGAATTCTTGTAAAATGATGCCTGATAAGATCAGATCTTGCAGGCATTGTAATGTGTCAAAAATTAATTCGGGAGAATCTGATATCAGGTTTCGCTAAACCCTCAGAGAGCTAAAAAAGTCAAAATAAATATCATGACCTCTACAATGCACGATAGCGAGGATGTATCTTCGCACAAACGAAAACGATTTCGCTTATTTACTCTCGTTCAAACTAAGAGTTGTAGAAGCAGAGGTGTGTGGTAATCGTTCAGCTGCAAGAAAATACGATGTTGATGAACGTCGTATAGGAGAACGGCGGGCAAAGAAAGCATCCATTTCAACCCATAATGTAACTCCAGCACGAAAGAAACGCAAACGTGTAGATGGTGGGGGAAGAAAACCTCAATTCCAGGCTGTAGATTATGTAGTTCTAGACTGGATTTCAAGTCAGCGAGAAAAAGGTTTACGTGTATCAAGGAAATTGATCATGAAAAAAGCCCAAGTCGTGTAAGTTGAGATGAAAGTGGCACAAATAGACAATATCAGTGATAAGGAGGAACTCAAAGCGTCGATCGGATGGCTAAATAACTTTACGGGCCGTAATCACCTCTCTCTGCGAAGGAAAACGTCTGTCGCCAAAAAAATCCACATTGTTTGGTTGCCAAGATTGTCTCCTACTTATTACATGTTAGACGGCTGCAGTCAAGAAATAAGAACAGCTCATGCAATTTCATTGCGATGGATGAGACGCCAGTTTGGAACGATATGGTATCCGAAACCACTGTCGATACAACAGGGAAAAAAACTAACTCTTAAAACAACCGGTCACGAAAAAAGTCGAGTTTCAGTTTGTCTAGCTGCTAAGCCTGATGGCACAAAGCTGAAACCGATGATTGTTTTTAAGGGAGCCAAACGTGAAGTGGAGGCACTTCATTAGGAATTTAAATCACAAGCACATATTGCCAGCTCGTCAAATGCATGGATGAGGACAGGACTGACAAACGAATGGGTTAATTGCGTTCTGGGGTCATTTGCATTCGGTTGTCGTCAGCTTGGGATTCCTACGAATGTCATAAGGAGGATAACGTCATCCAATCACTCAGTGCAAAGAATGTTGATGCAGTCATTGTGTCAGTGGGCTGTACGAAATATATTTAAGCGCCTGACGTTCTATGGAATAAACCATTCAAATCTGCTTGTACAGAAAAATATGACGATTAGATGGGTAAGGTTGGCATCCACAGCGAAACTGCTGTTGGAAATTTGAAATCACCTCCTCGGCGAAATGTGATTCAGTGGATTTTGCAGTCGTGGGCAGACATTCCAACCGAGTTGATTAAAAAATCGTTTCCATGTTGTGGAGTTAACTTACCAATCGATGGGTCGGATGACCACAAGATCCTTTGCTTTCGACACGGGCAGCCTTGTTCTACGGTAGAGAAATGCTCAAGGCTCAGGTATCGATTTTGTTAGAACCTGATGAGGATCCATTAAAGATAACAGAATCCGATGTCGAAGATGCCAATGACCCTAACCAAATCATAGACAGTGATGACGAAGCTAATGAGGACATTGACATTGATTGAAACTGCACTACATTTATAGATTGACTAAGAAATTGTGTTCTGTTCATCTTAAGTTTTTTATTACTTGATTCTATATAGTCAATTGAGCATGCCTAGTACGTGTCTTCTTTATTCTCTATATATTCCCCTAAGAGTTTTACCCGTCTTTGAAATAAGCGCCGCTCTCGAATAAACGCCACATCTTTGACTGGAAAAATGTAAATAAGCGCCGCGGCGCTTAATCGATCATTTATGGTAAATTTATTAGCGTGCGTGCCGTAGTCGTTCGAGTTACACGAGAAGAATCATAAGTGCCATGCCATAAAATTTGGGTCCCCGGTCCAAATTTTGATAGTATCGTACCCCAAACGATTGTCGTATACATTGGCCTATTATTAGCGAACTTAACTTCTAGAACTACTGACGGCTTTTTCTTTCAGTAGAATTTTTCATGCAAAACAAAGAAAATTGATAGTTTCAAATCTCAAGGGCGTCGTCGAACATGTAAAACGCCGCTTTCATTCTACGCAGGCGCAGTGTTTCCACCAGGGCGCACTTAAACACGGGCATAGAAAGGAGCATTGATTGGTTGATCTATGTGTGATGGTTCAAAGTACTGGCACGAGCGCGCTTATGACTGGTCGAAGGGCGAGGCTATTGCTGCACTCAGTTGATGTAGTGATGTCACAGATAACCCATGAAACGGTGTCGAAAAATTCTCGGCTAGCCTCCGTACTGCGCATAAAATTCTCCACGATTTTTTTTGAAAGAAATATTTACTTATTGTGACGTAATTATCTATAGACATGTAAAACTGAAGAACCTTTTCCAATGTAATAACGGCTCATTCAACGAGCTTCATGTTTCGATTAAATGCCCAGTACAATGCCACTCTTGAAGGTTTCAGTCAGGTTAGCGGCTCTCACCTTACATTGAGTATTTTGTTATGAATTCGGTGTTCTTCCCGACTTCCGCCAGCCCGTTTCGACACACAAGTCCGTTTAGCTGGAACACTGCCGCTTGTTGCAATCAACCCAATAATTTACAATATCTCCCGTTTGAATTCTTTAAGAAACAGTAAGAAACAGTATACAGTATTGCTCATCAATAATCAGATATTAAAAGCACTCCAAAACTGCTTAGAGAAATTTTTTTTAAGAACTTAAGAACGCCGGTTGCTTAAGGTGGTCTTATCAAAAAAAAAAAAAAATAGATTTTTCGATGTTTAAATATTAAGGCAAACGTGTTTCTTATCATGGTAAGAAATCGAATTTTATCCGTGAAAATCATCTTTTTAATTGGTCAGTTGGCATTGTAACCGAAATAATGGGACGCAAACAGTGAAATGTTGTCTGACCAGAGAAAGTAACAAGACAATGTACAATTTTAGAAATTGTCAGACCATTAAATTAAATTTTACAGGTTCAGTTCCTAGATTGTTATGTTCAGTATGCGTTGAAAATTTGGAAAAAATCGGTAAAAAGCCAAATTTAATTTTACGTTTTAAAATGATGCTTTTCAACAATTTTAACTACTCGAGAGGAGCGGAATCAAAGTTTAACATTAAATATGCACGGTAAAGTTTGTAGTCTTCCTGCACCTTCAACTTCAAGAAGGACCTAAAGGTGCTCTTCATTTGCTCAATGTTGTCATCAAGTTCTTGGGTCGAGGTCAACGTCAACGTAAAAATTGTGAAGGTCATTCAAGGTCACCGTGGGTTATTCAAGGTCACGTCAAGGTCATCACTATTGTATTCTAAACAAAATTTAAACAGAATGTAGCCAAAAAAATATTTCCGAAAAAAAAGTGATATTGTGAGGATTAGACAACCTTAAGGTCTCTGGTGTCAAACGGTCACCGCTATCTGACCGGCATACATGAAATTCAATGCAAGTGATTGAATACAATTCCTTGATTCAGTAAAATCTCATGAATTCAGTAATAATGCATTCGAAAACCAATGTTAGAGCAATTCTAGAACAAATCTGGGACACTGTTAACCAATCAGGTTACAGACTAGGCCCAATGTTAGTACACGACGACCAATCATGAAGCAACATTTTTCGAAAATTCACTGCGCTTCTGCTGGAAATTGAATATATAATTATCCAAGATGGCGTCGGAGCGTTCTTAAGCCTCTCAAGCCTCGCCCCATTGGAAGTGTCCTAGTTGCACCACTGTCATGAACACAGTTTCAATGACTTGATATTTGACCATGAGCACCAGCATGACAACAAGATTTGTAATATAACGCGCTATCGCGTTTCGCGATGTCATGATGACTTGATGGGAACAGGGTGGGTTTATGAGTGTGTGTGCTACTTTTGCGAGAATATCTACTTTTACGAGGGCCGCTACTTTCGGAAGATCTTAGAGGCACTGCAAATCTGTCGTTACTTTCGGAATTTTCCGGTACAGTAAAAACCCGCTATCAAGAGCCTTCCACCTATAATAACGTCAGGCTGAAATTAAGATGTGTGTGCCCTTTTGAACAAGAACCTGTTTGAGCCTGACATTAGAAATAGGTTCTTGTGTCAAAAAATACAAAGTGTTAGACAAAGTTGATGCCAAGATCTGGTTACAGCTCTTTAATACTTTTACTCAATACTGTACAATAGCATATAATTGGAGCGATAAACTTTTGTGGCCGGATGTCCTTCCTGACGCCAACCCCTTTTAGTCGCCTTCTACGACACGCAGAGGATACGTTGGGTCTATTCTTAACCGCCGGAACCCACACGGCTTAAATCAGAAGAAGGACAACTGTGATAACTAGCGTGATGACGATTGTGGAACGCAACAAACTCCGCTGGTATGGACATTTACTGAGAAAAAATGAGGATGACGTAGTACGCCAGGCGTGGAAAGAACATATTAAGGGTAAGAGGAGTAGAGGACGACAACTAAAAAGATGGAAAGACGGATTGAGAGAAAGAATGGAGGAACTGCGCCTTAAAGAGCAAGATGCCCAGGACAGGTATAAATGGAGAAGAGGGATCATGGCCACCGACCCCCAAGTAGGAGATAAGGTGTAGGCAAAGAAGAAGACTCAATACTGTACAAAAGATGGTGGCAGTACATTTAACCAAAATCCTTTGCGAACCTAAATAAGTTTTAATAAGAAGTAGAGGTTGTTTGGCATATCAATATGAAACTTAAAGGTGACCACATTCCTCTCGGCAATTTTGGTTTATTTACAGCAATTTTTTTTCAAGGTTAAGTGTTTTCAATGCGCAAAGATTGTGGTTGAATGTACAGGTCGCCATCTTTCTCGGTAATGTCAATTGTGGTTTCACAGTTTTTGTATGGTAAAATAATTAAGAACCTTCAGTTTATAAGAACCTAACACTCTGATGTTTTGATAAACATCAAACATATAAGAACCTATCCCAGGCTGATTTAGTAAAATGTAGGTTCTTAATAGTGGGTTTTTACTGTAACCCTTTAACTCCTGATTTCTTTTTCTTTCGTTCTTTGTTCTCTGTTCTTGCTTTGTTCTGTCGCTTGTTCTTAAGTCTTGGGTTCCACTAGGCAGACTTTCCCGCTAGGACGAAATTTCCTGTTTGTCCCATGGCTTTTAAGTGGAAGTAATTAGAAATAAAAAGAAAAATTTTGTCCACACGAAAAATTCGGCCTAGTGGAAATCAGCCTTAACTGTCCGATATATTGGACACTGGGTTGGTTAAATACCAACCTTCCAAAGTAAAAGGACTCAGAAATGAAAAGGTGTCATACAGCCGTTTCTTTATTTCATTTTCGATTATAAATTTGCATTTCAAGCGAAATCTGGCGACTGTTCGATCTGGATATGTCGGGGGATTAATACAGCATCAAACAGCCGTCGTTCACAGTACACGTATCAGTGGGAAACGTTGATTATACTCTCTTTGTTTCAGGTTTATTCGATTCCGTTTATTCCTCGCATTATCTCTTGTGTAATGACAGCCAGGTTACATTTCACGCTCTCTAGTTTTGCTTTCATGAAGGCCACACGAGTTAACCAGAGTGTAAAAATCATCGAAGAAAGTAGTCTTTTCATTAATTGGTCAGCTGCGGAACATGCGAAGTCTTGAGAGAACTGGCAGGAAGTGTGTTGACAGGTGTCGGCTTTGTGACAGTCATGGGACAACTGACTGATCGCTCCAACGTACCCACATCCACCATGCTTTTGGCAGGAGAAGTTGACTTGAAGTTCAAATGAGCTTCGTCTATGGCCAATGGATTGAATAACTCCGTCCTAGTCATGTCCTGAGGCGTCTCCTTCAGCTTCTGTCGTGCTGTCATACAGCGATTGTCCAACGCCAAAGAATTCACCTGGGCAAAAAAGAAATCGGAAATCAATCTTATCGACTATTTGCTGCACATGGACGTTTGCTCGTCGCCTGACTTGTTTGTGCCGATGTTATGAGAGATTAAAATTCTTCTGAGTGCATTGACAAAAAGTACATGTTTTCTCACCACCGGTGAAACGCTTGCAACGTCTCATTGGACATGTATAACACTACGCAACAAGCAAATTCAATATTAGGACCATTAGTGCGAGAGAAATAAGGCGCGACCTACATAAGACGTAAGCTGCTCCATTTATGCCAGCACCAAGCCGCATCGTGAACGAGACGCGAGTTATGACTTCCAGCGTAAACATCAATTTGAGTAATATTAAAAATGGAGTGTATGTGTTGGCAATTCTGAAGGAAGTGAAAAAAGTTTAAAGGTAGAACTCGGCCGAAAAACGAGAGATTAAGGTATTGACGTTTCGAGCGAGAGTCCATCAAGGTGAAAATTGATGTCTGATGGAAGGGCTTTCGCTCAAAACGTCAGTATCTTTTGCTCTCGTTTTTTGGCAGTGTACCACCTTTAAACTTTTTTCAACATCATTTTTGTGCGGTTTGTACCAGCGTTTTCATACCCGTTGTAAGACGTTCCGTATTCCCCACTTATAAACGGCCATGTAAAACAAAACACAATCCGAAAACAAACATCTTTTTTACAAAGGCATACGTCTTTGGAATAAAAACGAAATATCACCAGTAAACGTTGATCCGAATCTTGGATTCTACGAGATGTTTGTTTTCGGATTGTGTTTTGTTTTATATTTTTTGCAATTGTCTGCAGGTCATGGTTTTCTAAACGGTCAGATGATGAACTATAAAACACGGCCTTTTATACAGGAGAAGATGAGCAATACATTGGATGGGCCTTAGGTAAGGAAGCCATTTATACCTGTCCAACGCGCGCTTCACCACGTGCATGTACGATGGCAACTCGCGCATTATGTTTTAGACGCATCTTGTGTAAGACGCGTACATAATTTTTATACTAGTTATATTATCCTTTCATGTGTTACTTCAGGTGCGTCTTATATGTTAGTGTCGTCTTATTTCGCATGAACGGCCCTAATATCGTATTATGTTGGTGGAAACCGGGGATCATACACAAAGTAACTGTTTACCTTGACAGCTAGGTCTTCCTCGATATGCCGGAGGTTGTCAGTCAGGGAGTGGTGGGCGTTTTGGGCTTCTGTAAGTTTCTCAACCAAAGCTTTCACCGTGCCTTCGATTTCACGGACTTCGTGGCAAAGCTGGAACTGTGCTGCGTCCCGACATAGTTCCACATTAGGGCGATAAGTACGGTTTTCGAGTCTCGTTTGGGCTACCTGTGATAAAACAATAAAGTTTAGGTTTATATAAACTCAAATGAACTTCAAAAAGCTGATTGCATTCATGACATAATCACATGGAAATGAACTGTAAGGAAACTACTGAGAAAAACGAAGTTTAAATTTCCGAGTAGATTACAATTTTCGCTTTATTTAACATAGTTCTTACTGTAAGTACTTAAAGTTTATGAATATTTAACAATTAGATTATGAGCTCGAGATTTCTATGAGGTGATAGAGAGCGAATAATCTAATTGTTTTAGTAGAAACAGACTTTGCAAAGAACATTTTTCGTCTTCTCTGGGATTGCACTTTCAAGTAAGCATTCTATTTCGTCTTCAGAAACTTTACAAAAACGAGAGGTGGAAGCCATTTTCGCTACTCGCTATCTATCGACGAATAGATAGCAAGTAGCGTAGCCAATCAGAATACAGCATTTACAATAGTACTCGACTAAGTTTCTACTAAAAACCAATTATATAAATGCACTTTGAGTTGAATATGGGTTAACAGCAAGATTTTCTCCTCGCCGTAACTGGAAAAAGCCCACTAGGAAATTCCTTTTGCGTTCAGTAATTCCGACTAATTTTTGTGGTAGAGTTGATTTGTAAATGAATTTTACGTTCGCTTGCAGATTCGCGTTTTAACGGCAGAACAGCGATTTCAGGTTCTAATTCAACGCAAAATTCATTTTCTTTTCACAAGAAGAAAAAGAACTTCGCGTTGCATTAAAACCTGAAATATAAGTTCTTTCAAACACAAAGTTACTGGTTTGCATTTGGCGTAGCATCGTGAAGCGTAATCGCCCTAATTCTTCACTGATATCAAACCATCTCAACTAATACTAACCATCATTGGCGCCTTTTTAGCTTCAATCGCTTGTTTAATATGAAGAATGTCTCCTTCCAAGGTTTCCATCTCTTGTTTTGTCTACAAAACGATAGAAAAAAGGAAAAAGCGTATGATAAGACACGCACAAGCCTATTTGCCAGTCAAGCTGTCTAACCTTCTTCCGGCTTACTGGCGGAACTAAGAATTCTGTGTATGGAAGCGCGCGACAAAACAGCCAAATTTTCCGTTAGACAATCATAACTGTGCTACAATCGGCAACTTTGCTAAGTTGTTATCCGCACAATCATGCTTTGATAGCTGCAGATGAGTTTGGTTTTATACCTCCTTACAGCCTTTGGTGCTCTCCTTTCAAATTCATGGGATTGGGTATCAGGGATGTTTTATGCTTATTTGAGAAAACCAGTCATGAATTATTGAAAAGTAGAGAAAATGTCTTTTAATTTATGTGCAGTATATACTGGTACATACAAGAAAAATTCGTAGAATTTATTAAGAAGGTCGTTTAAAATCTTGAATACACTTATAATATCCCATAACAAGGACTAATTCTAAAGTTTTGAAGCTTCTTGCTTATGAAGCTGTGTTAAGTTATCTAGTCCCAGAAAAGCTCTGAGCTTAAGACAGGGTTTCTCTGAATTCCGAAAACTTGACGCAGCTTGAACAGCAAGAAATCACAAAACTTTACCATATCTAACTTCTGTCGTACATGAGGTACAAGTTTCCTAACAAGACCACGAGTAGGGAAGCAGCTAGCCTGCTTTATTTCAAAATATCAGGTCGTATAATTAAGTATTACGTATAATTCAAAAAACAAGTTAAAAAGAAAGGGATTTGTTTACGGTTGGAAAGCTACTAAAGTTGGTAAGAATAAGAGGAAATTTAGGAATGCCGTGGTAATGGTTTTCATCCGATGACAACATTGAATTATGAGTTGCTTTTACATCATTGTTAGTAACAGAAATTAACACTTTAAGTTATTAGTGAAGGTCGATAAGAAAAATTTCCGGTATTGGTATACCGGCTAAAAGTACACCAAAAACATCAGTCTACAGGCTTTTGTTACCTCAAAAAACGTTTGTCGAGATCTCTTGACGATGCGTCTAATTTAAATTTGGTTTTTCCACGAATGTCAATCGAACGCTTAGTACACATTTCGTAACGAGGAGATAAGAGTTACTTTACTGTTATCAGGTTACTCCTCAAAGCATTATTTACTTGACTAAAATGTTTACTGCCGATTACTGCTCGAGCAGTCTACATGAAGAAACCGTTTTCTACCCAACACATTTCCTTGTTCGTATCATATCTGAGTCCACAATCAGTATATCGGCGGTGGTGGTACATCGGCGCCCTCGGTATAGTTATGGTATAGAGAACTCATTGATGGATGGTTACAACTGAAAAAGTTACACTGATGAACTGATACGCGATTTAATACTGGCGTTACTGGTATAGCAACCGCTACAAGCCAATAGCAACTCCTTACCTTGGATAAGACGCTGGTGACAAGGCTGCTATTCCTATTCTTCATACTTCTTAGAAATACTAACATTTGATTACCTGTTGGTGATGGTAGATTGTCCAGGCTGGCGTAGTCTTGAGAAAACGTGTTGGTGACTGACGTTTTGACGACCTGACCGGGGTCATCTTCATTTTCGACTCTGAAGATGACCGCCGCTAAGGCCGTCGAAATAGCAGCCCTCAAAAGTCTTTCTCAAGTCTACACTAATCAGGACGATCTACCATCAACATTAAGCGATTCTCCCGGGTTCGAACCATTCACTTTAAATACTTACATTCTTTTGCTGCCATTCCAACTCGTTCTTGGTTTGTTCCGTTTCATGTATCCTCTTGCGATAACTAAATTCTGTTGCCTGGCGTTGAGCTTCTAGATCATTTGCGGTTTTTTGAATTGTGGCAAATATGGCTTCTCTCAATCGTTGGGATGCTTGCATCTCTGCCTCAGCTCTCAGCTTGTTGTAGTTTGAGTACTGGTCCCAGGTTTCTGGCGTGACACTACCTTTTACAGTGCGTGTGGGGTCTGGGTGGAAACAAATACTCGCGGAAACGTTGTTGAGCTTAAGACATTCGTTGTCGATGTCAAATGACACGTTCTTGTCTGTGAGATCTCGGTAAAGTTGCTGACGAGCTTCTTGCAGTAGACTAAAGCAAATAAGACCACAACACATCTGTCATTTACTAGACCATAAGAAAAGAGGTGATCACAATTTTTTGTTATAAGCTCCTACTATCAAAATTACGTAATTATAGCACCCCATTATTTATGGGATGCTGGTGGCACATTGGTAGTGCACGTGTCTCTCCACTGTGACTAGGGTTCGATTCTGGCTCCGTGTAGTTACCTGAGAAAAGTTACCTTGGTCACATGTGAGAAGGCTGTTGCCCAGTTGAACTCTACCAAACATCACAGGTTTTCTCCAAGTACTCCAGTTTCCTCCTATAGTAACACTGGATCCATGAGAGGTGGCCCTTACTAGGGTTAGATACATTATGCCGGCATAATTTTGGGCATAATGGCGCAGTCGGCGCATCAAGCATAATGCCGGCATAATGGCCATTTTTTTCAGCATGAAGAGAATAATAATAGACAAAGGTAATTTTTCCATAAGTATAATCAGAAATTTTCACTTTCACATGCTTTTACTAAGGATATTTATATTAAAATCATTTAACAACATAAGTTAATAAAAACGTACTTTAAATTAACACATTTAAAGGGCCTGGGCCTGGGCCCATGTTGGTCCACGGCAGCTAAGCTTATTCTACTGATGCAGCCTTCATCAGCAGCATCTGAGAGAGTCTTCTCTATCTTGACAACAACATTTAGTCACTTGCAGGATCTTGCCTTACAGGACTACATTGAGTGCTTATTAATGCTTCAATTTAATAAGAGATAGATCAGAGATATAATAGCTAAAACATCATCGTAACAATAAAACATAAACCGAAAACAGTCATTCTGGAACTTGATATTCAAGTAACAACAAGAATAGACACAGCGATCCTGGTAATATTTTGACTCTATTTCAAGGGTCATTCGAAATATTACCACGATCACTGTGTCTATTCTTGATGTTACTTGATTCTTGAATATCAAGTTCCAAAATGACTATTTTCGGTTTATGTTTTATTCTTTATTTGTTGAAATTGTCAGCTGGTTAGTGGTTATGGTTTTTATTATCATAACAAATGACACGGCCCTGAAGTGTTCCAATGAAATAAGACTTTTTGAGTGCTTTTGAGCATTATTTGTTGTTTATTGGATGTAAGTTGTAATCGATGCAATAAAATGTTGGGTTTCTGTTGAGCTTTTTGTCTACGACTCTACAGGGATGAAAAACGGCATAAAATATACCAAAACCAATCACGCATAATGCTACTTCTCGAGCATAATTTTGGGCATAATGCTGCTGTTTTGTGGGTGACGCTCAAAAGCATAATGCTCAAATTTTTGAGCAGAATCTATCTAACCCTAGCCCTTACTGGACCTCTAGGGAGAACAGCTTGGCTAGCTGATAAGGTAATCCAGTATAAATAAAGGCACTTTACTTAATAATAAAAGGAATTCAGTGGGACATAGTTTTGTGACGCTCGTGAGCGTTCATCAGTAAGGAAAACAGGAGACGCCACAAGACGGAAGGGGAAGAAATGGCTCCCAATTTTGACACTTGAATTATGAAGAATGATTCTTGGAATCAGTGGTGACGCCAAACGCCCTGGTATAGGGGGCAAACGAAGGGCAACAGAATTTCAATGGATGGAAAAAAACTACGGAGAAAATATAAAACTGTAATAGCAACCCTCATTTTACATTAAATATCTGTTTTCCATGCATAAATAGCAACTAAGATATACAAATTTTGCACTTTTATTACCGGTTTTGGGTGTGCAAAATAAGGGGGAAATGCACCTTTTGCTTCCCCCATTAGCGGCGCCACTGCCTGAAATACCAAATGTAAACAGTTTACCAAATACCAAATGTGAACTGATTGCCGTTTGAGCCAATCCGTGTTTCTCACATATGTGGAGGGCAGATTAATTGTTCAGTGGTTATCACCAGAATACATAAAAGAAGGTACTTTGAATTCCTAGTTATTGACAGTAATACTTTCGATACCGTTACAAGGCCAGACTTTAACCCATAATAAACACCAAATTTCTAGAACACGAAATTAATTGAGCGAATTAGGTTTATGGGAAACTCGACGTTAATCACGGTTAGGTTCAACTGCTTTCATTTGTGCCAACACAGACGCACTGTGTGTCTGAAGCAGACGAAGTTACGACTTACAATCGAATTTGAATTGTCAGCCTTCCCATGGGTCGAATTAAATACTTAAATTCAGATTTGGTTTTGTGATGTGCAGAATATTTCAACGTCGGTCTTGGTTTGTTTGAGTTAAGTCGAAGGTTTGCCCAGGGAATTAATCTTAAGACCACCCTCGTTCGGTTTGTTCAGCTAAAGCCCCTGTCAAACGGTCTTAACATTTGTCTCAACATTTATTGAGAGCCGATGTTGAGGTTGTTTGACACCCTCCCTCAACAATGTCGAGAAGTGTTGAGACATGCTGAGAAGGGTTTGACAGGACTCGAGATAGCAGCGGGAGGAGGGGAATCTGGTTCTCCGTCACCAGACCTAACGCATCTCACTTGTTGGCTGTCGAGCATTTGATGAGACCGTTTGACAAGGTATAGTCTCAACATCTTTCAACATGAGTCAACAAATGTTGACTGAATGTTGAGACAAATGTTTTGACAAATGTTGACGGAATGTTGAGACAAATGTTTTGACAAATGTTGAGACCGTTTGACAAGGTATGGTCTCAACATCTTTCAACATGAGTCAACAAATGTTGACGGAATGTTCAGACAAATGTTGTGAGAAAATGTTGAGACCGTTTGATAGGGGCTTAATGTTGACCTTCAAGCTGGTATGAGTAAATAATGACTACTTGTTGACTGAGCGGAAATTCTAAATCAGTGAATTATCAGACTGATGTTTTTGTATTTTATTCTGAAAAATTAGGAAATATAAGTGAGCTTTCTTTTTCTGGTTGCTCATAATGCATTTGAACAGTTCTATTTCACCTTTTCACGTGAACTTTAGTTTCTACTCAAAGCAAATAAAGTTTATTAAACTTCCCATGTGAGAAGGCGAAAACAGGAAATACCCGACCGCTTATGAGCCAATCAAATTGCAGGTTTACCGTATCCAACCTCACAACGCCACACCAATACAATAAATTTTGTTTCTGAATGTTGTTTAGTTAAATTCCAGGGTTGTCAGCTGATTAAAGAATAATCTATCACGAGCTAAAACTCACCATAATTGTTCTGAAGCTTCGTTGATTTTTTGTTGAAGAAGTGCTTTGCATCCTTCGATCACTTCAACTTCCTGGACAAGACAAATGATAAAATATGGATATTACAATTATTGGTAGTAAAATGAATTATATCCTGTTACGCTTAATATTCATTTTACAATCAAGGTTTTAAGCGAGAACGGTTTACTGCATGCAAAAGCTTACGAGAGCTTTACATTTGGATAAGTTTCCAAGGCAACACTTGGAGTTTGTTTTACTAAATAACACGCATTAATGAAATTGTGATGTTAAATATTGATTACTTCCAAGTTCATGAAACTTGTTAAATTAGTCCTTGACAACAAGATTGGCATGTTCTCCGGAAGCCGCATCCGCCTCGCATCTGGCCAGCGAACTGGCTGCCTAGTATCAAATTTCGACGTCCTTGGAAACGGTTATCCACACAGACGATCGTGAAAGGCTGCCTTATTTCCTAATCAAAGCTTTAGCAACTCAAGTTGGGGCAATTAAGAGATCGCTTTAGTCCTACATTATCCAAAATTCCACTGAAGTGATCGATAAAACCCGATAATTTTCCAAAAGCAGTCGATTAGCAAATTGCTACTTGACTTACACATCAAGGTCCACAGATTCGATCCGTTCGAACTACCTTTCTGGAATAAACCTTTCGCAGACCTCACCTTTCCTAGATTAGCTTCGACAGGATCCCGAACCAAATCGATGCCGATTCTTTGCTCCCGCAACATAAGACACTCAAGAGAGATATCCAAGGGTACTTTCTTTGCCTCCAAAGCTCGCTCACATCTTTCTTTCTCTTGTTCCAGACGTCTGATTTCCTCATCAGTATCTTTCAAACATGTCTCCAACGATTTCTTCCACGTATTCACATCATCAAGTCGCTCTTCCATTCTCGCATCGCTGTCATATTGGGTCCAGCGAGTGTGATTATCGCTCTCATTTCTCAGCCAGCGACTCTCTTGGCGTATTCGATGCGAGGAATCTCTCAATCTTTGAGCGGTCGTTCGAACTATCACGTTCGACTGATGCCAGTCTGACATGGCGTATCTTGGCGGAAACTTGCCTGTGTTTTGTGTAGTCGTTGCCATACTGGTCGGTTTTTAAAATCTAGGAATCGTTTCTGCTTTCAAGAGCCGGATCGAAGATAATCAGTGGTGTTCGGCTAGCATGTAAATGAATGAGAAGCAGTTCAATGTTGGCTTTTCTCTCTTGTCGCAACTCCTGGCAACGAGACGCCAAGTCTTAGCTACCATGACAACAATTAACCTTCACATGTGCGCAAGTGAACCGCTTAGCCAGCGGTTGGAAAGTCAAAGCACGGGGCATGGTGTCGAAAATTAATCAATATGGCAGAAAATCTTTGACTCCAAGGTGTTCTTGGGAGAATGGTGTTTTATTTTAAAAGCACAGGTATGGAAATCCTGAAAAAACTTTAAAGTCATTACTAAGGATTAAAAAAGGAGGCTTGTAAATTAAGCCTTGATTATTAAGCCTTGATTATTAAGCCTTGTAAACCTAGATAAACGGAGACCCGTCACGGTTATTTCTTCATTTGGTCCCTTCAACAGCGACACGTAACTGGTTCATAATAACATAATAACATGAAAATCATTGCACACTGTACACTGTAGATACACATGCAATCATTTTCCTTATAATATTTTGTGTAATCATCTTCCCTATATCCGTGGCAGAACACAAGAAAATGAAATAATGTTTGGCTTTAGAAATGAATTTAAATATTTCCCCCACCCCCTTTTGGGGAAAAATAGTTAAACTGGCCCTCTTTGTTATTTAAGTACTGTCCTTCCCTCAACCAACTTACGAAAATATCTCTAATTAAAGAATGCAACTGCCCTGATGCCAGCTTTTATTGACATTTTTAAAAATAGCTGACCAGACTCCAGAATTTGTACAGATTTACAATATTGTTCTCTTCTTAATAATCCACTCATTCTTAATTGTTCATCTTCAAGAGCCATTCAAATTTTGGCTCAAGAATGGACTGCTATTCTTCTGGGATTTGCTGCTTTTTAATTTATTTGCTGACTCAATTCCTTTATTGTCATTATCTATTGAAATCTATTTTGAACAGCCATTTAAATTTTGAATGGCTTTTCAAAATTAATTTCTTTGTAATGCTTTCACTATTATCAAGTTTATTTTGAGGACCCATTCAAATTTTATGGTTTGCTTAGGAAAGACCCAAATGGCAAGAGTTTAATCTTGATATATATTGTTCATTTTTGATCATTGCTGTATTATTGGGAAATTACTATTACTATTAGGAAATTACAGAAATGAGGTGGGGGAGACAATACTTAAAGGTACCTGTAAGTATTGTCCCCCAAGCATACCAGAGAATTACACTTGAATTGATCCCAGTTTTTCACCAACTATCAGCAGGGCTGCCGAGAAGGGGGGGGGCAGAGAGGGCAACTTGCCCTGGGCCCCCACTTGATAGGGGTCCCCTAAAATGTTTGAGCTTTATGTTTTTGATGTAATGAAGATTAAAGACAGTGACATAACAGATGGCAGTTGGATTAGAGCAATAGTTACTGCCCTTAAAATGCAGGGAAACAGTGTTTCAGAGCATTGGAGCCCCAAAAGGGGGACAGGGGCCCCAAGGACAGGGGCTTATTACATATATAATGTCACCAAGGGCCCCAAATCTATTTTATTAATCCTGGGCCCCACAAAACCTCTTGGCAACCCTGACTATCAGTCAATCTATACCCTACCGATGTTGGTAGCAAGTTCAGATGTTCAAGCTTGTCTGCCAACAGGATCACATTCATTTTTATTAGAAGTAGACTTTGTGGGTTATACCATGTGTTTTTTATATTTTTGAGCTTTCTGTCCATGAACTTGGGCTGTCATCAGAGAAGTTGTGAATGTTTGTTAGTGTCAGAGTTCCTAAACCTACTGGTCCAAGTGTATGCCCTAGTCATAATAGAACCTGACAAAAATTTTAATTGGAAATTTCCAAGCTTAAATAGTATAATAACTGAAACTGAAGGATAGAAACAAAGCTGTTACATGTAGTACTAATGGAAAAGTGTCAACCATATTTCAATGAGTTGTTTGTTGTCTTAAGGAATTGCTTAATGCTTTAATACTTTGATTGATTCCCTAATTTGTCTGGTATAATAATTTTTGACTGAGACAAGGAGTGTGGATTCCTTCCACTTGATACAGTGGTCCTGCTCTCAGGCATACTTAGCAAGAAAGAATTTATCAAGTTTTGCACTGAGGCAACAGTCTTTGTGTTCTTTTTGTCTTGTCTTCAAGTTTCTTCTTGTTTGACTGATGTAAACCAAGCCACATTCACAAGGGATACAGTATTCACCATCTTTGAAGTCGCAATTCATTGTTTCTTTATGAGCAAAAACTATTTGATGGATTTTTAGATGGGAACTGTGGTATACTTTGATATTGGATTCATTGAGTATTCACTCTATTTATGCCCCAGTAAACCAACTGAAAGCTCACAAATATATAAAACACATGGTATAACTCACAATAACTCACAATAATTCCAATAGAAAAAGACAATTCTCACCATGCAAAGCCTTAAACAACACAGGGTCATATTCAATTTATTTTTCCAGGATCTGGGCTGCTGGGTTTCAGGGTTAACTAATTATAAATAGTTACTCATTTGTGGGAAGTGCTATGCTTATCATGATGTTGCACATCAGCACATGGCATTTTATTGGTTTTAATTCAAGACATTTTAATTTGTTTAAAGAAAAAGTCTTTTGTCAACTGAACACATCATGAGAAGGCTATGGCCATTCCAAACACAAATGAAAAGCTTGGGAAAGAGCTTTAATTGCACACACAAACTTGCTGTAAGCTTGGAAGACTAATGTAAGCATAAATAACCTTTTAGAAACACTACAGAAACCAAATACTGCTTATCGTTTAGTCATGGAATCAGTGAAAAAACATAAAAATTGTCTAAGCTGCCATTTGGGTCAATTTGCATGCCAGTTGTTTTGCGAAGCTGTTTTGACTTCATGATTTGTACCCTCAGTAATGGGTAATTGATCTTTATTAGCAAACTTAAAGGTCATTCTAATTTCTTTTTCAGTTGTTTCTCCTCCTTACACAATTTTTATGGGTCTTGATAAGTTCGAAAGTAAGTAATTTAAGTTAACTTAGTTACATTTTTGATTGAATGGGCTTTAGCATAGAAGCACTGCATTGCTTTCAACAAAATTTCTACCCCTGAAAGTGTTTACCTGTCTGATCCTTTGTGCAAACTGCTATATGTGTTGGTTTAAATTTTCAGTCCCTGACTGGTTAGCTGGGGAATCAAGCTATCCAGTTGTACTTACTTGAAATTGTGCATTATTGTTGTCTCCTGCAGGAATCCTTCTGTTTACACTTTATCAATTATTTTTGTATTCCAGATGAAGATTTGATTAAGTATGGCTGGCCAGAGGATGTTTGGTAGGTGAAATTAACTCCAGCTTTTCTTCAGACTATGACTTATAGACATTTGAGGCTGCATGTATCACATATCACTTGAATCATCTCATTATCACATCACCTGAATTGGGCAGGCCAAATGTTCTGAAATATTATTCATACCAAGGCCCACATAAATGTGAATCCTCTTGTTGAGGTCATTTTACTTTAAAAAAGATGGCTTGAATATGTGGTAATCAAAGTGCCTCAAACCTGATACTTCCAGATGATACTATTCACTTAGATTAGGTAAATTTGATGTAAGCATGTTAAACTATCTAGTTATTGGATTGCTTTGTGCATGTACTATGTAAATACTGTAAATTTACTTCATAAGTATCTATTTCATTATTTTCACAGGGATCCACTAGCCCTCTATTTACTACCTTTTACTATCTGCTAATCACGTTGTGGAATAACTGAATAAGTGGACAGTGGATATAACTTTTTTGCAAAAGTTGTGAGGGATGCACCACTCTGGCTCAAGAGTTGCAATTTCCCCACCTAGTCCCAATTGGGTCTTCAAGTATATCATTATGAGCCAGAATGAGCAAGCATTCATTGGTAGACATTTCCAAAAACAATGTGGGAGAAAAACTCAGTAACTGTCAGTGCAAATGCCTAATAAAACATTAAAGATATATTCAAACTTTTAGTAGCTTAAATGAAGTGTATGGAATTGTGATCCAAGACTTGTTTCATTTAATGTTACATAGCTCCAGTTTAAATTTAACTCATTAAGGGGCAAGGCTCACCCCTACATTAGCCAGAGTAAAATGTTAAAGTGCATCGTTGCCTTTTAATGAGTTAATACTTTGTTTCATTGTGTATGAAAGTCTAAGTTTGTATTACAGTTTGTAGACATAAATATTTCTGGGGGTTTCAGATTATTAGAAGAGAACTCACCCCCACTTGTCCATCACATGTTGCATTTGAACAAGTGGTAGAGACTGTGCAGCAGAGCAGTAACTCCTTAAGGGGGTGGGCTCGTCCCTTTGACAAGTAAAATCGTCTCGTATTAGCCACAGTAAAATACCAAAATGTGCCCTTGCCCCTTAATGGGTCCACTTAACAGATATTTTTTAAAGAGGCACTAAATACTGGTCTAATATAAACGTTTCTTATTACACGTGGGTTCCGCTTGCTAGATTGTACAAGAAATTAGCGATAAAGAATAACATGAGATACACCTACCAGTCCTTTACTGAGTGAGGACCAGCCCTCTCCCAAGTGTTCTTGAGAGGGTGATTGCCTTTCCCCCCTCTCTCATGAAAAGAATATGCCTGTAGATTAGGCGTGCTTGATTTAGTCTTTTCCTAGTCCAAAACTTTTGATCCAGTCAAGAATCACAAAAGAGAAAGAGAGTGAAGCTGGAAGTGAAAATTTTCGTATTGTTTTTGGGAAGATGTTAATAGACTAAGTGAAAGTTCTAAGTAATACACATTGGTGCATGCAGAGTCGTACGAACGTGGTAATTCGCCCAAACGCAAAGTCTGTTGAAGGTACCCCCCTCGGCCCTCTAACGCACCCCAAGCTCCTTGTATTATAATAGTTGTATACCGGCACTGCCGGCATTTCCACAGGATCGAATAAGCACCACAACTGAAACAACCTTCAAGTAAACGACAAATTTTTTAATAGTATACATGTTTCGGCAAGACTTATGCCATCTTCAGCACAAGTAATTATGGATACATGTGTTTACCACTGTTATTTACATGCTAACCTAATTAATATTAGCATATAAATAACAATTCCAAATATCCATAATCACTTGTACAAAAGATGGCATAACTCTTGTCGTTTACTTGGAGTTCACTGCCGATATACACTTAAACGGGGTAGTTCGGTAGAAACAACTGTTTTATGTGCTTTTTGTTTTTTATAACTCAAAATGGAATTGAAAATTTATAACAGACGCTTCTGAGCTTGATTTTTGTTTCCGAAAATGTCGCCAGATAGCATTTTTGTTACCGTACTGCAGTAGACTTTGAAGGTTATTTTGTGTGTCATATATCTGAGTGGTTTTACAAGTCTTCATTCTACGCCATCACTCAATTTCAGGATATTTTTTTTTATTCGTTTTCAGGTTTCATGTTGACAAAGTTTCATCAGCTCATGTTTATTTAAGGCTACCGAAGGTGAGACGTAGATATGACCTTGTATAACTTTTAATGACTGGTTTAACTGGAATTTAAAAACGACCAACATGGTGCGTTGTCTCTTTTATCTTCATGAACTTTACATTTTTCTCAAACACACGCACAAACTTTCAAAAATTTTGCACGTCAGTTCCCATAGGGTTCTCGTAATTTTATATGGGATCCCGAATGTGTTCCAATTTCATATGCGAAATGAAAATTTCACCTCTGAAATAAATTATCATGTACGAGTCTTTAATTTCGTATACGAAACACATTTCTGCATGGGAAGGTTTCGCGTGCGAAATTTTGTACTTCAGCACTTCACATGTGAATTAGATTTTTCGTGGAAGAAAATTTTCCACTTTCATATATGAAATGAAAATTTCGTATGTAAAAGCGTTCAAATTCGTGTGTTTGTCACATGCGAAATGACATTTCAAATTTTTGTAAGGGTGCACACAGACAACGGCACATGCAAATACACTGTTGATCATCCCCATAAAGGCCCGTTTACAGTTGTGATTTGGTGCTTTGCGATTGACGTCTTGGAGTATGTGTTTAACTGAAGAGTTCAATAAACCGCTGACTTTACAGGGTTAGGGTTAAACCCAGTGAACTCAATTTCCATATCTGGAATGCTAACTGGACAATGAAAAGTGAAGCCAAGATGGCCGCCCATGGAGTCCAATTTTGGACGTCAGTTTCAGTCCCCTGCGCGGGCTTGTACGTCAATTTTAGTCTCCCACGCGACTTTTTACATTTTCTAACGAGTTTTCTTTGGAGATACACACAAAACATGTCTTCACAACAGACGCTACACGTTGCGACGATAACAAAAAAGTGTTAGATATTGGGATACATTTCAATCGCTGAACTTTGTTTCCATATGATCACTGGCGATCGCTGATGATCACTCTCGATCGCTGATGATCACTCTCGATCGCTGGGATAGAACAACATTTTCTATCCCAGCGATCGTGGGCGATCGCGATCGCTTAAGATCCTCGGTTCGCTGGAAAGTGTTTCCATATGATCGTTGTCGATTGCGCTGGATCGCTGGCGATCAATAGCGATCGTGAGCGATAATATGGAAACGGGCCTTTAAACTGACAAAAGCATCGAGAAAAAACTCATTTTTGCTGCAGCGAATCATGAGCAGATATCTTGCTGCATGGACTGTCATGCAGGGCTTTCAACAAGGTTTGAAGTAGGCGTCTGCCCATACTGAATTATGCGGCTGTGTATATCAAAGGAGCTGTGAGGTCCCTTTCTCAAATGGGGGTCGGGGGCACATCCTCCAAAAAAGTTTGAAATCTAACACTGTTGTCTTGGTTGGCAAATCCAAGATGAGCGCTCGCTCGTAGACCTTTCATAAGTTCCACAAGGAACAAGCATAGATGCGCTTGGGTATAGTTATTAAAGAGCCATGGTAAATTTCAAGCTCATTTCATTACCTTTACTTTACTTCACTTTGCTTTACTTTACTTTACTTCACTTTGCTTTGCTTTGCTTTGCTTTACTTTACTTTACTTTGCTTAAATTTCTTTAAGCACAGTAGCCTATTCAGTTCCCTGATTTTCAAAGGGCCGTGCAATACTTTACAAATTATAATAATGATATATAATAATATTATTTACATATAAAAACTTGTACTAATCTATTAATAATATTCACAGTAGTTCAGGTAGCTAACAGGGTTATCAAGCATAAATCAAGGCACTTTAAATAAAATAAAGGCACTTTACTTCTTGTTATCCTTATCAGGGACAAACAATTGATGATATTCCTTCCGTGGTGTTGGATGACTGCGCTCAGTTAGTTAAAGCAAATAGCATTCAAGGTAAGTCGTAAGACGTCTTGTCAACAGATCCCCCCTGGTTATGAAGGCGCTCTTTCAATGGCCGGCTCCCCTTATACATCTGCTGAATGCAACTACCAAAATGCGTTTTGAAATCTTGTTTGTAATGTTAATCGGACCTATTGTCTTTCCATTCTCGTTTGGAATTCAATGTTTGCATGAAAATGAAAAAACCCGCAAAGTGTTCTGGGAGTTGTATTCTGCTGACGTAATGAGGGGAACCGGCTATTACAGTTGAACCTCGATTATCCGGACCTCTATTATCCGGGCTTTCCGATTATCCGGGCTTTTGTTTGATAATCCATATTTTCGTGCATAAATTATTGTTTGTTATCATTGCTGCACACCATTGGAAGTGGGGACTGGGAACCATAGAGGCAGTTCTTGTTCATGACTAGAAATGTCCAGTTCCCCTTGTTACGTCAGATGAGTACTACTACCAGAGTACGTTTAGACGTTTTCTTTTTCATGCAAATATTTAATACCCAAAGGGAATGGAAAGGAAGTTGCTTATACAGTATTAGCATTACAAAAGAGATTTCGAAAAGCCTTCTGGTAGTTGTATTCAGCAGATAAATAAGGGGAACTGGCCATTGAGTTGTTTAGAACTATTTGAATTGGATGGACTGTCAGCAAGATGTTGATCCCGCACGACTAATGCAGCTTCGTAGAATGTTTGAGTGTGGACTGTGCAAACGAAGTGCAGCATTTTGAAACAGACAAATTTATTGAATACGATAATTTTTAAATGTACAGTAAAGGGAGTTGAGTAATGGCTGTAAATATATTTCAATTTTGATTGGCTCCTGTGCTAACTTCATCAATATTCATAATTCCGATTAACCGGACTCTCGATTATCCAGACTTATTTCATGTCTCCCGATGCGTCCGGATAATCGAGGTTCGACTGTACACATTATGGTAACTCGCCTTTGTAAACTCATAGAAAGGAAAACAGATTTCCCTTGACTATCCACGAAGATTCTTGAGATCGTAAGATGTTTTTTTGTGAACAGGAGCATAGTATGGAAAAGTTTTTAGCGGAAGTTAATTTTGTGATCACGCAATAACCCTTCCTTCACTGTCTTCGATATATGTCGAAACGTTGGGTCTTACATGAATTGACCTGTGCTGCTAAAGTCGACTAAAAAAGTTGACTTGAGCGGGGTTCGAACTTGCATCTTTGAATAACCGGATTGCTGCTTTACCAATTGAGCTATCGAGTCAACTGGGTACAGTACGCGCGTTTCATCCAATTTAAGTGCACGAGAGATTCTCGCGATAACTTAACACTCGATATGCGTGATGATGTGCAGTGTTTCGACTTTATTTCAAAGTCATCTTCGAGGCAACATGAAGAGATATTTTTCCAACTAATGTCACGGTTCATTACTCTTCTATGTCAGACCGTGGTCGGCCACTTTGAAATTTCTAGAGTTTCTAGGATCTTCGATTGACCATGTTATACATTTCTTGTAAAATAACGATCGAGTATATAGATACGTGAAAATCATATAAGTGTGGGGCATAAAATGCAGTTGGTTGCTCGTTTTCAACCTGTGTTTTCTTTTATACACATTGGTAATATTGCAGGAAATAAGATGAATAATGTAGGGATTGTGTACACGCTTTGGGAAAACCTCAAAAAGACAAGTGATATGGACGTTGGACAAATTGGTTTTCATAAACAAAAAGAGGTACAGTACTGCTTTTCCTAATTGAGAAGGTCAGGTTTAAGCCTGATTTCCTATAGGCGGAATCTTCCGTGCGGATAAAATCATTACTTTTTTTTTCGAATTAGTTACACTTAAAAGCTCATTAGACAAAGAGAAAATTTCTTCCATGCGGAAGATTCCACTTGCTGTATGGAAGTCAAGCTATGAATACACTTCTTTCTTTTCTGGAATGATCCATTCAGAAAATGTCCGTAAGGGGAAAAGACAACTTTAAAACATATGGGGGTCACGATAGTGTTGATACTGAGATGGTTTTGTGACATACTCGACCGAAAACATTTGACGCGTACATTAATCCTCTGAGTTTAGTTTTGAGGTAGTCTTGTGAACTGAAGGAGGTGCAAAAATTGTAATCAAATTTTCAAATCCTGCTTAGCGACAATGTACGGGAGATTACAAGAATTTCTTGCTAACGAAGGCTTTGATAACATATTTTGACTTTCCGGTGTAATTAATGTGTTGGGGAAAAACGTGCTGTTATGTTTTCTTTTGGTACAAAATCATTATACGGTCATCATCGTAAGATAAACTTTGATGATGACTGAAGTTGTATAACTTTTTTTTGTAATTCATGTTGTCGTCCCCTACCTCAATACCAATGCTTCTTGTAGACATTTTGATGTTCTACACCATAAAAAAATTATCGTTAACACTATTAAGGAGAATATGAATTTTCCAACCTTCAAGGTTTGCACTATGGTTGTTGAGAAAAGGATTAACGAAATAGTAAATCGGCTTAATAAAACCAAGGAAGAAAGATTTCCGGATTTACGAATGGAAAGGGAAGAGAGAGATCGAGAAGAGAGAGAAGACAAACGAAAAGAGCTACAAGCCAAGGTAATGGTAAAATGTATACAGCTATCTGTCTATAGAAGATCTATTGACCAGACATCGACCAAATTGTGATGTAATGTTTCGTCCATTACAATTTTTAGTACATGGTTGCATTTATTGTACCGCGTAAAATTTGTTCGGAGGTAATCTGCATTAAGTCGGCGGGAACGGCAATCACCCAATGTAAATGACAATAATTCTTTTTACTGATGTCTGGTATCTTGAATGATCTTCCTAGTAAGATACCGGCCAGCTCATATTTTCAAATTTTATTCCTGTTTTCTAACAGAGACGGAAAGAAAAAGAGGAGGAAAAACGACGGGTGGAAGAGGCCCAAGCGAGGTATTGTCCTACTGTTACTAGCAAAAACTCTCCTTTCCTCTATATTCATATGAAGAACATCGTCTCTATCTCTACCTCTACGACTACCTCTAACCTTACCTCCACTCTCACCTCTCTTTACCTCTATCTCTACTTCTATCACTAGCTCTACTTCTACTTCTATCACTACCTCTATCTCTGTTTCTATTTCTACCTCTTTCTCTATCTCCATGTCCACCCCATCTCCATTTCCACCTCCATCTCCACCTCTATCTCCATCTCCATCACTCTCTGTCTCTATTTTTGTCTCTGTCTCGGCATACCCCTTCATCAGAACGTTCTGAACATTCTTCGATTTTTCATTTTATTAATATTTTCTTATTTCTTTATGTAACTGTAAACTTACTTTATGATTTGTTTTAGGAGTTATTCTAACCTAATGAAGACTGAAAATATGACATCCAATAAGGTACGTTTGCATCACATGGGGACTGATTTCTTTTTCAGTCATGAAAATAAATCATCAAAATTCCACTTAGAAAATCCCCCAAACAAAACATACAGTGGAACCCCGCCATACGGCCACCTCGTTAATACGGCCACCTCGTCAATACGGCCACTTTTTTTTGTCCCGGCAAAACGTCCATACATTTTCTTATAAGAAAACCCCGTTAATGCGGTCACGTATATATTCCTTGATAAATTCACCTCGTTGATACGGCCACTCAAACCAAATGTGCATTCCAAAGGGCAGATTAGTGACAAATAAAAATAAACCTTGAGAAACAATAACGATTTTCCTTTTTAATTGAAAATGTCTGTTTTATATCTTGTCGTTGACTTTTAAAACAGCCATTTCCTTTACAAAGTCAGCAATATAATTCGACTCTATTGAATGAAACTTGATAAATAATAATATCCGTTATATTGCAAAATAATTAAGTGATTGTACTTGAACAGAACAAGCCAATCGAAAGTCGCAGATTTTTTTTCCAAAATCCTGTTGAAATTTAAATTTTTACTGAAAGTGACATGTGAAATTGGAGAGTTTGGGGCCGTTGCTCTGAAAAGGACAATATGTATAGCAAAATATTTCTGTTTATAAAATTCTGTTATGTTTATCTTACTGTGTAGTTCCGTTTCTATTAAATTATATCTGCATTCTGGATGCTTAAAGACAGTTGTTTAGAAGTGCAGTTGTGATATAACTGTCATAACGTCACTTGAAAGAGACCTGCCATGAAATTTAATCCAACCCCGTTAATACGGCCACCTCGTTAATATGGCCACCTCGTTAATATGGCCAGATACTTATGGCCCGTTGGTGGCCGTATTAACGGGGTTCCACTGTATTGAGGGTTCATAAAATGGACGCGGAACTAACGCTTATTGGTCGTCAAAACTTGGAAATTTATTATGTCAGAATGGGATTCCTGTTTCCGCGCTATATTCATTTGTTATTAAATATTATTTAACAGTTCAGCCAATCCAGTATCAGGCCATATCGCAAAAATCCCTGTTGTACTTAACCCTTACTTTGAACAATGGCATTCAGAAAATCGAAGTATTATATGGTGAATTATTTTATGTCAACGGCCCTCGTAGCGCAATTGGCGGAACACTGCACCAGACTCGAAAGGTCGCATGTTCGATTCCCAGCCGGAGGCCCTAGAGTTACATACTGAGCAAATGGTCCTGGTTGGGTCTTAAAATATATGATTCTGACGCTCAAAAATTTCCTTCATCATATTATGTAAAGTTCATTTCATGTGATTAAGTGTAATATGCAAATATTCGTTGAATATAACCGTTATTTCAATCGCATCACCACTAGTATGGATATAGAACTCATGGCCTTTATACTGACTTTATTTAAACACGGGACTATCTCGCCAAATAATTACAAATACAAGAAAAAAAGAAAAACATATATGGTGTTCTTCCAGTAGTCCGTGTGGATTATTATTATAGACTATTTACATCCTAAGTTTACCGATTAAAAATCTATTAATATATTAATAACATACAGATAAAAAATTAAATATTAGATAATCGCTTGATCTTCCTTTAAAAACTATTTATAGAATCCGAATTTTTAATTTCGGATGAAAGATTATGTCAGACCAATGCGCCCCGATAGCCAAATCATTTTTTCATAAAATTAGTTTTTGGTTTCGGTAACGCAAAGTTAAATTGACATTGTCTAGTGTTGTGGTGATGAATTTGGTTAATATTTGTGAAAGTCTCTGATAGGTAACTTGGTCCTAGTTTTTTTTCGAACTTTATAAATCTTTATATAAATTTGCTGTATTCTTTGGTGATGTAAATTTTTGAAACCTATTGATTTTAATAGACTTTCAGAGCGAAAATTATAACTCTCACGGGTTATAATGCGAACAGCTCTGTTTTGCGATCTTTGAAGTTTATTTGATAATGTAGCTCCTAGCTGTCGGCAACGGCCTTCGTAGTTTAGCTGGCAGGCTTCTGCATTAGGTTCGAAAGATAACTGCGTTAGATTCGCAAGATCGCGGGTTCGATTCCCCGACGAAGGTCCAAGGGTTGCAATTTCAGAACTAATCCTGTTTGGATCTTAAAATGTAAGATTCTGACACTCGAAAATTTTTTCACTATATACAAGGTGTTCGAGAAGGTCTGTATGCAGATTATATATCAAAGTATTGGGTAAAAAAAAAAAAAATTGTTGAACTGTGTAATTTTTAAACAAGCGTTGGAATGCTTTGTGGCGTTACAGTTATCATTTGTACTTGCAGATTTTCCGATCGAAATTCATATAATTCGACATTTTTTTTCTAATAATGGAAGGACAATTACGTCATGAATGCGCGATCCAAATATGTTACGAAACTATCCCGAAGATACATAATGTTAAAGTTGCTGTTTAGCCCATCAACGGGCAAGGGCACACTGTATCATTTTACTCTGGCTAACGCTAGACGATTTAACTCACCAAGGGGATGAACCCTGCCTCTTAATGGGTTAACTTATAAGAAGCTGTATCTCTCGAGCAAACGGTCAGATAACCCTGAGACATTGTTACCTACTTTATTTTATACTATTAAGTGATCGGGAAAAAACTTGCTTGACTAGATATTACTGGTAATATCCCGTGGCGAAACTGCGTTTACCTCAAATTTCTTCCATATCTTAAACGAAATACTTCACGTTTTTTTGGACTTGGTTCTTGTGGACGGACGTTAAATCGATGTCCACAATAAATGCAAATAAAGGATATCCGATTTGATGCGCTTAAAGACTCTACTCTTGACCCATTTTTATTTCTTATTTTAATTAATGATTTGCATTCGAGTTCAGGAAACTCGTCCGTTCATGTTAGATGATGATTCAGCCCTTCTTACTCATCGAAGAGTTATGAGAAATGCATTATTATTCATTTATACCACACTTTCCAGCTAGGGCGACTGTCGTTATTGGTTGCAATGTATGCTGCAATTTTGTCAGCGATTTCATCAATATATAATAAGATAAAGAAGCGATAAAAATTGGGTGACACTTATTGCAAGGATGCAAGGATGACGTCGAAACGTCGTCAACGTGCATCATTATCAAGAAAGATTAAAAATATGCAACTAAGTTCGTTGGTATTCAGAAAAATGATATACCTTATTCTTACTAATTTTCGCGATTTTAGCGATTTCAAAAAAATCGCGAAATTTAATACTCGCTTAAAATGGAATGCCCAAAAATTAAAATCGCGAAATTTAATACTATATTATATAAATAAAACAATACAAGTTTTACAGTTGCTGTATTAAAGTCACGAATTTAATGTTAACTCGCTTGATTTTTAGTTTTCTATCCCCGCTTCACTCTCATCTGTATGATTCTGCTTCTAAATGTTTCAAAATGTCTTTTGTGCTATTATCGAACCTTCCATCTGTCGGTTCTTTGTATTTAACTTTAACATGCTTTATGAGTCTTTGCAAGATTAAAGAAATGACGAAATCGCGAAATTAAATACGTTTCGGTTCTTTTTTCTCTCCATAAATCGCGAAATTAAATACTCGCGAAATAACGGCTTCCGAATTTTCGCCAAATTAAGTGCTCGCGAAGATTAGTAAGAATAAGGTATATAGAGGTGTAAAAATGTAAATGAAACAAAAACATGCATGGAAAACATAGGGTTTTCCATGCATGTTTTTCTGGGGCTCAGAAATCGTTTTTCTGAGGATAGAGCTCGATGAACGTTCATCTATCATTCAATATATCTCCAAGCTCCCACACTTCCAAAATATATATCTCGTTTAAGTAATTATAGCAAACAGTTAAACCATTGTAATAAGAATGAAAATTGCTGTGGGAAACAGCTAAATATAAACAGTTCCTAAAAATATGTGTATTAAACAACAATTTAGCTTTAATGGAGTCCATCTACGTGTTTAGCGAGTGTTTTATATCCCTTATGAAAAGCATGTTGCTGTCATTACAGGATGGTGGCTCAGATTCTGATGAATTCATGTAAAGACTGTCTGGAAATCTTCGTATCGAATCTGAAGGGGGAAATTGGTTGTTCTAGCAACTTGACAAGAACCTACGAGATATGTGGTGGTACAAGGGTTATTGGTGGCAAAGATACGTAACCATTTGACTGCCACCATGTTCCCAGAAAACATCCTTACTCGCTGCTTTTACTTTGAGTTTGAGAAACTGAAGGGCTAATAAAATCCAAGTTCAATCAAGCGTAGCTACTACAAGCATAAAACGAAGAAATTGTTTCACAGTTCATGTAGTTGATGTAGTTCTATTGTGATTTGCACTCTCTTGATTATACAATACATGCAGTGTCCCTAATTTCCCAACGAGGAATTCTATCGAATTGACTCAACCATTTTGCATTGACAATCTTTTACTACTAGATTTACATCAGAATCCACTTCAGGGATAACGGATTTGCCGGATACCAAAATATTCAATTCAAAATAACGTAAATTAATAAATCATTCTCGGTTTTGGCCAAGATTATTGCTCGCATACGTAAGTATTAGAACCACATTGCTGCGACTGTTTTCGGTTATTACGCAGAAACATATGCTTAATGGCCCTTAGACTATTTTGGGGAAGTCATCTTATTTCAAACAGCATTTGTACTTAGTCTGTTACCACGACGGCTCGATGTGATCTCTTACAAGATCTACATTAATCTTAAAATAAATTCAAATAGCTCAAAGAAGACTCAAACAAAGCCATTAAACAAAATAATGGGCAAAATGCGTTTTTTTAATTGTTTCATATTCTCATTTCCGGCACGAAACGAATGGGTAGGGAAGGAGTTAATGCTGTACGTTTTTGATAATTGGTGCAAGAGCATATTTATTCTATCCTGTGTATTGCAATCGTCAGTTGATAGTTGATACCTTTAGTTTATGTTGGTTTATTGAATGAGTTAGAAACTAAACACTAACCAGCTACTTTTGTGCGCTTTTTCTGTCATCAGTTGATGCATTTTAGTAGAAAAGTTAATCACGCAAATATCCGGCAATCCGGCTGGATACTACGAAATATCCGACCGGAAACCAGAAAAAAAATTGCGTGCGCGAGTGCAGAGACGTTCGACGATGTTGCATCAAATGTTTGATAGAAATCAAACTTCGTTCATTGTAGCCAAACGAGTTCAACAAGTTGCATTCAACAACCTTGAACGATGTTGAATTGTGGGGTGGAATTGGTTTGGCCAGTGCTTTAGTATATGTTGGTTTAATGAATGAAATAGAAACTAACCACAAACCAGCTATACTTGTGCGCTTTTTGTATTATCAGTTAAAGCATCTTTGTAGAAAAGTGAATCAAATATCCGGCAATCCGGCCGGATACCGGATTGTGAAATTTTTCACTATCCGGCCTGATACTACATCCGGTGCACCGCTATTTTCGTATTTCTTAAACACTCAGTTCCGGAAATGCTTATCAATGATATTCATCTGTACCGTTGAAGCAAAGTCACTAGGTAAGCTACAGTTGAAACAGGTGAGGATTTGCTACAATTTCATAATTTTTTGTTAGCAAATGCATTTACTCTAAACATAGTCAAAAGCCGGTACATAATAGTGGATTCGAGACAACGATTATTAACTGTTGCAGACAACCCTGCTATTTCATTTGTAAGCAAAACATTAAACGAGTAACTGCAACAAAAATCCTGGAAATCATTGTTGACGAAAAACTGTAGTGGATGGAGCGCACTGCACATACTGTATATTAAGTTAAAAAAAAAAAGTCTCGGTACTGCTGCAGCTTAGCCGCATCCCCTTGTTGTAGGCTGGACATTAATTTGGAGCCAGTGACCTGCATAAGAGCAGGCTTTTATGAGATGACCTAGGGAGTGGCGCCCCTGCCTTGCCAACTGGGTGGACAGGTAGACAGGTAGCCGAAAGGCTCGGCTTGCCTTAACTGGCTGGCAGCTGCACGTACACTACCTTCAGGTGTTGGCAAACCTTCCCTGTTAGCCCAAGAACTGACACAGGCTGATGTTCCTACAACAGGCTGATGCCCCTAGCCTTAGTTGGTTGAAGATGAACCCCCCCCCCCTTACATGTTAAAACAAACCAATACTAGTCAAAGAATAAGACAACATTAAGACCTAACGCTTGCAGTGGCACAGCTAAACTGATCATGGCTGGTTGGAGGTGCAGCAGAGTTCTGCTAGGGTCAAACTGGATATACGCATAATCCACGCACGTCATGTTTCACTTTTTGCGTGAGTTGATTCTACAAGCTTTTGGTATTACCGAGCTTTCATGGTTTTTGCTGGCGAAAATTTTGCAAGAATTTATCCAGATGAACTGGTAGTTCATATTCCGTTTCAGATCTGAACGTACTGAGAGAGCAAATGCAGCCAACTGTTACTGTAAAACGGTTTATGTGAGTTAAGCTTTCGTCGTTCCACAACATCATCAGGACTAAGAAAGTAAGCGAATCCAATGTTTGTATATACAAGGGTGATTATATGCATATAAAATATCAATAAAATTGACATATGTCAGATATTATCGGATTAATAGTATAAATGAAAAAATTTCTCGAATCTGATTGGCTAAGAGCAGTGCAATTTCAAGGTAACTGCTGAGAAAAGTTAATACAGTAATTTGCACAGAATTGCCTTTTTTCGCACCGTATGACTTTTTTCATGTATATTATTAATTGGTAATAGCATGATTTCTCGTACCATTTGGAAGAAACACTTGTGAGTTTTTCAAAGACCTCAAATCGCACTCGTCCTTCGGACTCGTGCTATTTTCATAGTGTTTGAAAAACTCACTCGTGAGTGTTTTTTCCAAATTGCATTCTAAACCATGCTATCACCTATACATAATAAACAAGTTAAAATCTCGTGGGATTAAGAGAATACTAAAATGGTCATCAGGATAAAGTTAGAATAAAAGATCAGCCAGTTAATGGAAAGTTGTTCGTTACGAATATGGTAGGCTTCTTTTAGTCTAAGGTTGACTGGATCTTTGTCTATGGCAATGATCTCGGTCTATATGTTATTAGCATTCTGAAATTCAGTTAGGTTTTTGTAGACAGATGATTTGGATGTCTTTAAATGCTTTTTAATCCGATCATGTAATTTACGTACGGTGCCCCCAATGTATATTTCTTTGCATTTATGACGTGATTCGGTAAACTACGCCTTTGTAGGTGCATTATCCTTCCATTGAGATTGGCCTATCAGTCTTACTAGAGCCTGTAGGTTTCGATCGAGGTCTTAAGACGTGTCTCAGTGTAGTCGATTGACGGATGATCCTAACAGACAGTCACGTAGCCAGGAATTTGAAAGTAGGGATGCAGAGGAGATTTTAGACAAATGTGTCAAGAAGATGTTAGCAATGTATCGACAAATATTAAGGAAAAATCAAAGTTAACTGAACCGAGGGCATGAGAAACTTGAAATTCGATAAGGGAATAAATGATTTCTACTTTCCTAGCTCTGGCTGGTATAATGGTATTAAAATTCGAAAATGATTCGCAAAAGTGCGCACATCACGTGAGCTATGATATATTATATACCTACGTATCTTCTTTTCCGGCCATCACCGCTACCACAACCACTTTGTCCTGAGCGTTGACTGGATCTATCATTTTTGTCAGTTAAAAATAAAAACCCAAAGCAAAACAGAATTCCATGCGAACATTTTGTATTGAGCGTCTTTCCTGTATGTAAATTTCGCTTGAGCTTATTTAACAATTTTTTACTTTTATAATTCAAACGCAAACGGAATCCGCGACAGGCAGGCTTAATGTGCGACAAATCTGCTGGATGTACCGACAGACCTAGTCAGGACGAAAAGTGGGAGGGCAACTACCCCCTTGCCCCCCTCCCTTGGCTATGCTAATGCTAACAAATTGGTCTTTCTGGAACATCCTTATTTTATTGTCTACCGCATCTGTTATATACGGGATGCGAATGTTGATCCAAAAAGTATGTTAATTCTTTTTGTTTTAATTTTAATTCATTATTGCAATTACACCTTTTGCTCTGCATTACAAGAAAATATACGATCACTAACGCCAACCTCAAACTCATTAACGCGAAAATATATTTATTTTATTCAATCGGCCTTCATTAGCGTAGGTACGCAACCATATGCATCAAAGAGAATTTTAAAGCGCCAACAGACGAGAGAAATATCTTGCTATATTGAAATTTTATTATCCGTAATGTATTGTAGAATGGTGTTAATGGTCGTTTGTTGGCTCTATAGAATGCCCTTTGATGCAAATGGTTGCGTACTACACTACCGAATGTCACTTTTTATGCAAAAATATTTTAAATGAACGTAGCGAAAGCCTCTATGAATGTCAATATATTAAAATGAATGCAGTTTTGCGTTTATGAGTTTGAGGTTGGCTTTAATGATAGTATATTTTCTGGTAATGAAAAGCAAAAGGTGTAGTATTTTAATTCCAATTAGTAATTTTACTCGACTTCTAAATGTATTGTTTGCAAGAAATGGATGAATTTCAGGACAGCAGGACAAGGGTACGTACACAATGAGCACGGCGAGGATGATTGATTTGAAGCACAGCTGGGCATCGGTATAAAGTTCATTAAGTTAGTATCATGTCGATTTTCTTTGAAGGATGCCGTGGTCGTTAAAAACTTTCGATGTCCCTCAAATATTTAAGAGCCGGAAGGAAAATCGAATTCATGAGAAAAAAAGCGGCGTTCAAGAATTCTGAAGAATTTCACTAATTAGTTGAACGGTTATGTAGAGTCCCTGGGATAACGTTACTCTGTCGTATAGACTCACTAAGTAATTATTTACTGGTAACTATTGATTTTTATAGCCTCTCACTAATTGTCAAAATAACCAAACGTGGCGGTCTTGCATGTAAGATGAACTTCTAGTTTAGCCAAGATAGAAAAAGGAAAACACCCCATACTTTTAATCAGTTTGTGAACACTCATTGCTATGTAAGAAACACTAATAATCCACTACATACTTCACATTCATTTGCGCATATCTTATCGTCGGACTCCAACTACCAGAACTCTTGACATAAACGTGAAGTAAAATTTTACGAAAGTTCCTTCGACTGAATGTTTGAACAGATCACCAAGTATAAATGAATAGACGTTTCTAATCTTACTAGTTATTTGGAATGGTAATGTATTCATTGATGCATACATACCATATAGAGGCACGTTATCGTATTTGTGGAATTCTTTCCCTGATGGGCTCCAATACAGGATATTTGTCGATGAGGAGATGGAGCTGTTCGGGTGTCATAAGAACAAGCCCTGATGCCTGTCCACATTTTTTACATATTGTAACCGGTCCACGTATTTCAACATAATGGTGCTCCTTAATTTCAGAAACGTCTTTGCTACTCGCTAAAGAAACGCCAAGCCAGCTTTTCCTTTCCTTTGTAATGTGCTTTATTTGGCTATATGCTGTTATAAACAAGACCCCTTTTCCTGCTTCTACGAATTCGTGTTGAGATGGCGGGCAAGTTGGCCTTCCTTCTACGGTTCTTTCCGTGGACCATAAGTTGCTCAGGATAAGGACTATCGGGACCAACTGGTAAATCATCATTCGTTCGTGAATAGATAATTAAGCTCGGCATACAACTAAACTGTTTTAAGTATACGCCGGTGTTCGTTGCTGAAAAGATGCGGATTGAACAGAGTACATTTTTCTTCCAGCCTAAACTTGGATCAATTGTGTAAATACCGCTATGGATCGTTATTCATGCAATAACCTGAATTTCATTCCTTTTCATTCCATGCAGTTTCACTCATTGTTACTAGCTATCGCATTTTTTAAAATGTCATTGAAATTAGCGATGTCGAGCCTTGTGACATGATGGATTGCGGTATTTATGCAATTAGCTTACGACGGATTTTTTAGGAGTTCTGCTTGATTCACCAGCAACTGTACGTATGATGACTCGTCGACAATGTCATTTGCTCTTTGCTATTGGTTCAGTTTTCCTCATATGCCAAAGATGCTCAACAGAAAACGAGGAAACCTGCTATTGCGACTATGAAATGGAAAGCCACTACGAAATAAAAACCACAGAGTTTAAGAAATCCTCATTTGACGTGGGCTTTAAAGACTTGAAAATCGGGTAATGTATAAATGGATAACATTGACATTGATCTTTTTAATGTACCTAGAAGAATCTTTACTGAGGCTTTGCCATACTTGTTTTAGCCATAGCCAGACGAGACACCGCTTAGGTGAAGCAAAAAAATTAGGCAGAGGCTTTGTCAGAGTACCGTGTAAATGTGGAATGAATTTGGTTGAATTGGCTGAGTTTATTCGTAGTGTACAAATCTCAGGAAATCAGCCTCCACCACAACTGAACAAGGTTCCTTAGTTAACTATACTTCAGATCGCTGGCCTTCCTTTGGATGTGTTCTTCGCTATAGGAAAAAAAATGTGCACGCTTATTGCAATCATCCTACTGTATGTTACTATATTTGGAAGTAAGGAGCAATAATATAAAATTAAACTTCCTGTTTTTATTTTGGGTTATGGTAAACTATGTATTTTAGTGGATTATCTTGTGTCGTTTCTTAACTAATGGGATTCGTTTTTGATTTTATTTGCATCATGTACTTTCGATTTTGTGTCTAAGATTTGCTCTTATTTCCGCCGTAGCTATACATGTAGGCATAAAACTGTTGCCCGGCTTTTGGTTTAACTTATACATAAAGCTAAAATTGTGTTCATCAGTTCTCAGAAGCAGGTCGGTAAGAGTATTTCAGCCGCCTGTGTAACATTGATCGACTACTAAGCCGCATGACTAGAAGAAAATTATGAACTTGCATGAGATGTTATCTGGTACGCTGAAATTATTTGTGGATCAGCATGTGCTCTACTGAACCGACAAATATACAAAGTCTTGAGACAGAAAACTGTTCAGCTTCCTTTTCAAGTTAGCTAGTGCAATGTTTTTCAGAGAAAGGCTTTAAACCTATAGGCACAAAATATTTGCTCTCAATGCGTGCATGTTTCGGAACAGATGTTCAGGAAAACTGTATTGCCAACCTACGTAACCTCGACTGTCATGCGAACTTTAAATATCTCAAGGGTTTCTGGATAATGGATGTTTCTTTTGGTAACATACGGACATGCAACATTTAATTCATGTACACGATGTTTTTAAAAAAGCATTGAATGATTCAATCGCGAAAACATGTCAAGCACTTGTTGAATTCCTTTACATGTAAGCTTGAGAAAATATTTTTGGCTGACAAAGCCGGAAAAGGACAAAGTGTACGTCACAAGATCTTCAATTACTTCATTACATCTATGTTGACATATTTACCAGTTGGCAGTGTCCTTGCATGGGAATCCATATGAGAGTCACAAATGCATTCTTTCCCACCATTACTTTTGCAACGCATGCAGAAAAATGTATATTTTGAGGAAAAAGTTAATCGATTGAACAATGACTTATACGCTAACGAAATATTCACGTGGAATTTTGAAAGTCAATCCACTTACAGACCACACACCATTGCGAACTGTCCATGCAGGTCTCACGCTGTGGATGAAGAATTGTGTGACGATAAAAATAGACGACAAGATATTTTGTTGTGTTTCTGGTTTCTGTATTTTGCCATCCATGATTAAAGTGTTGTTTCAACAAAAACACAACAGAATATTTTGGTATGTTTATTGTTAAACTTTACGGGACGGCAAAAGTTCCAAAAAGGCAAATGGATCTACACTCTGACTCAGCATTGTCAAAAAAATCCCATTGTCAGTCGCGGACGTAGGCAACAAATCACGTCTCAGTCGTACGAAATTTAGAGTTCGTCTCTCTTCGGATTAGTGTAGAAATGCTGACCACATTTTGTACAGTAAGTGTCTTGCATCTTTATCACGCCATCTCCAAAAATTATTTCAATTGGGGTTTCCGCTTTTACGATATTGTGCTTTCCATCAGGACACGGCTTAATTTCTTCCACCCTGTATTCCTTCTGATTCACCTGAACAATCCTGCTGGCGGTTTGACTAAACGTTTCGTATCTCTCGTGAATCTTTACTTTCTTTCGACCAAGAACTTTAACGACTGCTTTGAGTGGTTTAGCAACAATCTTGTTGAGATCCCTTCCAACTCTTTTCACTTCTCGATTTACCTTTCTAACCACTCTTTTTACTTCCTTAACGACTTTCCTAATAAGGCCGTCTGAACCTATTGCCATTAATGCTGCCAGAAAAAGTATGTACAAACTTAGGCGACCCATGACCAGTATTTCCGCGTCGTTCCTGTTTATTCTGAAAGGCTGGGAGCTGTGCCATTCAAACCTCCATAACAGACGCTTTACACAATGACATATTCCTCAGTTGGAGGAAAAACGCTTGTGAACAAAGGAATTGTCATAAATTATTCGATCTGTTGAACATTGGAACTTTAAAGTAGTCCTCTAGACGGTTTGTTTTGACATCACATAAAAGATTTATTCATTTGCAGCCCAAGGTAAAGTCAATTTAAGCTTGAAGAAAAAGCAGTACATGGTGCTTAGACAACCAGATTATCAGTCAATCTCGTGGAGATGTGTTTCTGGGGGACTTAGCGACGCTATATTATTTCAATGTGATTCCGAACAGACGTATCAGTCACAAACACATTTGCCCTCAGTTACTCGAACGTAATGGAGTGAAAATGGTAGGGTTATCATTGATTCCCGTCCCAACGTGTCACTTTGTTACGTTTAATATAATTCCCAGGTTTTACTTATATCTAAGTTACATTTGACTGAAACGAGTTCAGTCGTCGAATTTCAGTTTCAAATCGAACGTAATCGGCCAGGGGCAGATTTAATATTCGTGGGGAAAATACCTTTCTAAGACATCAAGCAGTCATATGACTCGAAAAACCCCGTGTCCTTTTTATTACTCCTCTTTATTTACTGGGACTTTAAATTGCGGGCGAAAATGAGAGCTTTCCATCAGACAGAGTAATCGGTTTTCGTCAAAAAAACATTGTAAAGAGATGTCTGAGATGAAACATGCCATGACCACAACGCGTAAAAAGTGATAAGACAAAGACATCAATCACATATTAAGGTAACGTTTTTACTTGGTGAATACATGCATTCTGTTTTACTTACTGAATTCTCATCTTCTTACATCATACATTTTGCGTTGCAGCCTCGTTAATGTGATTTTCACTTTCACTTTCGTCCACCATATACTTACTGCGCTTGACACTACCCAACAATAGAAGACTAATTAATATTGATCATCCCTACTGACTTCAGCTTTGTTTCGTGATTTTCAACCCTATCAGCTGACAATAATACACCTTGGAAGGTAGCTCTTTCGAATGAAGTCCTGTTTTCTATTCAAGTTGATTATCTCGTTACCGGTTTCGCGCATTACTCGAGAAAATATTTTATCTCTGCACAATACTTCGCTCTTTTTTGCTTCAATAACACGGTGTGTTTGGAAGGCAGTTATTTGTGAACCTCCTTCACTTGTAGTAATATCATTGTTCATCTCTTTATTAAGGACATCTCTGCAAACAGCTGTTCTTAGGTAACGTATTTTTCATTTGAATCGTTTTTTTCCTTTCCGTTCATCGATAGTAGGAAGGTCATAGAATGCTACGGATTTATGTAACTTTAAGATTTTTCGGTCTCACGTTTCGTTGCAGAACTTCAAATCTAGAAATTTGCACGGACTTCTTGCTTTTGTCATTCACTCATTAAGTGTTGCTGGTTTTTGGTGAGTGTGTTACTCATTGTCCTAGCTCCGTGTAATGTTATCTGCGTACTGTTAATTGATTGGCCAAAAGTTTAACGATAAAAAGACATTTTACCGACGCAGGCCAAGGACTTATACTATCTTTGGCATGAGTGATATCTTAAAGCATTGCGCTCTAAAACACGGGCATGGAAACACTAATGGAAGCCCTGATCTATGTGTGATGCAGAGGAACCCCCCCATATCATTAATGCGCTTCAAGTGTAATCGGGAATTGGAACAAAACATTCGACGAGCAATTGACAAATGTCAACTTCACACTTCTCGTTTGTGCCTTTTCAGAAAAACTGCTGAGTAGACTTAAATGTTAAAAGCGTAAATTGAATTATGAAACAACAATTATATTTTTACAGAATAGCTCTACCTCTTACGTTTGGCTCGGCAGCAAAAGTTTTTACCCATCCAATTAACTTTTCGGTTGTATACTCACAGAGGAAGGAAGTAGACTATAGGCAGCCAGCTCAAAGAGTAATGAAAATTCTAAATATTAACTTAAGCCAGCAACAGCCAATCTCCTGACAGTACACGTTGAAGAAACTGTTAACTTCAAGGAAACTGATGAATTAAAATTAACGTTTGGTCTCCGGGTGCATTCATATACGTGATCAAAGCAGAGTTTTGAAATCTCAAAATATTGAAGAAAGTCGGAAAAAGCCGGTCACCAGATGGTGTACACTAAAAAGCCTGTTAAATTTCGAGGAGGTTGGTGAATTCAAATTAACTTTTGATCACTTAGAGCATTCATAAACGTGATTTCAAGTTGATACGCTCCAAATATAATCGAGAATCGGAACGTCTATAATTGGACCACCAGTTGTTCAATTTGTAACTTCACTTGGACTTTGTAGGTCTTTCGGAATGGACAACTAAAAAAATTTAATGCTGAATACCTTTCAACTGAATGGTTATACAACAAGAGTATTTAAACCAAATAGTTTTTAACTACTAGAGTTATTACGGCAGTTTGGCTTGTTCCTTCTCAGGAAGAGGAACGAAGTCCGATTCAAAACGCCGGGTCGAAGCAGGGTAATGAAATCTCAAAATATTGAAAAAAGCCCGAAAAAACCAGTCTCCAGACAGTATACACTGATAAAGCCTGTTAAATTTTGAAGAGATTGGTGAATTAAAATTTAACTTTTGACTATTGTGGATTCATAAGCGTGATTTCAAGTTCCTGCGCTCATGATTTAATTGTTAAGTGGGATGTAAATATTTAATTATTTGTTGTACAATTTACTTCTTAACTTCCGTTCTTTCTGGCTTTTCCTAAAAGTATGTATGGAAATTCGATTTTAAAGAATACTACTTACAAAACTGCTATTATAATTTAAGTAGAATAAATGCTTCCTCCTTTAATGAATGTTTTTCTTAAACGCGTTGTTTTATTTCCTATCGCCATTGCTTCGCTTTTATCCATGGATTTCGAGTTATAAGTGCGCTCGTGTCAGTACTTTGATACATCACACATAGATCAGCCCAGTGAACTCGATTCCCATAGCTGGAATGCTAACTGGCCAATGAAATGTGAAGCTAAGATGGCCGCCCATTGAGGGCGCGCAATTCTGTGCGTCAGTTTTAGTCCCCTACGCGGTCTTGTACGTCAGTTTTAGTCTCCCACGCGACTTTATACACCTTATAGAAGAGGGTTTTTTGTGAAAATTCACACAAAATGTCTCTTCAAAAGACAAAAATAATTTTAAAAATTTTTGATATATTCCGAAAACGTCAAACCGAGTTACAGGATATATATTTTCACGAAAATAAATTACCAAGCTATTGAGAAATCTAGTAACACAGCCTCAAAAAATTATTTCAACAAACTAATAAATGCACGTCCTCTTTTTACCGTTAGTTCACCATCTCTAGACAATTCACAGATCTTAGGCCACACGGCAATAATTAAATTATTTCAAATACTCAATTATTTATAAAATAGTTCTAGTAATATTTCGTCTCTACACTTTTTCCATGGTTGTGTATGTTTTGGAAATCGAGTCAAGCAAAAACTGATAATGAAAGTTGTGTAAAGGACTGGAGCTGACGTACAAGACCGCGAAGTGGACTGAAACTGACGTACAAAATTTCCCTGCATGGGCGGCCCTTCACTTTTTGCCCGCCCAAATGACTGGGACTTAGTATTCCAAATGAGGAAATCGAGTTCACTGGATCAGCTCAATCAGTGCTCGTTTCCATGCGCATGTATTAGTGCGCCCTGCTTAAAGTGTGTTCCGTTAACGTGATAAAAACAGTATATTTGAGATAATTCTACTTACGGCGTTATATCATGGGTAGCTCGATAAATTAACTGCTTTTCCTTTAATTAAACCAGCAAATGTTCATAAAACTCATTGATATTTGCGTAGCTGGACGTAATCAGTTTGTGTTGAACAAGGGATAAACATTGATGTCGAAGCTATTTCCATTCCCATAGTTTGCGCGGTTGCCCGGATACGTGAAGCATATTAATTAATCGATTAATTAATGTTTCTCCCTTGCTCAACTCAAACTGAATATGTCCTGCTACGCGAATATCTATAGGTTTTAGGAACTTTTGTCGGTTGTATTCAAGGAAATTAACTTCATTTGTTGGACTGCCTATGATAATATATGGGATGTCGATGACAGTTTGACACTTCGGTTTTATTCATTGTTATAAAATAACACGTGTCCTGCGCACGCTCTGATTGGACGAGCCTTATTTTCTCTGAGAGTACAGAGACACAGATGGCCTCACGAAAACTCGAAAAACCTTACTTATTTTATAAAACAAATAGAAAGTAGCTTTCGTGGCTCTGTACTGTGACAGAAACATGAATGATGCCATTCCAAGCGGAAAAATAACAGAAAATACTCGGCTACGCCTGGTATTTTCACTGGGCATTGTTCCGGTTGAAATGACGTCACTTATGTTTCTATCACAGCACAGAGACACTCAAGCAATTTTCTATTTCTTAATCTGAATGTTTTGCACAGATAAAGGGTTGCAGGATTGCACGTCGGTTTCCATGGACAGACTTCCCTGTTACAATATTCTTCAGCCAGTTTACAATTCCACAAGATACTGGTTATTTAAAGCACATGAACATATAACGATACAAAGAGAACTAACATGGTGAGTTGACGGTTTGCAGTCCTCTGAGATTCAAAAGATGTCAATTCCGTGGCCTTGTTGGTTGCACCTTTAATCGTAACAAGGTTCTTTCATTAAAGTTTCCCCTGCATATGGCGGTCATGGCATTATGTTAAACGTATACTTACAATTAATGACGTATTAAGTAAATGGTCATTGAAAATAAGCATTTAGACCTGTAGTGAAAACGCTTATCCAAGTGAAAACAAATGTTTTATCTTGTTTGCATAGTGGATGTAGTGGAGAGCTTCTACTCTCGTGTCAAAAATGTGTTTTCTGTGGCTCGGCAACGAAAAGAGAAATTACATCCACCTGACAATGATTATAAACGACATCGTAAGTGAAGGTCTGCGAACGATATTCAGACAAGAATGGGACAGGCGTTACCAGGCAATACTTGGTCCATGGGATGACACTCGGACAATTGGTCAGCAGTTTTATAATCTTGAAAAGAAAAGGCCACACAACACAGAACATCTGTCTAGATTTAAAAGTGGAAATATAAACAAATGGAACTGTACCGTCCTGTTTGATGCAATTCTTTATTCTGAGTCGATTGGAAAAACTAGTGTAAACCCTGATGTCCGGAGAGAAGTTGACAACTTGAGGTGCCTAACAAACACGGTCAGTCGTGTTCCACGATGTCGCTTTTCGGAGGACGAGTTTGAAGATGCAAGGGAAAAGGTCCTCAATTCCTTCTATAATCTCGGACTTCAAATTCAAGCAGAAAAGATATCTAACATCAAGATCGAGAAAAGGTTTCAACCTGGGAAACATAAATTTTTATTTTTCTTGATAATTTTTGCAGCTTTTTTGTTATTTTACAAACTGTATAACACTGAACGTCATATATTCAAAGTTCTTCCACCTCGACCACCCCACGAAGTCGTCAGTCGTAATGATCTGGTCTCAAAAGTGGTCAATGATTTACACAATCTCCGTAGCAGCGTTAATGGCGAGCTTACCTATTTCTACATTTCCGGCAATCCTGGTTGTGGCAAGTCGCAGTTAGCTAGACAAATCGGTGAAAGTTATTACAACGAAGAGATAAAAGATCAAAGTGTCTCCATTTTTGTCATGACGTTAAATGCTAAAAATCTGATTACTCTTCTAGAATCATATGAAGATTTTGCTCGGCGTCTGTACTGCACAGAGAATGTCGTGACAACCATTGTAAGCTCTATGCAAACAACCGAAGTTAAGATTCGACATCTGAGAACGCAGATTGCCTCTAGAATCAAGAACTACAAATCCTGGCTTGTTATCGTCGATAACGTCGACAACTTAAACCTTGTGTCCCCGCTTCTACCTCAGATAAGAAATGAAGAGTGGAAGGGTGGCCAGATATTAATCACAACACAAGACAGTACCGTCGTTCCTCCAGACAGTTCATTCCATAGCCATATCTCTGTAAGTAAAGGTATGGGACCCATTGAGTGTTGTCATCTGCTAGGTGCACTTTCCGGAACTGGTGATCGTCCAACGTTGACTGATGTAGCAAGGCAATTAGATTTCCAACCTCTTGCATTGGCTGCCGCTGCAGTCTACGTAAAACTAGTAAGAGACAATAACGTGTCACCTCAATTGTCCTGGAAAGACTATTTACAAAAACTGGATGAAGGAAAGGGAGAGAAAACTGAAAAGTTACTTAGTGAGATTAATCCTACCTATTCACAAACCATGAGGGCTGCTGTACTACTTGCTGTACAAAAAGCTGCGGAGGCTAACGTAGCTTTGAGTCATGCATTCGACTTCCTGTCGTTAGCATCCCATGAATCTTTGCCGCTTAGGATTGTAATCAATTACGTACTTCTTGTAGACAAGGATCAAGATAAAGGGGAAGTTGGTGTTAAGATTCGAAGAAGTTCTTTAATTATTTCGGAAGACAACGAAATTAGTTCCATTCGCCTACACCGGGTTGTTGCAGATGCCATCAGAGTATGTGTTAATAAAGGATATAGGAGAAATAATTTGAGTAGATTTCACGCAGCAGCTAAATCATTTTATACTTTCAATTACATCGACCACGATCAATTATTAATTCCACATTTAAAAATATTTTATGGTGCCATGACTGACATGTTTCCAAACAACACGATATTGCATGCAGTGAAGCCGAGACTTGAAATTCCGAAAATATTTAGATACTTTGGTTCTGTCCTACTCAACTACGGAGAGTTCGTTGCAGCAAAGCAGTATTATGAACGTGCCCTAGACATTGATACCAAACATTTAGGATCTAATCATGTAGACGTTGCAATTTCTTACAACAATCTAGGCATAGTATACCAAGAATTGGGTGAACTGCAGCAAGCCAAGCACCATTGTGAACGTGCCCTTCGCATTCGTATAGAACTGCTTGGATATAACCATATTGATGTTGCTGTATCTTACAACACCTTGGGTGGTATACACCTCGACCTGCGTGACCTGCAGCAAGCCAAGGATTACCATGAACGTGCCCTAGGCATTTGCATCGAAAAGCTTGGACCCAACCACGATCATGTTGCAACTTCTCACCACCACTTGGGCTTAGTACACCAAAGGTTGGGTGACTTGCTGCGTGCCAAGCAGTATTGTAAACGTGCCCTCGATAATCGTATCGAACGATTGGGATCTAATCATGTTGATGTTGCAACTTCTTACAATAGCTTGGGCAGTATATACCTAGACATGCGTGACCTGCAGCAATCCAAGCAGTATCATGAAAGTGCCCTAGACATTTTTATCAAACTGTTAGGATCTAATCATGTTGATGTTGCAGCTTCTTACAGCTACCTGGGTAATGTACACCAACACTTGGGTGACTTGCAACAAGCCAAGCAGTATCATGAACTTGCTCTTGATATTCGTATCAAACATTTAGGGCCTAACCATATTCGTGTTGCAGCTTCTTACAACTACCTGGGTGATGTACACCAAGATCTGGATGACCTGCAGCAAGCCAAGGAGTATCATGAAAGTGCCCTAGACATTTTTAAGAAACAGTTAGGATCTAATCATGTTGATGTTGCCGCTTCTTACAACAACCTGGGCTCTGTACACCGAGACCTGGGTGACTTACAGCAAGCCAAACAGTATCATGAAAGTGCTCTAGACATTTTTAAGAAACAGTTAGGATCTAACCATGTTGATGTTGCAGTTTCTTACAATAATCTGGGCATTGTACACCACGACCTGGGTGACCTGCAGAAAGCCAAACAGTATTATGAACGTGCCGTAGACATTGAAATCAAACAGTTAGGATCTAATTATGTTGATGTTGCAACTTCTTACAACAACCTGGGCTCTGTACACCGAGACCTGGGCAACCTGCTGCAAGCCAAGGAGTATTATGAACGTGCCCTTGACATTCGTGTCAAACAGACAAGAGTTAACCAAGTTCATCTTGCAACTTCTTACAACAACCTGGCCGGTGCTTACCATGACCTAGGTGATTTGAAGCAAGCCAAGTGGTATTTTGAACGTGCTCTGAATATTTATATCAACCAGATAGAACCTAACCATGTTCATGTTGCAGCTTCTTACGACAATCTGGGTACTGTTCACCAAGATCTGGGTGACCTGCAGCAAGCCAAACAGTATTATAAACGTGCCCTAGAAATTCGTATGAAAAAGCTAGGATCTACTCATGTTGAAGTTGCAGGCTCTTATTTTAATTTGGGCTGTGTACATCAACACCTGGGGGACCTGCAGCAAGCCAAGCTGTATCATGAACGTGCCCTAGACATTTATATCAAGCAGTTAGGATCTAACCATATTAATGTTGCAACTTCTTACCAAAACTTGGGCACTGTACACAGACTCCAGGGTGACCTGCAGCAAGCCAAACAATATTACGAACGTGCCCTGGAAATTCGTGTCAAATAGTTAGGATCTAACCAGCCAATGATATAAAAATAGGATACAGCTAAAACACTGTTAAATAACGTAAAATGTTCGAAGGTCGGTAACTGCACCCCATGACTGATTGCAAAGAACTCTCCTTTCTTGCGATCAATCACGGCAATTAACAACCTTAGGACTTTTTACGATCTAACCACGTTGATATTGCAGGCTTTTACCTCCTCGTGGGCGATGTGTATCAACCCCTTGGCGACCTGCCGCAAGTCAAGCAGTATATTTATGAACACGCCTTAGACGTTAATATCAAGCACTTAGGATTTAACCACGTTAATGTTTCAATTTATTACCTCAGTTTGGGCACTGTACACCGAGTCCTCGGTGGCCTTCAGCAAGCCAAACAATATTACGAAGGTGCCCTAGATATTCGTATCAAACAGGATCTATAACCATGTTGATGTTGCAACTTCTCACAACAACCCAGGCAATGTACACCAAGACCTGGATGACCTGTAACAATTCAAGTAGTCTTATGAATGCGCTACTAACATTCGTATCAAGGAATTAGGATCCAACCATGTTGATATGGCAACTTCTTACCACAACGTAGGCTTTTTACACCAACACCTGGGTGAACTAAAGCATACCAATCCGAATAATAGACGTGCTCTAGGCATTCGCATCAAATAGTTTCAGGATCTAACCGCAACTTGTCATGAGAATTTTACAAGCTAGTACGTGTGTTCTCCAGACCATTATGATTTTCTGCGTCGAAATTATGACGCCGCCGTCGTTCCAGCCATACAAAACGGCTGCTTCCTTGGTCGAAGCCTTTGTCGAATTAAGATTGGATTCGGAATATGCAATCAGAAAACATGGCGCGGAGGTCCAGTGTAGATGGCTTCGATAAAACAGCGGCGTTCTTGAGGTTATACACTATCTAAAATATAGAAAACAAGCTACTCGACTTTCGAGTGAAGGCCCTTCGTCCGGAGATTAGGACGAAGGGCCTTCGCTCGAAACGTCGAGAAGCTTGTTTTCTATATTTTAGATAGTGTATAACCTCAAGAACGCCGCTGTTTTAGTCAGAAAACATGTTTGTGGGATGGATAAACTAGTACGATTTGCCTTAGCAAGGAAGAGTAAATCTCACGTGGTCCGATGGAAACACTCATTTCCCATTCAGTTGTAATTGTATTATTGTTGTAACTTAGTTGTGATAATTATAGCAATTGATGACAGAGTGGGAGTCAAGTCTATTTCAATGTCAAATGTGGACAGAATTCGAACATTTACAACTAAACGAAAACCACAACCTTAAAGAAATAACAGGGATATGCAAAGCTATCCTTACATGATTGATCCAGGACGTTTTTAAGGGAGAAGTAAGGAGTGGCAGAATCCTCGTCCGCAAGCTCATAACATTGGTTTTATATTGTCCCCCAAGTTTTAAATTTATATATTCTGCAATGATGCAACGTAGAAAGAGAGGGTTTTGTTTAGCCACCAAACTTTTTAAAAGCGATATTAATTATTTTTAACAAAAGTATTGTTCAATGTAAATGAGGCCAATTAGTAATATGCTCTTCAAGTCTTTCATGATTATGTTTGTAAAAATTTTAATGGTCTTAATACCCACAAGTAATTGTTTTCAATTCTAGGTCTGCTATTGATACTTGTAACATAGTTTGAATTATTAACCTCTATTTTTACAGTCCTCATCATATTTTGATAACAGGGGTTCTATTCATAAGAGAATCTATTGTACAGTAATTTCTGGTGATACTGTTCAGTCAGCATGACACGAAATGCAGGCATTTGTTGCCAGATACTTGTATTTAACATATAGGGACAGGTATATATCAGGTAAAAATTAGTAAACAAAATTTGCACAATGTAAGTTGGACACTTGTTTCGCAATAATTGGACCGAAAAAAATAAAGATTAGTAAAGTTGGCTAATAAATGACTTTATTGATAGTTTAATGTACGTTCTACTTCAGAATCATCCTCAGGGTATTATGAAACGAAAACTTCACAATTAACCTACACTGCCGGAGTCAACTGAAAAATGTTGACTGTCGGGATTTGAAAATTTGGGATTAGAAAAAATGTCGGGATTTGAGCGGGATTGGTTCAAATCCCGCTCGAGTCAACATTTTTCAGTTGACTTCGGTAGTGTAGGTTAATTGTGAAGTATCGTTTCATAATACCCTGACGATGATTCTGAAATAGAATTGAAATACTGCACATCCATCCTCATGGATAGCGTTAAGTTGTCACGAGAATATCTCGTGCACTTAAATTGGATAAAAACTCGCCTCCAATCCCTGTGAACTCGATAGCTCAACAGGTAGAGCGGCTGACCGGTATCCCGAAGGTGTGAGTTCAAATCCTGCTCGAGTCAACATTTTTCAGTTGACATTGGCAATGTAGGTTAATTGTGGAGTTTTCGTCTTAATGTACTTTACTACGGGATGTTTCACTAATTATTTGTATTTTTACTCGCCCTACTGCTTCGCCAAAATGCGGCATGACAGGTAAAATATCGAGCCGTACCATTCGCTGAACTGTCTTATAAAGTGCATTTATTGATTGGGTTTTGAATTTCTGCCATTTTTCAAGTTCTGCAGATAGTCTATTATTTCTATCATTTAACAAAGTCTTCTCTTAGTGCTTGAGGCAAAGGCCATATGACGTTCTTGAAACTGGGTGAACTAAATTCTGCGAAATAAGTTCATGATAAGATCGATTTTGTTTTAATTAAGTCCGACTGATTGTATTTAAACCGACCAAGACATTTATTCCGTATTGATGTCTATTGAAAGAACTTCCAAAGATCATCTCGGGGTCAATCGACGATGTTTTCATAAGTCGAACTAAATGGACTTGGGTCTGAGTTTGTAATTAGAGTCAAGAACTATAGACATCAGATCTGTCTTGGCAGATAATCTGCCGGGAAAACTGAACAATGTGGGGATAGAGACTGTCGGTTCAAGATACTACACCGTTTACTGTTCATTACCAGAAAGCATACTATCAGTAATGCTAACCTCAAACTCATTAAAGCAAAAATACATTAAATTATTCAATTGACCTTCACTACGCTAGGTACGCAACCATTTGCATCGAAGGGCATTCTATAGCGACAATTTTATTATCTCATTTCTTCGAGAGAAGGAAGACATCATCAAGAAGGCAGGGCACATTTTTTAATTGCTAATGTCAAGTAGACCTGTCTCTTCTAATTCTTGTAGTTTTGGGCCAAAGAGGCAAAGACATTAGTCGAGTTTGCATTTAGATCATTATTAAACCCTTCTATCTATTATCTTCGGGCACCAAACTGGTTATTTACATGTCTTTAAACTGATTTATTCTAAACTACTTTATTCATCTTTTGTCTTAATTAAATATGTACACGATACCCCTGTGCGACTGCACTCGTCGAAGTTGCAGTTGGCATGAGGAATTTCTACCTCTGGTTTGATAATACAACGCCAGCTACAACTCTAGTTCATTGTTCACTATTACCCTTTGAGTATTTCACACATTCGAAGGAGGAAAAAGACCAAAGCCATGAAGCTCAAGTAAAAATTGGCGATCTTGGTGCTCTTTGGCCGCTAGCTCCCATTCTCTTTGAACCAGATATTGTTTTTCAATTGATTTTAAGACAGACGGTGCACTATAGAATCATTACAAGAAACCATAGGTAAATTTGCAAATCATACTTTCATATGGCGAAATTACCGTTCTTTTGTTGTATGAAATTGACAAAAACAGAACATCATTCATGGTTCCATATAATAGTAAATAGTATAAGTTTTGTTTATAATAAAATCATATTTTATACACTGGCTCATTGTTTCATATCATTTACTATAAATAATTTTTGGACACATGACATTCCATATTCATTGCTAAACTTTACGAGATGTCAACCATTTGAAAAAGACAAATGGGTATACCTAGTAAACCGAGAGCTATGCACCAAACCAAATACGAACCTCTGTCACTTAATCACTGATGGTTATGCATGAAAAACGTAACATGCTCGCTTCGATTGAACGATAATCGATTGAACATGTGAGTTATGCTTCGATTGAACGTGTGAGTTATGGTGAATTTAAAGTTCGTCTCCATGGCGATCGGTGTAGAAATGCTGACCACACTTTGTACAGTAAAGATCTTGCATCTTTGTTACGCCGTCTGCAAAACTTATTTGAACTGGTGTATCCACTCGCCTGATATCGTGCTTTCCATGGGGGCACGGCGTAATTTCTTCCACCCTGTACTCCTCCTGACTGACCTGAATAATCCTGCTGGCGGTTTGAATAAACTTTTTGTATCTCTCGGAAATCTTTACTTTCTTTGGACCGAGTACTTTAACAACGGTTTTAAATGGTTTAAAAACCACCTTCTTGAGATTCTTTCCGACTTTTTTAGCTTCCCGATTTAAATTTTTAATCACTCTTTTTACCTCCTTGAAGACCTTCTTAATAAGACCATCTGATCCCACTGCCATTAAAACTACGAGAAAAGTTACACACAAACTAAGGCGACCCATGACCAATCTTTCGACGCCGTTCCTGATATTCTAAAAGGTTGGCTACTGTGTGGCTCCAATTTCTAGAAACAAGCATTAAATGCAAAACAAATTAAAACTTGAGTACTTACATGGAGCTGTGACGATAAATGATTAATTGGGAATTATTCAAATGCATTGGAGGACCTCTTATACATTCAGAAAATAAAAGCCCAGCTCAATATCTTAAGGTGGAGACCCATGAATAAATAAGGCCAACGATGAGTTTGAATAAAATTTTACGTTTCGTTGGTCTTCAGAGTGGAACAACATCTTTCCACTCTGAAGATGTTGCATGTGGCAACGGAACGTCAGTAAAATTTATTCAAACTTACCGTTTGCCTCATTTATTCTTGGGTTTCCACATTAAGATATTGAGCTACGCTCTTATTTTCTTACTACGACTACGTTTTCCACCCGGAAAATCTATAGCTACCTCTTATACAGTATGTACAGACAATGGATTTGTCGTTAACACACCGATGTGTTTTAGCAGATGAATTGTTTGCTATATTTGCTTCAGTGCGTGGTTGATCGGTTCAAGTGAATAGGTGAGTTACTTGGTTTGCTTGATTTTGCATGTTTCACAGGACGATTTATTTGATCTGTTTGTCTCAGCGGGGAACTAATTGGTTTACTTAGACATTGGGTCCACATGCGAACCATTTGATATATTTGCCTTAAGATACAGACAAGTTCCTTGCTTTCGTCTTCTTGACGAGAGACTTACTTTATTTGTTTTTTTAAACTGCTTGAGCCACAGTAAGAATAATCCTCAGTATATATACTACGTCATCCAGCATGCGTTTTTCGTTTGTTATTGCCTGAACAGGTGAATTAGTAGATGAGTTCACCGGATTCAAACCAAATGACTTAGTGATGAGTTGTTTATGTAGAACTTGATATCGGGTTACCAATGAACTCTTGAGTACATTAGACCAGTGAGTAGGTTATCCACGAACAAAGTTTCATCGGAAATTAAGTGAGCGTCAAGTGGCTGAAAGAACAAGTCTTCTTGGAATAAAATTTAATCGACTGTAGGTCGGACAACAGCACTCCTTACCCCCAAAGGCCGTGAATACACGCTGTGTCTTCCCCCAGTTCGAATCTTGAACGTTAATGACTCTGATTAATATTGCCACGTGGTTTTTAAAGTAAAACCTGAGGTTTTATTAAATAACTCACCACTTTATCGGTTGATCTACGCTCGACAACTTCCCGTGTGTCGAAAAGCCAACAAACATGGAAACGACGTACTTCATGTATGCCATTTGCTATATTTTGACGTGGCCTGAATCTAGGGGAGCGTTTGTCGCTACATTTAATATTACCGAATTTTCTATGTTCAGCCAACGTACGCGTAATTATAGGACACGTCCAACTGTTCATGTTTACGATCTTCAAGCCCAGGAACCCCTCAGAACGCATTGTTATTGACCATTAAAGTCATAAATGCGTCCATTTTAACTCCCCAGTTAACTCTAGGCTTGAAAAGTCCAATAACAGTTTTCTATAATGGATTAAAACAAGTAAATCTTTCCTCTGGGATTTCACTAACAGATAAACGCTTTACCTGCTATAGTTGCCATTCGGCCACTTATTTATTTTACTCTGACTAACGCCAGAAGATTTCACTTGCAAATAGGAGACAGGTGTCTTGGAAAGGTGTAAAGGGTTCACAATATGAACATCTCAAATTTAGTGGCGGCCTGGATACCGTCACGAAAATTTTACATACCATTTCACATGTAAAATTTTCATTTTACATTAAATAGGAATCTTTTCTGATATGAAATACCTAAATTATATGTGAAATGAGCTGGTTCAAAATTTCTCATATCAAATCCTGGTTTACGATGCATGTATTTCACAAATGAAATGGAACATTCACATATGAAATTTTCATTTCATATATGGAATTGAAACAGTTCACATGTGAAATATTAATTTCATATGCGAGATTGAGTGTGAAATTTTTGCAAGGGCAAACTTAGCAGTATCGTCTTTCTATACACATATAAGATCACCCAATGCCAAAATTAAAGTACGTACGATAACTAGACATCAAGCAAAACATATCCTTCATTTCCAAATGTATCTGTTGGAATTTCTAGTCATGCTTTCGTAACCGCTAGCCTGACTGCTAAAACCTTTAACTGTAGCATTTTTTATGGCTTGATGTCTGAATATCATGGAAAATTTTAAATTTGCATAGCATGACCAGTTGCTATGCTTAGGTTTGCAACTGTTCATATTTCTTAATTGGCTCCGATACCATTAGGAGTACCGAGCAGGTGCAAGCTTTGGATTATCTGTGAATTTTAGGAAGTGACCGAGAAACGATACAAATATTGGGGATGGGAGGTTGAAGTCGAAATCCTTTGCAGCTGAGATGGAAATTTACTGGATGTCCGCTAACCATTCTGGCGCCATCAGTGGAGTTGAAATGTCTCAACTTAATAACTGCAAAGATCACACATCAATGGATTATTGCCAGTGCTTCATCAAAGAATGACCAATTATAAGCATTTGGGGTTGTGCCGGATAAAAATTGCAAGATATATTTTTATATTTATACAAAATATATTTTATATGTGATTACTTCGTCGTGGTTAATATGAAGTCTTGGATAAACAATGATAATGAACGGTAACGCCCCCTGATTCGTTACATTTCGGCCAGCAGTTTTACTGGCTTATGATAGTCTAGCGCCCACTTTTTTTGTGCTTTCTGGGGTTTTTTTAAATTGTCCTTCGAATTATCCCAGACTCGGTAAGGACATTTAGTATTCATATTCGCTTTTATTCGATACTTTGAGTTGGTTTATCCGATCAAGTTCCATCAGTCGTAAGTTTTGCTTGTTTATCTGTTTTATTTGTTCGATATCTCTTGTTTCTCAAGTCTTTAGTAGTCTTATTCTGTGTAATGAGTAATTTGTGTAGTTTGACAATCAAGGTGAAACATTGAAACCACGAATTGTTGTCACTCTTGGACCACTGGAAAACTGCCCAGTGAACCTACTTCTCCAGCAGAATTCAGCACCTTCTTTATTGTGAGAGACTGCGGCAACTCTATTTTAGTATAGGAAGGTATACTTGATAATGGTTAGCAAGGATTTCTAGTGTAAGAGAAAAAGTTCCCAGCTGTCAGCCAGTTCAGGCAGTCCACCATAGCTTCAGGTAACTTCAGTCATTTGATAATTCGCCGAATTTGATATCTCATCTAAATCTACACCCTTACAAAAATTTCTCCTGCCATTTGAGGTACGGAAATAGTGTTTCGTATGAGAAAATGGTTCCATATATGAAATGAAGACATATGTGAAATTAGTTTTCATACGTAAATCAAAGGTGGAGGCAGTGCCTAAAAAGTATGGGGGGGGGGGATGGCACTAGGATGTAACCCACCACCAAAGGTAAATAATGTGAAAGAGGGTTTTGCAGGGTATCTTTCTAACAAATCTTATAACCATGAACATTTTGTATTATGTCCACAGTTGTCTCACTACAGTTTTGGTTTTCTTTATAAATTATCACAGTTTCATCTGCCACTTTTTCAACTTGATTTTACTTTAATTTCCTCCAGATGTCAAGATTCACTAACAATTAAAGTACAAATGTTGCATTTTTCAACAGAAATGGGGGCCTCTGCCCCCAGCTTTAAAAGTTCAAGGGCTCAAGTCCCCCTTGCCCCCTATATCTCTGGCCCTGGGAATCTGTTGCATTTGTTAAGTACTTGTTTGATATAGCAACATTTTATATGTGAAATTTTGAACTGAGCTATTTCACTTGTGAATTAGGTATGCCATGTGAGAAGACACTCTCATTTCACATGTGAAATGAAAATTATATTTTTGAAAATGCACCAATTCCATAATATTTTTCTTATGTAGAATTGCATGACCTTCTCTTAAGGTGGTATGGTACTCTTGAAAATAAAATTTTTTAATTTGAGTTTTTCTCAACATATTTCTGGTGCAACAGATAGGAAATGAGTTACTGATGCAAAATCAGCCACTTATGAGCATGTTGTTTCCATGGTAGCCGAGATACTACCCCTATGGTGAGATTTAGGGCACTTATGCCAAAAATTATAGGGACTAAAGTAAAGACTAGACAAATACAAAACTAAGTTTAAGAGAGCCTCAATACATGTACCCATGATATGAACCTAAAAAAAGAAGTGATTAGAAGCTTAAGTTGTGAAATTTTAATTTATTTGTAACTGCTTCAAAATACAGTTTGATACAACAAATATAGTGATTGTTGTTTTTAAAAACTATTTCTTATATGGGTGATTGTTGAGGTTCACATCATAGACCTATTTGTTGTTGACAAATGCTGAAAATTTGACACCAATTGGACAAATATTAAATGCAGGAGAGTTTTTGGCATCGAGCAAGACAACAAACTGAGAAAATTAAGTTTAAAGTTTTCAAACAAATTTTTAAAAGGATCAACGATACATTACAGACCAAATAAAGTCAAAAAACTGTTAAAATGATCCTGTTGAATAGGTTTCCCCTTCTCTCTCCTGGTTCTTGTCTCCTTGCCTCTTCCTTTTTCCTCCGAGGAACTTCCTGGGTGTTTTTACAACATCTGATGGATTATAGTTCGCTCAGCTTACACGAAGGGAATCTGTTTGTTGAAGTCCAGCAAGACAAAATGCTCCTGGATTCATTCCCAGCCCTTCCAAAATCTCAACAGTAGCCCTTCCACTAATGTTAAAGTGGGCCACAGCATCATACACTCCTAGCTAAAAAACATTGGCTCCGACAAACTCCGACAAACGACCGCTTGTCAGTGGAAGCACAATGAAAGAGAGAAGCAAGGATATTGCTTTTCATTTCAGCAAGGTTTCCAGTGCTGCTTCTTATGGCAATGCCATAATAATTTTGAAAGTGTTTCCGTGCTCGTCTCATGCATGAATGGAGCTGCTTTTCATTTTTTAAAATTACTCATCCAACTATACTTTCAATTCGCTCCGACATCTCAGTCAATTTCGGAACAGACCGATTTCTCCGCCTTCGCCCCGCCCTTTACAATCGTGTAAACAAACGCACTGATTCGCTTATTGTGGAGGTGTGCACGATGGCATGCAGTGATCACGCATAACACGCCCTTGTGTACATGGATGGCATAGCCTTATCACGCTATAGCCATGTTATGCCTCTATTGCATTGTGGGTAATTCTGTATATCTTCAACAGCACCCACCTTCCCCCTTTCATATAATATATCTTATATTAAGTCGAATTCGGGCTCGAAACCACAAAGCCAAACATATCCAAGGCGAGAGACTCTAGTACATATCTAAAAGATATGCCACTCTAAATTTTTCAAAAAATTTTTTCACCCACCTACAGCCCTAAACCTATTACGACTCTCAGTCGCGCCTCTGCCGAGAACGGCCACGTCGGGAGCAAATTCTCGACGAATAAAGGTACCTCTCCATTCTTTGAAAGGCTTCTGGCAGATTGGCCATCCTCGGACTTTACATGATGTCCCTTAGGCCAGCTGCGACTGTTATGCAGGAGCCGAAATTCATGCTTGACCAACCAGCCACAAATCCTGCGACTGACCGCCATTACCAACGTCTCTCGCAAAGAAAACAATCCAATGCGCGCCAAAATCACAGCCTACCGCTGGTCACCTCACGTTAATACACAGTAAAATGGATTTAAATCTTACAATAAGGAGGGAGGGGTGATTAAAAATCATTGTAGAAACAGTCCAGTAATAACAATTTGACAATAACAATTCGTTGCTATGGCGGTTGCTAATGGACAATTAAAGGGATAGGCAATTTCTTTTCAATATTTAATCCTTTTGCGTTGTCGAAATCAAGAAAATAGCAACGAGGAATGAAAAAGTAATGTTTAATAATGTTAAATTTCATAATTCCAAAAAATCGAGTTTTTGAAATGTTAAGAGTACCATATCACCTTAAAGGTAGAATAGAGACAAAAAAAAAATACCTGAAGTCTTGCATGGAAAATGAGAAGTAAAATTTCCAAATAGAACTTAAAAACTTGAAAAAAGTTGTGTAGGATAACAATTTTTTCCTAAGGTCTAAACTTTTTTGTGGCCCAACGATAATATCTCAGCAACCCCAACATATAATGCTTGGAAGGACTTAGACCAACAAAACTACATACTATACCCCTAAATTTTAATTTTAGATTTTGAATTTGTATGAGAAATGATGTTAAGTTTGTGACTGTTTAAATTGATAATGACAGCTCTTTATTTTCATTTGAAAAATAAACGTTTTAAATTTTATTGTTTCCATATTTAATTGTATATCAATTGGTTAATAAAGCTAAATGGCCGGTTTCCCTTATTACGTCAGATGAATACAACTACCAGAATACTTGGCGGTGTTTTCATTTTCATGCAAACATTGAATTTACGGGCAAGATTTCGAAAAGCACTCTGGTAGATGTATTCAGGAGATGTATAAGGGGAACCGGCTGTTTGTACAACAATTTGTGGTACTAAAATAAACGAAAATCTAACTAACCTATCTATAAAATCTATAAAATCTACCTATCGAGAACGCTTATGCGTAATTTAAAAGAGATCTATCGCGAAATAGTTTCTTCAAACTTGCAGTGTTGCGTTATCGTCATTGATGAAATGTCATGAATGACGCAAATTCAATAAATCAGTTTATTCTCTTATACGTAAGGTCGCATTCCGATTAATAACCTAAAAATCATTACCTTTGCATCTTACGGTCATCTAGTGAGGTACACCCGAATCGTTGAAGTGACTGAATCGACTTTCACACAGAAAACTAGATAGTACTCTGAAGACCTTTAAAAATACACTAAATTTGATTGTTCGATAAAGAACTAGAATCGTCACTTCAAGCACAGTCCAAACGAATTCTTGTTACAATTTCAGAAATCTAAGTTTCCAAAAAATTGTTGCAGCTTTTGGAAATGTAGATGCTGTTCGCAAGCATCTCTAAGCGGTGCATGGAAATTCCAGTCTGTACCTACTAGTTGAAATCTTTGAGATATTAAGGAAGGTATGACCGCCAAAAAATGTTATTCACGTCTCAGCAACATATTCGGAATTAATGTTATTCTTTCGGCGTGTGAGTCCCACTGGTTTTATGAATCACATTGAGCAAAAACACTAAGGAAAACGCTTTTCCATGTTACACTCAGTCACGTGAATTAAAAGAACCGAAAACGATGGCGGCTTTGCCCAAGAAGCTTTGCAAACTTTAATTGGCTCAAAAAGCAGGTGATAAATGTTTAACATGTTAAAACAAACTAAGTTGGTAGGAGTTTATTTTCACTAAATTTAATCGTTTTGGAGCACTATCTTCCAATATTGTGGCAAGAAACAACAGTTACCCAAAGCAAAGTGTGATGGTGGAATTAATGGTCGCCATCTTTTTTGGTTAAGCTCATTATACCAAGACCTCTCACTTTTTTTTATTAAATAATAAATTATACCTTAATAAATATAATCGAACATTTACCGTTAACGTCATTAACTAGGGCTTTTTTTAACAAACATGATTGATCTCTGTCCAGCCGTCGTTTTGCGTCCCAGTTTGGGCGTTCCAAAGTTATCTTTCCTATTGCTAAAACCAAGGTACCAAGTATGGTTAGAAACCGACCGGAAGGTAACGTAGTTTTTTCTGTTTATTGCTTCTTTGAAGAGGCAGTCGGGGGCGTATGAGGCCTAAAGTGAACAATAGAAGATTGAATGACAATGACTTCGGACATTAAAATATATTATACCCCAGAAAGCTCGAAATGAGAATAAATGTCAATCAAAAGCTAGGAAGATTGTACTCCAAACAGCTAATTAATCAAGGAGTAGTTTATATTAGTCTAGTTTTCCCTTTATCGGAGGACATGTTTTCCGTTGATTTGCCATGTGAAAGCAATCTATTTTTCTGAATAACGGGAGACCCTGACAAGGTTGGCTTTTATGAATAATCCTTAATCAGCTACAGGTACTTATCAATAATCGACCAAAATATATTCATGTACGGATTACCCATCCGCCCACCGGACTAACGAACAAACTAGCGAAAGAAACAACCAGCTGAACAAACAATTACATAATGATTTTTGAAATCTTTAAAACAAGATATCTCTGGAAATTTTTATCTGTAAACCTCGTGATGTACCTCTCTTCAATTCTCTTGATATGGTGGACTTATCAATTAAAAAATTGACGTGGCAAGAGCTTTGATAATGTTACAAACAGTGTGTTGGGAATATCAGCGACGTAGACGTGGTTACATATAGAAGTAAGCGAAATGAAAGGTGTGGCTGACAATTTACTTCCCAAGATGTCTCTTCATCGACTTAACTCATCGGTCTAAATTCTCTCTGCAGTCACCAATAGCTAACCAACTAAGCTAACAAAACGTCAACAAACTCATGAATCATGTAACCTCGTGACTGACCAGTAACTGCCCAACCCTGCAACATCTAACGAACAAACGAATGAACGAACGAACTAAAGAACGAACGAACGAACGAACGAACGAACGAAAGAATGAACGAACTAAAAAACGAACGAACGAAAAAACGAACGGCCGAACGAAAGAACGAACTAAAGAACGAACGAACGAAAAAACGAACGAGAAAACGAACTAACGAAAAAACGAACGAACAAAAGAATGAACGAACTAAAGAACGAACGAACGATAGGACGAACTAGTGAACAAATGAACGAACGAAAGAAAGAAAGAACGAACGAGCCAATTGACTAGCCAACCCGATGACCAATAAGCGGGCGAAGCAGTCAGCTAACTTACCAAATAATTCGACTCGTCGATTCCCATTGAAAACCAACCATCCTAACAGTCAGACTCTTAATCTTTTATTTCTGAGTTGTCTTATTCAAATATTTTTATTGTAGTGTTACTCACCCAAATTTGAACAACACTGTTCTTATCAAAACAGACATATCCTCTATTAGTCTTGCTTTTTATCGCAACTTTTCCTGATGCATGTGATTCAATCACAATTAATGCTGTTAAAAAAATAAGAGAAGTTCGCTAGCTTCGTTAGAAGGTCAGTAATGGTTGATGAGAAAAACGTTAAGGGAAATTCTGAACGGGACGCGTCTTTTAGAGTTCTGAAGACCGGATTGATTTTCTCGTCTAAGATGTTGTACCGCGGAAAATATTACTTGACAAACCTTCGTCAGATAACGTATGAAGGGATTAATTCTCGAGGCCATTCAAAAAAAAAGAAAAGATAAGAACACAGAAGAACAGTACACGCTGTGAAGAACAGTACGCGCTGAAGAGCAGTACACGTTGTGTCGGATCCAAAACACATGCTCCTGGTTTATATCCGAACGCAGTTCACAGTATTTTACGTGTCTTTAACTTTATCCGGCCACTTCAGTTTTTAAAAACCAATTTTGAGTAAGAGCAGATAGATTTTGTTCAGCTGCCATTAATATTACCTTGAAGCTGAAGAGCATTAACTCTGTCCCGGCTAGATCAGCATTCTATTATTTAACTCTGACTAACGCCAAATGATTTTACTCGTCAAACTGAAACATCCTGCCTGAAAAGGCTTAAACCAAAATTCTTGTTACTCGTTGTACGGGGGCAAATTGAATCAAATTCTGTTCAGAAAAAAGTGAAATAAATAAACCAGGATTGAACTGCAAATGCCTTCGAGAAACATCCTTTTAGGTAGGTCCTTCCATAAAATCATTCTGCATTTTGGCAGTCTGAGCACATATCTGTGTATGTGATCATGAGGACGTAACACTTAGTTCATATCTTTACGTTTTGCCGCAACCGCTATTTTGGGGTGAAGCTAATAGCTCTTGGTATTCTTGTCAGTGTCAACACATTTTCGCATATTAACTAATGTAAACTATTGTTAAACTCATTTGGAATGCATCACTCTTGGCATATCAAAAATTGTGTTTTCCATCGCTTAAGCAATGCGGGCAATTGTCAGCTTACTTTGGCCGTATTAATTTTAGGTTAAGCTTGTGTCATGGACTTGGAGTTTTTCTCTTCCCCGGGAGAGCTGAAACCGAAAGCGGAAATGTCTAAGTCCAAGAATGGTGAATGATTTGTCGCTAAGATTTCAAATTTCGGTCTTGGATTTAGCTCATTTTCTCAGTTGCATCATGGGTACTATTGGCTTTAAGAAATATAAGGCTTTGACGGTTATATTACCCTTAACAGCACGTCAGTAACCGTACCATTCGTGAATCACGTATCGATTAATGTAAAATCCCAGAGGGATAAGCACCCCCCCAAACTATTTCTGAAGGGGCTGAAACCCCTTAGCCCCCTATACTCTACGGCTGGCTTGTGTACTCCTCGTAATCCAAGCTTGAGATAGAATGCTCTCGATCTTGGTTATCTGATGCAGGCCCCATGCATTTATGGATCCTATAAGGGAATACGATGACGCATTTCTTGCATTTAAATAAGGTTTTGTCCTCCTGATGGCAAGATGACAAGCCGATGCCCACCAAGAAATGTTTTTATACATTCTGTAAATGCTCTTGAATTCAAACATTCCAATCCGATTGGACGAAAGTGTTCCAAAGTACAGATTTTTGCATTCTAAAACTGGATTTATGAACACTAGAGTAGGGGTGCCATTACTGTTACACGAAACGCGCTCTAACCATTGGCGACCGAGACTCTGTTTAAAGTTCCTTTTGTTGAGAGGAGAGGTTGTGGGTTACACCGTGTGTTATATTTTACTCCGAGCGTTCGGTTCAATATTATCTAGCACTTAGAAACAAATTTTTCAGGACTCTAGGTTGACAAACAATTGTATATATACTGACTGTCTCAAATCCCACCCCAAATATGCATGACAGAAAAGCACGATTTGATTAAGTCGACCCAAGCTAGTTGTGGGCATGATTTGGTTTCAGACAAATTGCGTCAAAGGGAAAAACAAAAAAATTTCTTAGTTTTTGTCCACTTTTGTTTGGAGAATTTGATTGGTGGATGGACTAAGTAATTTTCGATTATAGTGCCATACAGGGCCTTGAAACTGAGTTCATAGGAAAACGTGAAAACGAAAACACTTAAATGTTTTACGTCAACTCGTGCAACTTTGTATTGTTAATACTCATGCTCAACAACAAACCCAATGCCATTTCCCGCTAAACAAGTCAAAAAAAAAAATCAAAGGTGCTTAGTCGAGATGTGCATATTCGATTATGATCGCTTTGTGAAATATCGAACCTTTATAAAATGTCTTCACACAGGCCAGGATCGCCTAGAATAAGGCCATTTTATTTCTATTTCTTTCCGAAAGCAAAGCATTCCTACATTTTGCTTCCTTGTTCTCTTTGACCGGCATCAAGATAAAAATAACGATAGGACATCACTCAACAAGAAGCGATTAGAAAAAGGTCATCCTTTGCCCTAAAGGACTAAATCAAAAACCCTTTTCAACAATCTCTGTTCTCGTAAACAGGCAAGAAGACGAACTGCTTATTAAAGTCATGATTTTCGTTGGTCTCCCGCTTCATAGACTTTTTGGAAAGTGTTTGTGTTCAGTGAAAACAACGTGATCCACTCATCGTTTATTCGTGAACGAAAGGTCGAAACGTATAAACATATATGTATTTTCTTAAAGACGGCGCTTTATGTACAGCTTATCGTAAACTAATGAATTCTAACGGGTTTGTGCATATTGTTGCGACGTACACTGACAAAATTTTTGGCTCAGAATAAATTCTTCATGTTAAAGTAGTTTACGCGCGAAACATCTTTAAGGTGGACTTAGACAGTCAAAATTTGTATTCATTATCGATTAATTGGCATTTAGAGGTATCAAATGGACAAATGTTCGGTAGAACCCGACTTGTTCGGTAAACCAACATAAAATAAATTTCAAAAGTCAATGGTCGACTTGACAAAACTGTATTTTCATAATATTAGAATTACCTCAACACACAAGCAGGTCTTTCCGTTAACATGTTAACAGAATGCGAGACATCCGTAGCATTATCTGCCTTCGAGGCCTTAACTCAAAGATCATTGAGCGTCCAAGGCCAAGGTTACCCTCCAGATTTTTATAGAAAACAATGTCCACAGGATTATCTATGTGATGGGATGGCACCTTAACAGTGTCTTAAGAAATCAAATCGGGAAACTGATGCTCCACAACAAATAATAATTATAATTACTAATAAATCATCAGTCTGTCTGGTTGACACGTAGTTCTTGTTGAGAGGTACAAGACGGTCAGCAAGACGATTCTTGGGAACAATGAAACTCTCACGAATTTTACGTTATGACTAGTTTTCACACTGGGATCCCTATTTTTATACCACGTTCATTTCAGTTAAAATTTGGATAATGCCGAACAGTCTCACTGCTTCTCCTCGAGTTTTGCCCAGTAAGATGAAAGCCAACGAAATTTTGGCCTTAATCGGCTTTCCAGTCACTCCTAATCTTTTTACTGAAGTATAAAATATATTTTTATTCCCTTCAACGAAATTATAGCCGGACTCATTTAGAAAGGTGTATAAATTTCCGTGCATGCAATGAAACTTTCGCGGAAAATGTTACCCAATGTATGTGCACGTTGAACATGGTTCTTTATCCAAAAGCTGATTATTGCCAATTTTTGAACAAGGAAACTTGGTGGTGTATATGGCCGTCATTGAAAAGTTTACTAGGAATTGTGTGTTTTATTTTATACCTTGTGGTCCGTATTTTATGACAAACTTCGAGTTCAGCGTCCTCCTTTCAAAGAAATTTATGTCGGTCAAAATAATTTTGGTCGATATAAAACTGTTTACTGATGTACTGAAGTTGCGACATTAGAACACCAGTAAAATATACCAATTATGCTACCAAACATAAGAACAAATAAAATACCCTACATGAAAATAAACACCACAGCAATTAATCTCTTGATATTTCAGTAAAAGTGATCCAACAAAAAAACCATGCCACGAAAGAAAGCTAAAATCCGTTCTACGCTCATCCACAAACAAGGAATATTTCATCATCAGAGCACATGGGCATTGACCAAAGAAAAAATGTCTATAACGATTGTTAATGTTGGAAATAAACTTAGTCCAATCTTTTTCAATTGGAGTGGAGTACTTATTAATGTCATTACTGGTTTTCGATCAGTTTTACAGGTCATTTCATAAAAAAATATTTAAATTTTTTGGCCGATGAGGAACAATATTTATGACAATGTCCTCAATTTTTGTTCATCCTCAGAATGTCCGACATTTATCAATCGTCGAAAAAGGTCAGTTATGAAATATCTAGGGCGCATCCTGGTTAGTCTAGACTAGAATGTGCTGTCAATCATACTCGATCGTGATCTTAATTCTTTACCAAGTGGCCTAAAAGTTGACAATTTTTGCAATTTTTGATTTGGCGGATTAGTTGGAAATTGTCTAAAATCAACTGATTATCTTGAGTGGTTGTCAATCTCCACAATCGCAAGCATTTAAACTTTATGAATACTGACAGATATTTTCCACTTGACTTCACTGTTCAATCAATGAGAAGCAATCTTGAAAAAAAAAAAGTGCTTTAGTAGATTAGAGGTTAAACTATTGCGATCAAAAATTTAGAGCTGATACATGAGTGCGTATATATGGCGCTGTATGTTTCATAAGTAAACTAGTATATGGGTGAATCAATGATGCCATTGTGGTAGCTTGGTAATTATGTTCTTAATACGCACGCTCTCAAGCTGTTCACTCAGAAAAACTTTGAGACCCTGACGGAAATCGAACCCGTAACCTTCTGATCGCCGGTGAGACGCTCTAACCATTGAGCTACAAAGACTCAGATGGTGAGCGAAGGTTAAATTTGTGTACTGCTTTGTATAGATGGTAGACATATGTACTGCCAGTCTGCTAGTCTCGATATGTCGTCTATTTTTATGTTAATCAATGATACGATTGTGGTAGCTTGGTAATTGTGTTCTTAATACGCACGCTCTCAAGCTGTTCTCTCAGAAAAACATTCTGAGTCCCTGACGGGAATCAAACCCGTAACCTTCTGATCGCCGGTTATTAACCTTCTGACCGGCGATCAGAAGGTTACGGGTTCGATTCCCGTCAGGGACTCAGAAAGTTTTTCTGAGAGAACAGCTTGAGAGCGTGCGTATTAGTATATGGGTATTCTAAAAACATATACTAACCATCTGCAGCTTAGTGCATGCTGTTACGAAATAAAGCAAGGTTTAAAAGGTGAGAAAAGTTTAAAACATAATATTGACATTTCGTGGGAACGCCCTTCATCTCATTGTTAAGAGAGAATTATTAGGAGCGAAGGACTGTATTTATCTAAATAGTGTAGGATTAAAGTGACTAATGATTTGTGTTAAAATGGATCACCACAACTAACTAGGCCATGAAGTTGAGAAATCATTTTCTACTTCCCAGTCTAGCTTACTTTTTGGGTAACTTTGTGCAGAAGTACTGGATATAAATGAGATCAAATTGTAGATTGAGATCCTACAAGAGCTGGAGTAGAGCTTCTTTATTATTCAATCATTAACAGTTTAACTTTTTAATTATTGAATTTGACGATGAGAAGGAGAAAGTAAATTGTGAGAAGAATAATGAAGAGAAAGCTCGGTGTAAACCCAGTCGAGAATTATCGCAATTTAAAGCCCTGTGCGGAATTTTCATCCGCCATCATATGGAGTCAAACTACCAGGATACTAGCTGCGGCCTTCTTAACACAGCTGGCAGACCACTTGACCTATTTCTCAGACTCATTGACTTGATTCCTGACGAAGCGTCTAACTTTCAGCTGAAGGGTCTCACTCGCAGCATATCTCGTCTCGATCTTAAAGTAGGCTTTTTCACGATTTATCGTCGAAATGATATTGAACGCAAAAGGCAAATACTAAATATTATGGACCAGTTATTAAAGTTGGGTATTAGGGAGGTTTGTAGAGCAAGAATAACCTTGAGCTACAGCATATAATAAACTGAAATCCTGTTGGTGAGTGTGTCTTCCCGTACGAAGATTTCATATGTCATTTCACATGTAAGAACATGGAATTGGAGCATTTTCACATATGAAATACCTAATTCACATGTGAAATGAACTGGCTCAAGATTTTACAAGTGAGATCGTGTCACATGTATTTTACATATGAAATAGAACATTCACTTATGAAGATTAATTATGAAATTTTTATTTCACATATGGAATTGAAACAATTCACGTATGAGTTATCATTTTCATATATAAAATTGCATGAGAAATTTTTGTAAGGGTTATACTGCATATTTAAAGTGCCCACGAAGCGAAAAATACATTTGTTTCGTTTGAAAAGCTCTTGAGGTGATAAAAGAACACCTGCCAAAGTTATTCCGTATTAAACTGAACAGCTCAGCATTAGTCAGCTCCCAGACCCCTTCTACGTGAAACAGAATTGTAATTAATATTTATCCTGTCATGAAAAAGTAAGGTCATATGTGCCTTTACTCTTACATGATTTATAAAATCCCAAGGGCAACATATCGTGACCTGTAGCCAACATTAGATTGCCTATTTGCCTTCGCACAATCTACAAATAAAGAATTATACTTGCGGACGTGAGGAGTCTGGGAGCTGATACAAAACGGCGAAAACTATAGTTCAATGTGCAACTGTACAGTTTCGTGAACAGTTTCGGACTGATTTCATTTAATAATGTCGGAGGTATAACTTATTTGTTAATTGCTCAAATGCTGTGTCAGCACACTGACGTTGCAGATCGTCTCATTAAGTTATTAAACTAATTGAAATATGTAAAGAATGAAGAGACATATGAAAAACTCTAAAACGTTTTCCTTTATCATTATCAGAATTCTTTCAAATAAGATTTCATTTTAAAGACACTTCACGCTATTAAACATCCATACAGCACACTTATTATTTTGGCTTTCTCGTGAACGGCTATATTGATGGCTGCAATTCCATTTGAATCTGATATGACTTTACCGCATCATTTCCGTCGCCTTAGTCTTCCGCTTCTTAGACCGTGGAAGGTCAGGGTGAGTACAAGTTAGAACACCATCCTGTGTTTGTTGTGGGATTAGAGACGTTAAAATGAAATTTATATACAGCTTAAGGGGAAGAACAAGTACCACTTTGATCGTTAAGCTCTTATTCTCAAATAGTTTCCAGAAGAACGATGGGAAAGTAAGCATTACACTCTACCCGCAAGCTGTTTGATGTTGCTCACCTTGGGATTCCATGCAGTCGAGACTTAAATGATACGAATGGATGATATCTCGGATTATCCTTATTATCAGGATGAACTGGATCAGAAAAAAGACGTATGTCATGCCTCTGTAAAGTAATTAAATTTCTCGTAAACTGGGACGTTATGTTTTTCTTTTAATGTTCCAATATTGGAAAAGAAATTTTCTTTACCAAATATTTTCCCCGGGAATATAAATCGTGGCTTATGAAATATTTGCCTTATTAAATGGTGTGAAATAATTTAAAGTTACTTCCCTTGAGGAAAGATTTTTTGCTAAACTAGATCGGAAGATGTAACGAGTTCAAAATAAACACGAGGTTAATGATAATTCCCCCAAAAGTTCTTTCACCCCTCAAGAAAATGTGCATGTATACTTGGAATGAAAGTATAGCGTGTATACTATATCAATAGTATACTATGTATACTATCAATATAGCGTGTATACTATATCAACTGGGACTTCCGAAATATTTCCTAACTATTTACAAACAGTTCGCAAAAAGGTTAGGAAAAAAGTGATTGAGATCTTGATGTGTTTCTATCAATTAATCTAGAAACAAGCTGAAAATTTCCAGTGACAGTTGATGTTAATTAACACAAGGTGCAAATTAGAATCTTTAAATTTTCTAATTTTCTGCAAATTATTTGACCAACCTTAAAAAAGCAAATGTTTTAGGTTTCATGATAATTATGTGACCCTTTAGCTCCATAGTTAGCAATGCTAACTAGCGAAGGTGTCATGGCTTTTCAGGATGTGCAACTCATATTTGAATTCGTCCATGGTTTATATAATCCGTAACCCTATCCGTTTAATACTTTACCCCCTTATTCTCTGTCTGTTCACCCATAAAAGATGGTTTGACCAAAAATGCCATGTAAGAAGGTTCGAATATACTGGAACAAGCATAAGGTAAAGAAAGCTGAAGTTAGGAGAAAATTTTTATTTCAGAGGGTTCCTTAAAATAGACAGCAAGCAATAACCATTATTAATGAACTTAAATGCTGTTCTCAAACCTCAACTTCCAGTAATCGCGATAATGAAAACGATTCTCGTGATCATTTATCAACATATCCACAGTACAACTCGTGGAGAAACTTCTGGGAGCTGTAAACCCTATTGCATGACTATAGTTTGTAATATTTTTATGTCGTAGTTTATCGCGTTACTTATCCCTCTCGTGTATTGGGTGATTAAGGCTTTTTTTACCGTGCTAATATGTTTCAACGAGGTCAACATCAGGGTTAAACCTTGCTGGATTTTTCTTGATGGTTTAAACTCATGATAATGTGATTAAATTTTACTCCGCTTATTAATTGATTTTGTTATAATTTTGTCCTGAAGGTCGATCACAAAAATTATTTTTTGGAAAAATTTGATTCTGTCGGGTCGAAAAAATTGTGAAAATAAACAACCAGGGTTCTGTAATTCATTTCTTTTGTAAAAAAAGCTTAATAAACAGTTAAAATAAGTTCTTCATTTGCACCAGTATGTTACAGATGTTGTAAGAGATATTCGTTTTAGGAACAGTATATATCGATGCCATATTTTGATAACGACGATCAAGAAAATGTTATGAATTTATGTGTATACGGTAACTACGTTTGAAAATCTGACAACCCAACAGAGAAAAAAAACGTATTCGAGATCATGGATTAGTATAACATTGTTGGAATTTTAATGTTAGAGAAAGTGGAACATTTACTTATGTAAGATTAGTCCTTTCCGTTGATTGCAAATTTTGAACTGACCGATAAACAACCCCTCCTTACGAGCTACTCGGTGGACCAAGGATGGTGGGGCTATTAATTAGACCAGCATGCTAATCCATAAAGCAAGTGCCAATTGTCTCCAATTATGCATGCCATCGTCCTAATGAGGTTATGACTTAAATCATATGAACTTACTGTCGGGATCCTTTTCTGAGTTCGATTTTCGTGCGTCAATGGTGGTGTTTGTTATTCGCACGAACGCTGACAAACCTCTAGAATAAAGTCGAACAGTGATCGGTGGTTTGTGCGAAGCTCCGAGGACCTAGAAAATGTGAAAAATAGACTGTTAGAGTACAGCAACGCTGTACGTACTAGCAACATACAAAAATGCGTTTTCTATGGCAAAATAACAGACAGGATACTGTACGTATTTTACGTTTCATGTTGACGAAATCTCTACCGGCAACTTAAGCACACTAACTCGACATCCTCGAAGAACAATTACACGTAAAATGCAAACACACAAACGATGAACATACCCCAGTGGTCAAAACTCCCATTTGAGAGAAGCGGATCTTTGTCGTGACGATAAGGAAAATGAATTTGAGACATAATCTTGTAGATCTTGAACCCATACTCGTGACAACTTGATCTCATTCAATTCGCACACGGGTTTGCGATTAGCTGATCAGTTCTTTTATGTGATCAAACTAAACTAATACAAGGCTTTAAATATTTCCAGCTATCATGTAATCACCCGTGAAAACTTCCTGGGTAGGTAAAGAAACCAAGCACTCATCCGTATTTTCAATAATCATAAAACCATTAGTTATCGAGTTAAAGAAGCTTTCTCAGGGAAGTATTCAATTGAATTATCCGAAAACTAAGTGGTTCTTAACCTTTGTCACGCCATTTCCTTCTTTGACGACCATAGACACGTCATTTTCCCTGCATGCGAACACCTGAATCTCAACTTCACTGCCAATAAATCTTTTGACGAATCCCATCTGGTATGAAACTCAACTAATAACCGTAGTATAATGTTTTTTGTTGGTTTTCTTTTCTAAGTTTGAACACTTCTCCGTTAAGATTTAATAAGTACTACGAACAAAAATAAATGCAACAAAACGGCTCAGTCACACGAATAGAAACTATTGTTGGTGATTGCCAACAGTACCACAGTTGTTGCTGGTAAAATCATTGAATGTTGCGGTTATTTGTTATGTAAAATCCTGCTTTGTCCTGCCACGCTTAATCACAATTTCAAGCCACATCAGGTGTTGGACGGAGTGGATTCGTTTAGCTGCTTCTGGCAGTTAAAGTCATAAGTGTGAAAAAGAAGCTTTTTAGTTTATTGTAATTTATTATCCGAGCTTTCTCAGAAAAACATTTCCCTTTTGTGAACCAACGAACTCCAAGTATGGAACCCTTTTCCTGATGTGTGGAAATCTTGAATTCTCAAATAGAATTTTAGATGAATTCTTCAGATTTGTTCTGTAATCTGAATTGAGAAGCTGTGGAACAGCGGATTTCCTTGACATAATTGACAGCCCGCACTACACATCTGCTTGCAGATTTACCCACTTAGGTTCTTGCCAATTTTGCATTTATCGTTTTGCCTATTTAAATTTGTCGTATGAAATTTTTTTTATGCGTAAAACCGACTCATAGTAGCTGACATAATTGTTTTAAGGAAGTATTGCTCATTGTTTCTTAATGTGACTTCTCGGATTCGAAAATTAAAGTGAAATTTGGCAAATCAAATTTGTTGTGCATATAGTTTATGGTATAACGATAATAATAGTAATAATTGTAACGAAGATAATGATAATGATAGTCATCATGATCATGTTCATTGTAATGATCATAGTAATCATGAAATGAACATGATAATGATCATAATAGTGATCATAATGATCACGATAATGATCATGATAATGGTCATGTTAATGATCATGAAATGAACTTGATAATGATCATGATAGTGATCATAATGATGATGATAATGATAATGATCATGATAATGGTCATGATCATGGTCATGATCATGAAATGAACTTGATAATGATCATGATAGTGATCATGATAGTGATCATGATAGTGATCATAATGATCATGATAATGGTCATGATCATGGTCATAGTAATAATCATGAAATGAACATGATAATGATCATAATAGTGATCATAATGATCACGATAATGATCATGATAATGGTCACGATCATGGTCATGGTAATGATCGTGAAATGACCATGATAATAATCATGATAATGATTATGATAATAGTCATGATGAAAAAATCAGACGACATGATGGGCTTTCGGAAGGTTCTCCATGGTGTTTGAATGAAGGGTCAAACACACTGAACGAGTGTTTTATGTACTATCTTGTCAAACGAACCTGAACTTTATTTCACAATCGAGGTAAAAGTTTGATTAATTTATGCCAGTCAAGGTTGGTAAAGGTATCAAAACGAGTCTTGGATACGATTTTCCTTTAATTTTTCTTGAAAAACTATTGATCAGTTTGAGATTAATATATTAGTAGATATTTCCGGTCTCTATATATGTTCTATAATGGAGGTCTTTAACGCTTATAAAATTGGAACTAACTTGTCAATGTTTAACAGATTTCACTCCGTAACCAAATCTGAAGTTGGCTAATTCCTACTATTATCATTATTGTCAAAACGCTTACAAAATCCTTACTGGTTCACAATATCAATTATAAATATTCTCATCATACTTTTTTTAAATAGATAAATTATATCTTAAATATGATCGTCTATTGAATGATCATTTCATTAACTAAGTTTCTTTTTAACAAACATGATTGATCTCTGTCCATTCGTGGTTTTTCGCCCCAGTTTGGGCAATCCAAGACTAACTTTTCTATGGCTAAATCCAAGGTACCATGTGTTATTAGAAACGGACTGGAAGGTAACATAGTTCTTTCTGTTGATAATTTCATTGAAATGGCAGTTGGCAACGAGTTTTCTCTAAAATAAACCATAAAATGTCGTGAGTATGACTTTGGACGGAGCTCATAAGATACTTCTGAAAGCTTGAAATGAAAGTGGATTTTAACGATTTCCCAGCAGGCACTGTCCTCTCCATTTTTTGGCTTCTGGCCGCTCATTCCAAATTGGGGTTCGATGAAGTGAAATCCCGTTCGCAGGATCATTTACATTTGAACGATTAGCAACAACACATCTATCTGGCATTATAACTTTTCAAAATTATTCAAAATGTTACTTTACACAAAATTAAAAGAAAACTGTGATTATGTCGCAAATTATGCTAAACGTGATACCAGCTGAGATAAACATCCTTTCCGTAAATGACGTCACAAATGGAGTGGTACCGAGTCTTCTGCGCGGAAATTCAGCTGGATTCGGAAAAAATATTCAGGCTTCAAGCGTCATAAAATGTAAACGGGCCACTATATTTAATTTTTGTTTGCATACTGTATTCGTATTGTCCATTAAGTATTTTAGTGATTTTTTTTGGCGAAAGGTTCGTTGGTACTTTAATTGTTTTACTCAGACTATACAATGCTATACTATTTTACTCACGCTGACGCCAGACAATTTTGCATGTCATTGGAAGACATCCAGTCGCGAAAGTATTCAGCAAAAAATAGTCGAGTCGAGTCCCAACTGGCTAAGTCATTACATTGAGGTGGTTTTAGTTGAGATGGTTATAATCCTTTCATCGCGGGAGCTCTCCCCTTGACGAGTTGAGTATCTTATTGCGACTAATTTGCGAAATCGAGTGACAGCGAAAATTTGTGAGAAAAAGGCAGTTTGGCCTTTGGCAGAGTAAAAAAAGGAATGATAGAAGTCATGCCGCCGGAAAAGTGTTTAAGGAGCTGTTTTTACAAACCAGATTGTCCTGTTCATTCCTAACCAACTAAACAACCATTCAACCAACTGATCAATCAACAAACTAACCGAGCAACTAACGGATCTATCATTCCAATCAATAAGCAGGCAAGCAAACAGAATTCTAAAGCCTGATTCACACTTGTGAAATACGCATAAACATAAGCTCAAGCACAAGAACATGAAAAACCAAATGTGAACGCAGATGAAATAGGCACCAGCAGAAGCACACGAAAAAGGAACTTTTTCCTTTTGTAGTGCTTATGCTTGTGCTTATTTCACCAGTGTTAACAAACCTGAAATAATAAGCACAAGCACAAGAATTTGACCGGTATGGAAAATATTGTCACCAGATCTCCCCCAAGTCTCAAACATTTATGCGCGTGCGTACACCATTTTCCCTTGTACCTATTTCATGTGTGTGAACGGTACTGTGCTTGTGCTTACCCTAACGCTTGTGCTTATTTCACAACTGTGAATCAGCCTTAAACAGTCAATTGTCAACTTATTCACTTACAGTCAAGTTTCTGTCAGTCGTCAACTTATTCACTTACAGTCAAGTTTCTAACTTAACGAACAGTCAACATTCTGACTTTCACTACCATTCAATTCACCCTTTCCCAATCAAGCAGAACAGCCAGAAAATTCTAAAAGCCATCCAGGTTGTCGACTACTTCTCAGTTACTTTCATTTAGGAGTTACTTACCCAGATATTAACAACGCTGTTTTTATCAAAACACACATATCCACCATTATTCTTGCTTCTGATCGCAACTCGTCCTGGTCCATATGATTCAATTACGATTAATGCTGTAAAAAATGAAATCTTATTAGCTATGCAAATAATAGTCTATCGACTTGCGTCGCATGTCTAGAACGCAGTTTTTTGTACTTTAGTGAGTTTTTTACCCTGAACGCATTGTGAAGAACCATGCCAGAACAATCGGTAATCGCTTGAATTCATCTTGTAGATGTTAATGAAAACAAACTGCCCTTGTATGCACGGACGAAAATATTACCAAGAAGACAACTTTGCTTCGAATCTGTCGATTTATTCGCACTTATTCACATTTATTTTGCTGACCATTGAAACTCTGCAGCCATTAAGCTACCAAGACTCAGATGGAGAGCAAGGGTTCACTAATTCCACATTCGGGTAATAATATGCTGTCCAAGCGGCAGCCTATATATGGCAACTACAAATCGTCTGCGATTCAAAAACTATTTGTACTCGGAGTTCAGGGTTAATAAACGTTTGCTTATCGTTTGTTTCGTTAAGCTCCAAGCTCGCTCAGAATATAATCCGGAATGCACGATATATTTATAATGTAAGCGTAAGGTAATGGTGAGATGTTAAGGTACTTGTGTTCGTTCAAAATAAAGCGCATAAGAAGCTGTTAGCAGATAAAAAACGAAACTTTTAGAATTGATTGTTACGGGAACCACTGAGTATTTTGGTCAAATACAAAGCAACGGTAACTCCGAACAAGGAAAGCAATTTTTTTTTTTTCGACGTTTCGACTAACTTTCATTCCTGAAGATGACTAAAAGTTAGTCGAAACGTCGAAATAAAAATAAAAGTGTTGTCCTTGTTCGGATTTACCGTTGTTTTGTATTTTAGAATTGATTTGTCTTAATTTTCTTTCGAGAACGTGATCAAATAATGGGCGCAGTTCTGTTGACAAAAGAGTCGGACAGAATAGCCCATAAAATGAGCCGAGAACACTTGCGTATGCCTTTTCAGATATAACCATTTTATTTAAACTAAAAATACATCAAAAAATTTGCGTACAAACGAGCATTTTAGCATGGTTTTTCTCTGTCGAGGCAGCATTGATGCCCGTCATTGCCAAAGAAGATCGAAAGTCCAGCATCAAACAATGCACAATTTGATTGTAATCGCTGATTGAAACTCTCAAGCTTCAAGAAATGTTCTGACACTGGCCAGGATCGCGATGGAGAAATCGGTTTTTGTTCTATTTCCGAAACGTCATCTGAAAGATCTTTTCTTGAGGAAACACACCCTCAAGCTTCACCTTACTTTCATGTAGATCTCCTTCATTGCCATTAAAACAAAAGTATTGGTGTTGCTAATGGTCGGCTAATTAAAGTCAATCAGATCAAGGTCACCCTTTGGAGCGGTTAAAGTTAGAACACCGTTTCAAAAGTGTAACCGTTTTCGTCAGTCGATGAGAAAACGCAGTATTTTAAAATAGCCTCGTTTCATGTCTCCCACCTTGAAAAGCTTTTTGTGCTTAAAAGGTTCACTCCCATTGATCATTTATTTGTGGACGGAAGGTCATTATTCTTACAAAAAGACACATATATAATGAAATATTATGCGAAAGCCTCTGTGGACGATGCTTTGTTTGGAGTCGCAAACAAACCGGCAAATATTAACGGTTCTTTGGGCAGTATGCGCAATTTTACTCAGTATAGTATCGCAATACTCTATACCTAGTGAAAGCAATATTTGTCATCTGAAATACTTTTAATGTGAGTTAAAGTAAATACTTTTTGTATTCATTAACAACATGTATGGATTACGTTTGGAAATATAATGTTCTGTAAAAGCTAAAGCCAGGAAAAAATAAAAGTATTATTGATATACCTCATCCATAACTGCTGTATGTCATAAGTTTAAATCTTTCTGGAAACAAAATGTATCAACTGAATTATAACAAAGGGTAAAAGGTACTTTATTTTCTTAATGTTATACACTTATTGCTGTTCATTGTCAGAAAATATACAATCATTAACGCCAACCTCAAACTCATTAACGCAAAAATACCTTCATTTTATTCAGTCGACATTCATCAGCGTAGGTGCGCAACCATTTGCATCAAAGGGCATTCCGTAACACCAACAGACGACCATTACCACCATTCTACTATACATTAGGCATAATAAAATTTCAATTACGCAAGAAAAATATCCTGCCTAACTGAAATTTTATTATCTCTGCTGTAGAGTAAAATGGTGTTAATCGTCGTCTGTTGGCGCTATGGAATGCCCTTTGATGCAAATGGTGGCGTATCTACTTTAGTGAATATCGACTGAATAAAATGAATATATTTTGGCGTTAACAAGCTTGAGCTTGGCGTTAATGATAGTATACTTTCTGGTAATGAACAGCAAAAGGTGTAATAATCATACACTCACTTGTCTATGGGGTGACTATAATAATAGTCACCTCACAGACAGGTCTCGTTGACAATTAAACAGAACACCGGACGCATTAACCGCAGTATTATCGTTATGATATGAGTTTAACCTTATTGCAAGGATTATTGTGCTATCAAGGCCAAGGTTATCCCTTCAAACTTAAATAGAAAACAGAGTTCCATACCCACAGGGTTATCTTTGCACTGAGATGACCTGTTACCTGGTGTTGAAAAAGACATGATTCATTACAATTTGTAAAATCATCGCGAGGAAAAAATAGACATTCTTCTGTTCGAGGTATTTGCCTGAGGTGCTAGACAATTTCCGGCATTCTTAAGACTCGTTTACCTCACAGGATTTTTATACATTGAAGTTGGGTGTCACCAGCATTCCTTTTATTTGTGGCTATTTCTAGTCAATTGATATTCCAATAGTGTCGGGTGGCCGCATTTCCTTTCCATGAGTTTTATTCATGCAATTATGGAATGAGCCAACGCAATTTCAGCTTAAAGGATACTCTATACTTATTCCTAATCTTGTTGCCGAAGAATAAATACAGGTTATTCTGTTCAGCGAAGGTATAGCAGAACTAATTTACAATGACGCGTGAGTGTTCCTTTGTACAATGAATATTCCTTGACAGTTTTTTTGCTTCTGTGTCGGGTGCAGAAGGTGCCTTCTTCAAAGGCAACTTATGTCTTTAAACAAGAAAACAAGTTTGTGTGTACTCCTCGTTTTACACCCGCATGCGAATTCTACCCAAATTCTCTCCATGTCGTTTTTCACAATGTTGGCAGATACAGATGTTTTTAAGCTTTTAGGAACACTGAATTACCTAGATCATGACAAAGTGGGATCACAACTGTAGCTGTTCATAAAAACCAAGACATAAAAATGAACATGAGTATTATGAACAACTTCAATCTTCAATTATACCTTTTGCTGTTCATTACCAGAAAATATACTATCATTAACGCCAACCTCAAACTCGTTAACGCAAAAATACATTCATTTTATTCAATCGACATAAACTAGCGTAGGTAAGCAACCATTTGCATCAAAGGGCATTCCATAGCGCCAACGGACGACCATTACCACTATTCTATTATACATTAGGGATAATAAAATTTCAATTATGCAAGAGAAATATCTTGCTTAATAGAAATCTTATTATCCCTCGTGCATAGTAGAATGGTGTTAATGGTCGTCTGTTGGGGCTATAGTATGCCCTTCGATGCAAATGGTTGAGTATGTACGCTAGTAAATGTCGATTGAATAAAATGAAGGTATTTTTGCGTTAATGAGTTTGAGGTTGGCGTTGATGATAGTATATTTTCTGGTAATGAACAGCAAAAGGTGTAGTACACCTTCTGTGTTTTTCTCAGATTCCAAAATTGCTAGAACCCGCTTAGCAAAAATAACACAGGTTGTTTGAAGAAAAAAAGCGAATGCAGTTTTTTTCCACACTGAATGAGAAATCAAATGAATACTAATTAATAATACATTAAAAGTGATTAATAATTTTGCTGCTTAATAGTCAACAAAAACAATATCCTCAAAACCTTGGCCACCGTTTTTGCTCACAACTGCACTTTTTCCATATTTAGGAGGTTCTATTTGATTGGCCCTCGGCCAGTTTCAGGATTTCTTAGCGACTCAGGATTCCGTTTGCTTTTTGAAAACTTGCATTGAATTACCTTTTTCTGGTAATATTGGACAATTATTCGCCGAAGGTGAAGTGAATATTACTGAATAATCCCCGGGATGAGGTCGCGGGGATTCTTCATTTTTATTCCCTGAGCCTGAGGAGAATAATTGTTTGAGTATAATTACACGTGATTATTTGAAAGAAGTAGTGAACTAGCCCTTCTCCTCGGTAACATTTACAAAGGTAACCGCCATCTTGTTTCTGAGCCTTCACTAATATTCACCTGCAGGTGAATATCGAGATTTATGACGTAATTTTCTGGCCAATCACCACGCAGGGTTTTTGATAATCACTAGTCTATTTATACTAAATTACCTTCCCCCCACTATGTTATCTTGAAACTCCTCTCTCTTTAGCCAATCAGAATCGGGTAAAATTTTATCCATGTTATGGATACAAGTTGTTAAACCATATGATCCTGTGCAGTCTTGTTTAATTTGCACTGGAATTTGATAATGGAAAATTGAAAATAACAGATGGCAGATTGTGGAATCAAGTGATGTAGATAAGGTGGCATTACCATATCATAGTTGAAAAACATTTAAACATTCCAACAGCACATTTAACGAACCAAGCCAAGCCTAACCTAAATAACTCAAAGTAAATTACAGATTTTCACAAATCTTCTTTTCTAACTTAAATTTCCTTTAAATACAACATTCTTTAGTTCTGACAAGAAACGAGAATCCAATTAATATAAGTTACCATGTGCTCAATCACGGACAATCGGGAGATCATTCTTTTTAAATTTCGATTCTGACTATGCCAGCGAAAAAGCTACCTATATTATGAAAGACATTTTGAATACGACAAAGTAGGTGAGACCTATGGCGTGTGTAACAATGCCTTCGGATCACTTCCTCATGCAAACCTTTTTGTCAAAGGTCCACGTCAGTATATGAACATTAATAATAATGTTACGTTATTATGATCTTATTGCAGACTTTTATATAAAACTGCTTTTTTATGCACATGAACCAGTTGTTTAGAACTGTTTTGAACGTCATGTTACTGCCATATCAAATTCACCTTATTTAAATAAGGAAAAGTTACTACGTTCAATCGTGGTTCCTCGAATCCCTAATCAAACGGTTTACTAGCCAGCTCAAACATTCCGCTCACCAAATCGGGAACATTAAAAATCAAATGGATTAGTTAATTACGTCTCGCTTCACAAGAGCTGGACATGGTACTGTTCTGACATAAATTCTTCCCGCAAGCCATATCATAGTTAACCTTGGGATTCCATTCAGGTGGGGACTTGAATGACATCCTGCCATAATACTCTGGATTACCGTCGGTATTCGATTTTTAAGTAGAACTAGACAAGAACACTTGTCATGTCTCCATAGCCCCAAACGAAATTCTCAGACTTGAAAATCACTGGGATAACATGTTTCTATTTAAAATTTATGAAACTGGGAAAACATTTTCTTCCCCAAAGATTCTTTGCGGGAGTATAAGTCGTAGCACATTATATAATTTTCTTCGTGGTGGGAGCTATAATTTTTAATTAGCTTCCGTTCAGTTGCCGACAGAACTTTGGCCCAATTACATCAAAATAGGTGGCGAGTTATAAAATAAACATTTAGTAAGTGGTAATTCCGGTAAAGAAAGTCTTTTACTGGCCCAAACAGAATAAAAAATCTGATCTTTTCGAGATAGGATTGCAAATACTCTGCAAACACTGCTAGAAATTAGACTTCCCAAATACTTCCAAAGTACTACAGTTTTGAAACTGGTGGACAAAAATCCGATTGAGGCCCCGTTTCTTTCTGAGGTTTATAGTTCTCAAAGCAATAATTAAACTTTCACACTTCAGCTAAATTATTCCTTCACTTTTTACAAATTATTTACTGTTATGGAAAGGATTTTTTCCAATTCAAACTGACTAAACTTTCTAAGTTTTACTGTCTTCATGAAACACTTCGGTTGTGTACATAGATGGAATGAAGTAGCAGATTTGTTTGGATTTCCGCAAACTTTACAACTGAGTTAAGTATACTCAGATCGAGGTCGTCGCGAAGTTGTAATTAACATGCCTAATACATTAAAAGTACAATCATGTGAGCTAAATTACTACAGTAATGTGGGTGGTGGAAGTGGAAGATGGAAGTTGATTTTTTTGCCGAAAGCTCGTAATAAAAAACTATGTGGTAAGAGAACGTGTTCAATTTATTATGTCTGCATGACTGCGCTTGAGTAGTTTCAACGTCGTTCTACTTCTAGGTAAGTGCGTTGTCGCGAGCATATCAACGGTTTCACGACTACATTTGCCTACGTTAGGTCGAACGTTTTCAGTCTTTTTAATTTTAAAATACTCACCGGAGCTTCTGAAAAGATTTACAGCTAAGTGGTAAATCAATATTCACAATTCCTCACAGCATCAATGGAGTGTCAATTCATTCATATGCTTAAATTTAATCTGCTTTGTTGAATGCAGTCGCGGTTCTAGCTTGCGTAAACTTGCTAATGAGTTTGTTAAGATTGTTGGCCTTCAATATTTCAAATGTAGCCCAGTTTCCTTAGTAAAGTGTAGTGAAATAAATGTGTTTTCTGAATCGTTCAGCTAAAAATTAAAACAATTCAAGTGCTTCGTAAAACTGATACAGTAGGCAATTACATAACTCTTGGAATTCCCTCGTACTAACTGTGCAAGTAGATTTTTCCCTATATAAGAAACGCAAGTTGCAGTTTCGTGGAAAAAAAAGTACGAGCTAGACAAGCCTCGTTTCTTGACAGAGTGCTACCTATAAACCTCTTCTATGTGTTATGGTGATATAGTTATTTCAGTGGGACTAACATTTATTTGGAAGGAGTATTTTTCGATTAAAACGTAGCTTTTAGGAGCTGATCATATGAAGCGAGCTGGTTAACCAAGCTGGCCCGCTTTGCCTGGATCTGGCTTTAGTTCAGAAGTACACCGTAAAACGTTTCCGCGATCATGTAGTAAGCGAGCCAGCCGACTTTGCCGAGATCCCGTCTAGCATCGACCAGGATCCCACTTCACCGGACTGACCTTTTTCCATGTGAACACTTCGAACTGGGCTTGCCTCACTACTACTTCACTGCTCACGTGTCATAAATGAGGAAGGTGTGTTCCGCCCCTGTTAACCGTAATTATTTTCTCATGTGATCGCAAGGAAAATGTCAGCCTGAATAACCGAGCAAGCCTGGTTAGTTAGCTTGATCTGCCCCCTTTGCTGTTAGTCATTGCCCAGATGATTTGCCAGCATCTCAATAGACTCCTCAAGGGTAAAAACCATATCCCATGAAGATTGTCTTTCATGTTTACGTGTCACAATTCATCGCATTAAAAAGCGTTTATTATCCTCTAATCCCTTGGCCAATAAAGCATCTCAATTAACCGTGCTAGTTTTATTTTGGTAAGATGACTACTAGAGTTAAGCAAAGCTTTTGATTCAATCGAAATTCTATGGATAGCTGAATTTCATAACAATTTTCTATTTAGGGTCAACAGCATTTGTTCTTTTTCGAAACTTCGGGATGTCCATTTTTGTCAGAAAAATGAGAAATTTGGAAATCGTACCAGTATAACGCGCGATTCCTTTTTTTCGCACAATTAGATTCTTCATGCGGCACGAGACGGAGTTAGTCGTTGTTGTAGCAGATACCCTTAATGTTCATTGTGAAGTAATAATTAGCGATAATAGTTTGTGCAAGGTTACGATCATAGTAAAATTTAGACCAAATATCACTGGGGAGAGAGGAAAAACTATGAAATCGTGACCATGATTTACAGCGAAAATTACGATAATTTTAACGTTTCAAGACCTAGCCGAATTTAGTGTAATTATGATTTTCGTGAAATTCCTTGAACAAGAAAAAAGGAACCTAAAGCTTTGAAATTTCTTATAAAACCGTCTATGTGAACCGATGATGAAAAATGATGCGGTTATTTATCAAATGAACGAGCTAATCCAGAAATACACAACAATGGTGACTACGGCGATTGAAATCATTAATTTTCAACGTTTCGACTATCTTGTAGTCATCATCAGGATGACCACATCCCGATTCCTGATGATGACTACAAGATAATCCAAACGTTGAAAATAAAAATGATTTCAATCTTTGGAGTTACTATTGTTGTGTACTTAATCAAAATACTCAGTGGTTATCAAGTCGTCCTTTGTGACTGAGCATGTACACTTACTGTTTGGATCCTTTTCTGAGTTTGATCTTTGTGCATCGATAGTAGTGTTTGTTATCCGAACGTACGCCGATAAGCCTCTAGAATAAAGTCGAACAGTGCTCGGTTGCTGGTGCCAGAGTTTTGCATTCTTTCCCTTAAAAGACTGAAAGTGGGAACTCAAAACAACCTGCAAAATTGGAGAGACAAAATGACTGTAAGTTCCGCTACACTAGTAATTGGGACAATGCTAAAAACCGCACCATGAAAAAAATGGCAGCAGGAATATAATTTGGTCTTTAGGGTTAACTGGTTGGTGTTGTTTACATACGAGCGACGTTGTTTGTCTGTCGTATTGGCTGCAGCGCTACTGTGTTGGCACTTCAAATATTTCAATAAATTGGCCACGTCACCATTCACTTACAACGGCAAGAAACTGACAAAGCAGTAATTTACCAAATGAGGACCCTCTTCCCGTAAACGTAAAAAATATGCAAATGATTTCAACAAAGCTCTGCCCAAAATGAAAAATCCAAACAGATTAACGATTAACCTACGGCAGTGGTTGGTCCAGAATTCAAAACTCTCATCTCGGAGACACGAAGCGCTATTGTGATCAGAAGAAAAAGGAATTTGAAACATAATCTTTCAAACAGTGAGCCCATTCTCATGTCAAGTTGAATTTGTCCTCCTCTTATACAACTTAACGATTAGTCGTTTAGTTCTCAGGTTTGATTGAGCAGAAATAAATTCATGGCTTATATATTTTACTTGTTGAAGAGCTTCCTGCCAGCATAAAGAAACCGACCACGCCTTTTGTACTTCTAAATATCTTGCAAACACGTTTGTTCGAGTTGAAACGTCTTTTTGTGTAGGCAGTATGCCATTAAATAAGTGGTTCTTGACCTTTTCTTCCATTTCCCCTTCTTTGACGAGCTTTGACATGTGATTTCCTTAGTCCACAAACTCACGAGGCTCGGGTTACGTAGTTACAAACCCTGTAAGAAACCCGTCGATGGTAAAGCACAACTGATAATCACCGTAGTTTTGATTTATTTATTTATTTTTATTTTTTGATTTTAAACATTTGTTCAAGCAGAAATGATTCAATATACGCCAATTCAATGTACGAACATATTGAAAACTTAGCATGCGAATTAAAATTAGTTCTATACGTGAATTAGTGATCATTGAATATTACTTCAATATTATTATATATAATTATTACTTCAGACTAATTACGTGTCATTACTCCAAACATAAACGGGCAAATATAAATATATTTACGGGGGTGGATGACATAATCAAGTGAGAATAGCTTGAAGGCTCAGTAGAGAAAACAGGTTTCCCACAGCGTTAAAGATGGAAGGGAGGAGAATAATTTCTTTGCTGGCCTCGGAGTCAATGTTTAATTCTAATGAACTAAACTTATAATAGGGAACCTCGAAAACTAAAATCATGTAGGATTAGTTGGGCTTAAACGAAAGAAGAATTTTAAAATCATCGAAAACGATGATTCTCAACGCCCAATTCCGTCAACCTTAACTCTTAATTCCATTATTATATAACCAGATATCTGGTGATGTCATCCATTTCTTTGAAGATTTGAGACGATGATAGATGACTTTGAAATAAAGTGTACGGATCACTTATAATAACTAGGCTGGCTAATCGCGCTCACTTTTATCTCTACAATCTTTCCTCGGGCGAATAAAAAATAATGAAAGAAATAACCTCAACGTGTTCTTTCACCCAAACTAAACCAATTTTATTGCGGGATTTCATTTGGGTGTGTCGATCATGCATGGTCATAGTGATGCATTTGTCAAACGAGTCAAAGGTTAATATAAATAAACGTCTCAACTTTAATTTGTATTAACAGCCCCAACAGCTCTAATCGATTCATTCATTGGGTTTTTCATTGTTTCATTTTAAATTACGCTTTATTCTGTACTTTTTCAAATTGTCGACTGCCTGTGGTTTTTGGTCAAAAGAGATCAAACTTTATTGTTATTAAGTACCTTAAACGTGTTGTGTGGTCATGCCATATTTAGTTACATTTTTTAAGCCACTTACAATCCTAGACTGATTATGTTAATCACTGCTTGGTCAGAAAAATTAGAAGCGTACACGCGACATGCCATGCCTCTTAGTTTAATGTATGTTTTTAGAAATTTTCGAAGAAAATTATTTCCTTCCGGTAATCGTATGAAATCAAAGTGATTAAACATGTTACAATTCTCCAGGGCGATATACCTCCACTGTTGAAGTTTCGTATCGGAGAGTTAAATTTCTAATCTGTTTGAACAGTTTCATAAAATCAATTAACACTCCTAGACTATAATTTAGTCTTCTAAATTCGTGGTATAAAGCCACTTCATGTCCTGTAACTTTAGCCGCAAATTCAAAATAGCGGCTTTTGTTAAGGTGAAGTGTAACAGATGAAACTTGTTTGTGATAATTATGTGAGATAATGATGGATGGACGGTGGACTGAGATTGCTGGAAGCTTTCACGACGACTGCTTTTCATAAGCAAGCAACAAAGAAGGTCAAGGAAATGGAATTATGACTAATCTTGGAATAAATATTAGTGATCAGCACAAAACACGGAATAAAGCCATAACAAAGTAAAAATGGGTTATATTAAGTGAACTATTTTCAGTCTAAGTAAGACAGTTTATTAAGTTAACTTACGTTTCGTCGCGTCATGCCACGTCACCAGAGCATAGATTAAATGACAGTTTACAATGAACAAACAGATATTTTAGAAGTATGATATAACAGGATGTACAAAGATAAAATAGTTTAGGAACGTTAAAACTAAGAAAAAGAAATAGAGCTAACGAGTTTGGGTCCTGGAGAGCAATAATCAGGCACCCGTTGTTTTTAAAGGTTACAAGGATCTTTACTATGAGTTTGGCCTTAGTCACCTTAAAGTAACTCTTCTGTGAAAAAATCGAACTTTCGTATTTATTTTTTTTGAAAGGAATGTTTGATAGCTAAATTATCAAGTTTGTTTAAAGTTTTTTCGAATTTCTTTTACGCTAGTTGAGATATTAGCATTTGAAGTTTTAGCTTGATAAAATCATCAGTTGCGTGAGCTCCATTACTGAAAAGAATATTCCTTGACATTTTAGGAAGTGTTTTGCGGAAAATGATCGTTTGGTCAACTTCCCTGTCAACTTTCCCCCAAACATCTTAGCAACAAAGTTGGTTCCAGACCTCATTATTCTTAATTTGCAAATTTTGACTTTCATTGCTCCTGAAAAAATGTCAAGAAATTTGCTTAGTTTAATTCTTTTATATTGGACCTTTGATATGAAAAATCGCTGCATTTTGTAAAAGTCATCAACTAGTTTGAAAATATATTGCTTCTTGGCATATATTTATTAACGTTTCGTCGTATCTCGCAACATCATCAGAGTCGATTTACATATATAACTAGACTTCAAACCAATGAACATAGGCTCTAATTATGTTGCGGGATGCAACAAAACGTTAGACAATAAATATATATCAAGCAAAATGTGTTTGCTTCTTGGTCAATCACACAAAGGAGTTTAGAACTAGCGTATTGCCATGGCAACTTAATTTAGTGGGGTTCATCCTATCGATCAAAACGATAGTGGTCCACAAGCTATCTTTAGCAAATCTCCCAATGATGTCAGCCCAGCTAACTATTACCCTGACAATTTCTACCTATAGGAAAAGAACCAAATAAAAAAAAAACTTGTGATTGCTTCTTACTCATAAACTTCTTTTTCAACAAAACTCGCATTGATGACCTTCCTTGATATTTTAAATATTTGTAACAAAATACGATGATAGATTTTTATTTGTAGAGGTTAAAATCTTTTAAAATAAAGATATTAGGTTGTACGTGCTCCAGTTTCTGTAGGTAGAACAGTTCTCACTTGAAGTGCAGGAAGTTCAAGTCTCCAAAGTTAAGGGTCTTTGACTGAAAAAAAGCACCGAGCTAGAAGTCAAACTTCTGTATTGCAACCTGTGGTACAAAACTGCTGAAAGTAGTCTTCCAGGTTTTATAGGCCATGGCGTGATAAGAAAATTTTGCCGCTAAATATGCTTTCAATATTGGTAAAAATGCTTGACTTTGAGAAGGAAAATATGTTATTGACTGTGCTTGATATCCGGATAGAAGAATACTGGTCATGTTCTTCCGCCTTCAAGAACTGAACCAAGGGCGAGGTTCCTGCTGACGAAAACAAGAACGAGAGCAATATCTTCTTATCCGGCTGGTTACCTAGAAAGTTACAGCTCAGTCCAAAATCCGAAATTTTCATGACTGCACTTGTAGTTCTAGCTCGGGCTGAAATTGAAGGATAAATATTGATCGAGATTCATCATTCAAAATGGATTTCAACGTGAGGGCTCTTGAAATAGCAGCTCTAATTCTTTTCGCATATTAAACCATTGATTAAGTAGAGTTTTGATATTAATCGCATTGTGGTTGCATACAAACCGCTGAAGGTGAAGGAAGACTAAGAAAACTTCTCCCCAAGTTCGATTTTTCAGCTGGGACGGATATTTTTGTATGAATTACGAATTAAATTGCAGACTGATCAGCTGGGCAGCCCGGCTGAAATTTTTGTCCAGGTTCAACACTAAAACCGAGCTAAAACAATCTTCATGTAATTGCATTGGTACCATTCAAGCCCCTTTGCATTCTGCCACATTAAAGTAAAGTATTCCGTATTTACAATCGGATTTTGTATTACTATGGCGAGTGCTCTGGGAACTAATGCATTACTATGGCAACACTTTTGATAAATGCTGATCTTGAGTGTGATGAGAAACACTCGGCAGCCACGTGTCGAACGAAATGGTTACAATACCTCAAACATGCACTTGATTTCTAGTAAATCTCCATGCTGTATTTGTAATTTGACGTCATATGTTACTTAATTTTATCGTCAACAAAATTTTAATATTTCAAGAACGAACCAGTTCGCAGAAAAGCAATTCTTCATCTTATTAAATAAGAGCTTTTTTATTTCAATTCGTCCCCAAATCAGCTTTAAAATCGAAAGAGCAAGTAATTAGATACATGACTATAAATTCCTCTCGACAATAGAGATGGTTGTTTCTGAAAAGTGTGAGGCAATGTCATGATCGAGAAGGATAAGCAGACCTATAGATGTTGAAGACAAACTATGACTCCGAGTAACTTCATTGGTATAGAGTTTCAGGTGGTCTGGTTAGTGATCGAACAAAACACCAGAATAACCGGGATCATGAGGTAATGAAAAAGTGAGAATTTGTTATGGCACCAAACTTGAAAACTACTTTTGAAAGCATACAGATGCAGTGGAGGTTTGTTTTAAGGTATAAAGAACATTAAATGCTCTTTTTCTGAAAGAACCCTTCAAGTTATCAAGAATGACAATTATAGCACTTCCATATCTACTACGCTCTTGGCTGCAATATGTGATTTTGTTTTATATCATATCTAAATTGCTATGACGTAATTTTGGTGACAACCCATTTTGACTTATTCAGTCTTATTGGGTTACAACGAACATTCATGAATTTTTTTAAAGAAATTTCCTGAAAGTTTGAATGCGAATGCATCTCACGACACCGAAGTCACAAGATATACAACACCACTGGTGCGGAAAAATGACAATTTCCGGATCTCTTTTTTGAAAGAAGAATAATTTGTTTTCTGTCGAAATAAAAATATGGCTATTTTCTTTAGAATAAAAACTATTGGGATGAAAATATTTCTACCTTGCCCAAAATAAATATTTTTCTTTCTGTTTTACACACTTGAGCAGTCTTCAAACAAGCACATTACTTTTAATATCTTATTTTAAGCAATTCTAGTGATTTGTAAGGTTTTGAGTGGTTTTGGTAAATACTCTGAAAGATAGACAGGATTTTCCAAAAAGACAAAATTCTCTGTCAATAAAGAGACGTAGCACGAGATTATGTCAGGTACAAATGAACATAATATAAATGAAACGAGTTATGGAAGAGCAGTAATAACACTATTCTTTAAGGCTTTAATTGTTTATTCAAATAAAGCACAGTACTTCATTTATATCGCATGTACACTTTAAACCAATCGGAGAATAGAAGAGACTTAGTTATTGAAGAAGTGGATGAGGGTTTGATCGAAAATAACAGCAAGAATAATTTTGATCCTTAAACTTTGCAAGTTGAGTTTGTTTAGTTTATAATATTATTTGATAAGGTCGTTTATCTGTCGAATTATATATTTGCTAAGAGAACAACAGATCAGCTTTTATTAATTTGCCAACTGAGAACTATCTTTCGGTAATGTCAAAGTAAAATCTTAGCTGGCAAATGAGACAAATTAACTCAGCACAGCTCCGCTTGCCCACAAGCAGTTGTATACGAAAGATACAAAATAAAGCATTACTGATTTATCACAGTCCTTCGACGATGACTTAAGTGTCTTTGTTGTGATTGATCAACTGTTAAAAAACATAAAACTTGTGCAGCTCAAGGCTTGCTGAACGTCAATGAATTCGCGGACTTAAGCATTGACTGCAAGCAATTATAGCGAACGAAACTCTTCTATGATCTGAGAAAAATAGAGTGTACAGTAACTGTTCATGACAAGACAGAAAATGAATTTGGCACAAAATCTTTCGGATAATAAACTCGGTCAGCATTTGTTGAATAAAGACAAGACGAAGGCTCCGTGTATTTATAAGATCATAAAAACACGAGTCATTGAATTGAACGACTAGTTTCGGAAAGTACTTGAAGGTATAATTTGAGAGCTAAGACGTTCTTGACCTTTTCCATGCCAAGTCATCTCCCCCGCACAACAAACTTAATTAGTAATAAGCCTTCTGAAAAACATCCCATCGCGAGTCAGCTGATTTTCGTTCAATTTCTTTCAAGGATATTTTTAAACTTAGTCATTTTCCAGTCAAAACTGAACTTCCGGAATGAAATAATAAACAGAATGAGACTCATTCACGTCAGTAAATGTTGGTCTTGTCAATAGTTATAACAATAAATACATTTTCGACCAGAGAAATTGTTTGAATGCTCCTGTTATTTTCTACATGAAACATTGATATATATCCTGTCTAAGTTACCCTCTATTTGAAAGTCGGTTGACTCAGTAGACTGAGCAGACTATCAGACGAGAAATTCAATAGATTTTACTAACTGGCCAAGTTTGAAGTTCATTGTAGTTGTAGCGCAATTTTTTTTCCAGACAAAAAAATAATTCTATTTCTTTACTCCGATGAATTCAAATTACGTATATGTGGTAATGAGAGACTAAATTTCCAGTAGTTTGCAGCCCCTGACATGAAGTAACTGGAGTTAAACTATCATTTGACGGTGTAATATAAAAAAAGAAGCTGTGAAACAAGGAATCGCCTAATCATGTGGCAGCCTTTGTAAATCTAATTGCCTATTCGTGGTGCAATAGATTCTTGGAAATTTACGTGGTCACTAATCCTAAAAGTTTTTTAAATTAAATAAATAGAAAATAGGTAAAATGTCACGTTTATTATGTCAGGAGAACAATGAAACGACAAATAAGGTCTATGTCAAGATTATCATAAGATTGTAAAATTCTTTCATCTACATATCTCAAACTTCTGAACGTTTCATGAGCAAAACACAAAGGAAATCAGTAACGAGACATAGTTTGGATTTGTGATCTTAAATGGCATAAAATTTGGACAACTTTAAACCCGAATTTTCTCTTTAAATAAGGATTCGTTTGATATGTAATAACATACACTCGAAAGTCCTGTATCATCATATCCAAACATCTCGACGATGGTTAAAAAAGTCGACTGTCGCGTCGTTTTTCAACTTCTCGGTGTTGGGATATTTGATAAAACAGCCCCACGTATGATATAGTATACACTTCACAAACACGACGTGATGAAACTTGAATGGGAAACTTATGTTGCTAAAGGTACCCCGAATTCGGGGCAACATGCATTTTGGCTGAGCTCATAAATTATGTACCAAATTTGGTGACATGAATGTTTGGCGAGAGCATGCTTGTTTGTCTTTTCTGTGATTTTGTTTGGATGACTACGTACTCTGACGCAGCACCTTATACTGTCACGTCCAATGAAGAGTTTACTTCCTCAATGAATGCGAATCAAGAAGGAAAAACCGGCGAGCACTGTAAGAGTCAAATAACAAGGAACGCTTTAGGTCTGAACATAAACTGTTTCATTAGGTTTAAATATATTCTTGCTTAATGATCTCTTATCAATTTAGGAGTATCTGGTGGTTTAGTAAGAATCGTAGCTTTAATAGTAAAAATGAAGACCCATTATATCACACAATACCAAGTAAGATTTGAAACATGCTTAATACAAACGTCTCTTTGCGGTGCGAAATTTCATTAGAGCGATAGAAATGTCATTAAGAAATGACTTTATATTAAAAAGTTTCTTTCATATTTGTCTGTGTGCGTTTGTACTCTTATTAATTTCCATTCACTTGTTTTGCTCTTGTTCCCTCGTTCACCTTGTTTTCCCCCTAGTTCACGCTTGTTTAATGCTGTTGATTCGTGTTTACTAGTGTTTACGATCATTCACTCTGGTTCACTTGTGTTCACCCTTATTTACTCGGTTACACCTCGTGTTTCTACCTGGTATTTTATTGTTGAAATGATGTCATTCATGTTTTTGTCACAGATCAGAGGCACTTAGAAATGTATTTCAAAGATAGAAGTCGTTCTATATATGAAAAAGGGAAATAAATTTGCAGTTTTGGTTTTAGATAAAAGGTGTTTGAGACTAGATATTTTCTGTGCCAATAATATAATGTGTACTGAAGTATCAGTTTTCGTTCATAGACTTCACATGTTTAAAGTTTGTCGTCTGTACGCTTCATGTTCAAGGTTTGAAAGCCTTCAACAATTTAATTTGTATAAAGTGGATGCTGTCATAAAAATTTAATTTTAATATACGCTCAGTAAATAACGTGTTATGACATCGAAAAGTTAATCCTTGAAAACAACTTTGCGACGTCAAATATTAGGCCGTATAAACGTACTGTATATAGTTTTGAAGTGCTTTAAGTGAGGAAATCAGGCCCATTTTTAATTTTTTCCACAATATTAAGCTGTTAGCTTTACTTCTTTGTCAATCCAAAACGAATGTGTTTGCCTTTAGAATTTAAAATCCTGAGGATTTTGATAAGTACATGTGAGACGTGTCCCATTGTACCAGGGAGTCTTGAAACATGTGTCAGGAAATTTAATAACCTTAATCGGTTTAGTTTTTGAATGTGTCGTGTTAACTTTCCTAACCGTATGTCTTCCATTGACATTAGCTAAAGTAAAATTCTAAGGGCCACCACGTTGGGTCACCACCTAAACCCCCAGTTATTTTGACTTGTAAATGGATAAAGTTCATAGGACGTAACAAATCAAAAATCCATCACGTGTTTTTTGAGATAAGATTTTGACTGCTTTGCATGAGTTAAGATATCGATGTTCTCTTTTAAATCTTTAGGATTTTAAACTTTTTAGGGAAACGAGATTATTTGTGATATAAAGAGTCGTTCTCTGACCTGGAATTATTTTATTTTCGAGCCTTAGACTGTCTGGCTACAGTCTTCAACAGGAAGAATAAAGAGTAGTAAGATGGTGTGTTCTATTTATACAAGTGATGAGTGGGAATGACGTAATGGATAAAGCGGTGGAATTACAATAAGAATGGTTCGGATACAAAGGTTATAGGGAACTATTTCTGCAAAAAGATCGAAGATTGTCCTGGGAGTGCGCGGGAGTTATTGTCGGCTTGGTTGGTTGAGGCAGTGTGCCAGGGTTCTAGTGTTTTCCGAATTCTATAATTTCCTTTGTCGTTAATAGAGGCGTTCTTAAAGTCTGTGTTGTGGTCGTGTTTCCAGGTGTGGTTTGCGACGTTTGACCTTCGTGCGCAATTCTTTTCGGGGATTGCGGTGAAGAGAGAGATTAAGTCAAATGATACCATCACGTCATGTTTGTTGATGGAGAGAAAAAAAGAACACGAGAGAAACATAAAGAATTTCGCACTAGGGTCAAACGTCGCAAAGCACACCTGGAAACACGACCACAACACAGACTTTAAGAGCGCCTCTATCATCGACAAAGGACACTATAGAATTCGGAAAACACTAGAATCCTGGCACACTGCCTCAACCACCCAAGCCGACAATAACTCCCACGTACTCCCAGGACAATCCTCGATCTTTTTACGGAAATAGTTCCCTATAACCTTTGTATCTGAACCATTCTTATTGTAATTCCACCGCTTTACCTATTACGTCATTCCGGCTCATCACTTGTATAAATGGAACACACCATCTTACTACTCTTTTTTCTTCCTGTTGCAGACTGTATCTAGACAGTCGAAAGCTCGAAAATAAAAGAATTCCAGGTCAGAGAACGACTCTTTATATCATGTATAAACCTGACCGCGCATCCTCTATCTTTAAAGCAATTATTTGTATTGTGAAAGACATGACACTAAAGTCTTCGTGACCTCTAAAGAACGTTTACGGAAGCTTGAAACAAAATGAGAAGTCTTAGATTTGCTCTGAAGATGAATCGTGGTATTGGTATTCTATTCTGATACTATTTCGATGTCTAGCAATGTATCTGACGGAAATTTGTTAAAAAAAAATGTCCAAAACAAATATGAAATTTTACTGTCAGAGGTATCCTTTTGGTATCAGTCAACCACTTTAAGAAACCAAGCGCAAAGTATTTTCCGACGAATAACATCTTGTAAACTAAATATTTGAGTCATACAAGACAAGGCGAAACTAATCACGGAAAAATTTGACTTCCTTTTAAAATCATTGTTAAATCTAATGTAGCGCCCTTTCAGTTGTTTTATTTTGGGCAGCAGTTCTACCGGGTTATGATTGTCTAGCGCTCGTTTTTCCCCGGGTTTTTTTCAAAGTTGCCTTTGGAATTATCCCAGACTAGATAAGGACGTTTAGTATTTATATTCGCGTTTATTACTGTCAGTGTGTAATATGTAATTTATGTAATTTGGCAATTAAACATTAAAGCAGCGAGTTGTACTGATTTATGGACCACTAAAAAACTGCCCCGTAAATATACCTTCCCCAGTAGAATTCAGCGCCCTCATAATTATTCGGAGAAGCCGCAACAGCTATACCTAATATGTTTTCAACGAAGCTGTTCTTTATGTACCTGCATAGTGGTGAGAATGACCATGACACAATCGTTATGAAATTACTAATTATCAGCTTCTTCTGGATGACTTTCTTCCGTCAGGTTTCCAAGTTAAATCTAATATTGTCTAAATTGTACTGTTTTGATTAATTATTTTCAATAAATACACCAGACGACTTTTCTCCTATTGTATTTAATAATAAATCGGATATATTTATATCTTTTATTTTTTAATAGATGAATTAAATGTAAATAGATATGATCGAATTTTCTGATTCACTCTACTAATTGACCATATTTTCTTAACAAATCTGATTGATTTCTGTCCAACGTTTGTTTTACGTCCAGGTTTGGAGACCCAAAGCTACTTTTTTGTACTGCGAAATCCAAGGTACCAATCGTTGTTACAAACAGACTGGAATTTACCGTAGTTTCTTCTGCTGAATATTACATTGAAAAGGCAGTATGTCAGGTCGAATGTCGTCTAAATGGAACGATAAAATGAAATAAATATACCTCCAGAAACTCAAAAAGACGAAAATTTCATGTCACTGGCGCCACAGACCGCATGCCAACCAGAAACGTTTTACATGTGGCGGTGTGTACTGTTTGTTGGAGGTCGATCTTTCTCTTGATTTCCTTCAAGAAAATAACTCTGTTTACAACTGGTCATTTGGATAATGCAGGCTTGAATAAACATCTTGAATACCCGCTAATAATTCACGATGAAAACACGAAGGAAAATCATAACCGTATCGTGCGCTCGTATGTTATAAAAACACGATTTTCTCGTTACAAGTATACGTTTCAGAAAACATTAATTGCCAAACTTTCTCCAGTGATCAGCGTATAATGGAGGTTCGTTTTTGAAGAATTTTAAAAAAAGCGGCCACGGTACGTACTTTATCGGATATAAAACATTCTGCTGTCGCCTCATGATTTAAATTAAATAGTGTGCTAGGGCTCGTGTTTTGAATATTACATAATTCATGAACTTCATAAAAGGGGAGGAAACATGAGCTAGGGTCGTAGTATATATTAAAAACGTTAACTCTCCGATCATGAAGTTCCTCTTGGTAGCAAAAAACACACAAACCGAGCTATCACTTAGATTGGTAGATTCTTTATTAATAATACATAGCAGCCAGAAGACTGAATTGCGTATTAAATACAATATAAATAAATATCAAAATACGAATGGACATACATACTTAACCACCGAGAAACCAACCAAGTCAACCATTAACTTTCAATCAACCAAGAGATTATTCAGTTAACTTAGATCCATCACACCATTGAATACGTACCCACGGAACCAAGGTACCCGGGGGAAAGATGACATAAAATCCTAAAATTATCACGTCATAATGATTCCTTTCATTTTAAAGTCATGGATATACCCTGGTCTAATATACAAAATAGAATTTGGAATTGGCCCGGCACTGTGACCAATTTACATCCTGGAGTGTATTGGAAGGTTAGAATAGTTTTTGCTGACTAGTGTTAAAACTCTTCAGCAAGCCAATGAAAATACCAGGGTTTTAATTAAACTACGTGCTAAGTTAGAAAATCATTTTCAAACACAGTATAATGACATAGTAATGGCGTTAACCTTTTAAACTTACTATTTTGGATCCGTCTTTAAGTTTGATCGTCGAGCGTCAGTGGTGGTGTTTGCTATCCGAACATACGCCTATATGATTGCCGAATAAAGTCGAACGATTCACGGTGGTTTACTCAATGCTCTTGCGTTCTTTTGATCTAAAGACAGCAGGTTGAAACTATTGATAGCCTGTTGCATAAGGATGGATAAGTATGCACGTCAGGCAATATTCTCAATGAAAGGTCGCTCCTATCCCAAAATAATTGGTAAAATGTGTATGTAGTCGTTAAAGTCGAGTGGTATTTACAAGTATGCAACGTTGGTCGTTTGTCCCGGTTAGTTAAGATTGTTTTCTGGATGGTTATGGAACTTATCTATATGTAAACATTGTCACTTTTCAAAGACAATAGAAAAACTGACAGTTTGGGAACATTTATTGATTTACCGGCAGGAAAGTATTATTTTCTCCCTGTAATAAACAAGTTAAGCGAGCGAGTTAAGCAGATTCACCAAAAATCATCTGTACGAAAAATAGAAATAAATAACTGACGAATTCACGGCGCTGACTAGGCTAAAATTCAAAGGGCTCAGCTCAGAGAAGCGGGTCATCACTGCCATTGAAAGAAAAATAAATCTGATATACAATATTTTGGATTAAGAGTACGTACTCTTGGCACGTTAATATCATTTATTTCATATCCAGTTTTGGAATTGAGAGGATGCTCCGTTCTCTTTTTGCATAATTAAAGGGAAATAAATTCAAACTTTATATGTTTTCAAAAATTGTGTTGCTAATTCTCAAATGCCTTCCTGACTATGTGAATGACGTCAACCACCCCTTTTATATTTTCGAATATTGAAAATTCACCAGACAAAAAAGACTGTAAGAATACCCCCACACTACTCTCGCAAAGAGTACTAAAAATCGCTTTACGAAAATATGACGACAGGAATGTAATTATCGTGTTAAAAGCTGACTGTTTCGATATGCTTATAGTCGGGCGATGTTGTTTGCTTGTCGTATTGACAATGACGCTACTATGCTTGCATTTCAAAAGGTTCAATAAACTAACAATGTCTCCATGAATTAACACACAGCAGAAAAACTGATCGCTAAACAACGTACAGCAAGATTCTCTTCCGTAAACCTAAGAACTTGTAAAAATAAACTCTAGAGTGCTTTGCCCAAAAGAAATATACGAAAAATATATTGAGATTATTCACTAGAAGTTACTATTAGAAGGGAAGTGCTGCCTCAAAAGACATGAGTATAATGTCATTTTCCCTTGCGACGGTGCGAACTGAGTTTATTTTGCCTCCGGCAGAAGCTTAGGGTTCAAACATTGAAAACTAAGCTTGGATGATCAGAAGAATGGGAAATAAACACATAATATGCAAAAACGTTTTGTTTTAATTATAATGATATTACATTTAAAATTACAAATTTATATTACTTATTTCATTTCAATTAGCAAGGCTATCAAATGCATACAATAGATACAATATGCAGATGATGTTTTGCGCACCTTGGTAAGCAAATTGTTAACGACCATACCTCTTTAATATAATGCCTGTGACAAATGTGTCAGTTGAATTGATAGTGTCATGTTATGAGAAATAAAGAGCTGAATAAATTGTGCAGCAATATACAATTGAATCACAAGATTATTTGGCACGAATGGTATGTAAGATGTGTTATTTTTAGTAAGTTATCACGTAGTTGCTCAATTGTTTATTACAGAATCATGCTCAGAAAAGCATTTTGTCCAACTTCATAAGAGATCTTAGTAAAAATGTTTTACTTTGAAGAAGATGTTTGCGTTAGTTTGTTACTTATGTTTGCATGATTGTTTACTGATGGGAATGCATCACTGAAACCACTACAGTTTAATTTCCAGAAGCCGATGCGTGTAAATCTGTTGGTAATAGAGTAGATGCTGCAGTGTGTTCATTCCAGCAGGAAAACATATTACTGTACCAAATACTATTGTTCATATCCATGCCAGGCAGGTAAAGCTTCTATTGTTGAGAATCACTGAATTTAGTCATCGCCCTTCGAGGGAAACACTAATCCATTACTTTTGAGAAGAATTCTTATTACTGTATTAGTACATAGACACAGGTGCAATGTATTGACCTGCATTATTGGGTAGGAACCATTGTCGAAACCAACAGTTTAAGTTCCATAAGAACCTGCAATAATGTAGGTGATAAGGTAAGTAATGTAGTGTGTTCATTCTAGTAGGAAAAGGTATGTATAGGAAATGTACCAGGTACTGTTGTTATCCATGAAAGACAGGTAATGATTCTATTGTTAGTGAATCACTGCCTTTTGTGTGGGGCCTTTAAAGGAAACAATCCATTTCGTTTGAGATCATTTCGATGAATTGTATTGATTAATACACATACAGTGGATCCGCATGCACTATTGTGGAGTATGTGACAACATACTGTATGTATATCCAGTTGTCCCAATGGTCAAAGCAGTGGTATAGGAAAACTAATTTAACCAAGAAAACGATGATCAAATAACATTTCCAGAGTTAGTGAATCTATTGAGCTCAAGGTAAGGCACTTCGATAACCATTTCTTTCGCGGAGACTTATTTACTTGTTGCCACCAGATATTTCACATGTAAGTATATGAAATCATGTATGAAACTATGAAAATCTATAAAACAAGAAAACAGATTTCTTAGTAAGCACAGTTGACAAAAAAAGTTACGGGGAACTGAAACAAAAGGAATGAGTATTTCAAAACAACGTAAACTAATAAGTATTTTATTAGGATTGCATAGATATTTTGGAATGACTCCGCGTATTCAATTACAAGGCCTAAACTCTACATATAAATTACCGAGGCAAAGGACCACAACAAAACTAAAAGCACAAACCTAACGGCTGACAATACCTCTTTAAAGTAATAGCTACCATTTGAATCACTTTAAAATTATTTACTCATCTTTTGACTAATACCTCAAAAGTATGAGGGAAAACAGTTGAGAGAAATACAGTGATAACACGAACTGGGATTAACACTACCAAACGTCGCCGGGTCTAAACGACAGAAGCACGAAGTTCGTGTTGTGCAGTCCTCTTGCTGGTGCTAGCTGAAAATGCACACTTTCCGGCATCATCTGGTATTGCGCAATTGTGCGAACATCCAGACATCCGAAATCGATTTTGACCAATCGCGATCACATCGACTTAACATAGCTCACCGAATAAACTGGGTACGGAAACACCGGAACCACAAGAATAGTGTGTGCTGCCTGTGGATCATTTAACCCCCAACGGCGCGTATGGGCGCGATTTAATGTATGCAAACTAGATGCATGGACAGAATTCAACAGATTTTCAACAAGATTTTGATTAGTTTAAATAATTTATAATTTATTCTCAAAAATTTTGACTCGAATCATGCAAGTGATACGATATCCTCTGTAACCTCTGTTTGCCAATATTTTTCTTGCGTATTAAGAGTCTTTCTGACTGAAAGACTGTCCTTCTCATTTCAAACCATCGTTTTAGTGCCAGTATGTTGACGATTTCTTTATTTTGCTACGATCTCCTAACCATGTTCTTCCGTCTGTAAATTATTTACACTCCAAGATTCTCAAAATTACTTTACGTATGAAGTAGAAGTGGACCAGAACCAGCCGACAACTTTAAGAAGTATAAGACGAATTCAAAATCTGAATAAAAGCGACATCTTGAAAAACCCAATAACCTTATAACCTGTATCTTGGGTTTTTAAAGATGTCGCTTTAATTCGGATTTTGCTTGGTGGAAGTGAATAATTCTCTTCAGTTTCTTGATATTAATACTCATTGTTCTGGTGGTTTCTTTTCTGCATCCAACAGACAAAATTAATCCCTTTCGGTGTGAGTCGTCTTTCCTTGTGAGCTAAAATCATCTGGCTTTAACAATGTCAGATCAAAAAGTCAAATATGAACTGAAAAGAGTTGCTATTCACTGTTACGGTAGTCGCTCTTCTGGATCCGTTGGTATAATCCTACCATTATCGGTCTTTTGACTTTTTTCGATTCCCTTACTCCTCTTTGTAAAGAAAAAGGTTTGATTTTTTTTAATTACTTAACAGATGTCTTAACGCCCTCTATTTACACTTGTTGCCTCACCTGAACTTGAAAAACCTACAAGAATTTTCATACAAAAATGTTTATCCATAAAAGTTTATTGACTCTTGCTTTGTTTCCCTCCTTCCCAAGGTTTTTGCTAATTCGTGCAAACGTCGAGTGTCTCTTGTAAAAAATTTATCTTGATAATCGAAACTTTCCTTCATGTACAATGTTGTAAACCTTACTGTTAATCGAGTTCAAATGCCACAATGTTCTTCAAAATATTTTCTGCACCCAATCCCATTGTTTTTTCCTCTTTTTTAGCTCATCTTCAAACAAATTCCTTTCATGTTGAAGTCTACTCATTGCTAAGTCTTAAACTTTTGCTAAACTCGAAAACAAATTATATATTTTTAGTTTATCGAGGACATTTCTATGTAGTTAAATGTCCTTTTATCTTCGCTAACCTTCCGTTCAGCTCGTCAGAGACCTCGTCAGATAATAACCGTTCGTGCTTGACAACCTCAGCTATATTCACTTGCCGGATGTGCTTGGGGGTTACATTATCATATGAGGCTACCTAGTGCAGAATAGTTATTAACTGATCACAAGATATTAATTTAACTAAAATAATTTCAGTTTGGAAGAGTGAAAATTGTAGTTTGCGCCACCTATGTAAATAATTTTGCGAGATTTTTGTAATTCCCTAAATAAAGTCCAAATTTTGTTTAGTGGATGGCAATCTGATGAGATGATATTTCATTTCAAAACTTTAATCAGCTTCTGCGCCGGACGTCCTAGTCTGGAAAAGGGAAAAACGATGGGCAAAAAAAAGGGGTTAAATATAAAAAGAATATTAAGACAATTGGATATTCAGACAATAATATTCAGACAACTCATTAGTATAACTTATTTTCCGTTCCGAATGTGTATTTCATGTAAAAACTCCTACTATTTAGATGAGTACTCTTTGAAGATGTTATACGTTTAGCAACGAAATGTCAGATCCTATTAAGTATTTTATACTTCAATGTGTGAAAGGCTCTTCTCCGTATTCTGTGATGGGCGTTAATATTTTTTGATAATGTTACGATTTTCGCCTGGTAAATCTATTGCTGTTATTATGAAATACATTATTCAGATGCAAAAAGAACTAGAACACTAAACCAATGGACTTTACCAATAGTGAAAGGTCCCAAGTTTGGAGCACAAACAAAATTTCCCACGAATTTCCAGTTATAGTTGCAATTGTTCAGTGATAGGAAATAACCCTTAAGAAAATTTCACATGTCATTTCACTTGTGGAATTTAAACATCTTCACATATAAAACTTTCATTGCACACGTGAAATCGGAACATTTTCACACCTGAAATACCTAGTTCACATGTAAAATGTGCTGGATCCAAATTTCAGCTGTGAAATCAACGTGTACGAAATATTTGTTTCACATATAAAATTATAATTTTGTGAAAATTAATTTCTTTCTTGAAATTTTCGTTTCACACATGGAATTGGAACAATTCACATATGAAATATTTTCAAACGTGAAATTGCATGTGAATGTTTTGTAAAGGAAGCATCGAATTTTTCCGAATTGGGCCGAGTTTCTGTAGTAAAAACTTATTTTCGGCTTATTTTCGCCAAATCACTTATCCTCTTATCCTGTGCTTACATGATTTTCTGTGCTTTCATGTGCTTTCATTACATGTGCTTTCATTATTGTGAACAACTCTAAAGTTGCAAAGGCAAGAGATTGTTCTCATCGAGATGACATGCTAATTTCAAGCTACAAACTTGCAATACAAATTCAAATTCGTGCTGTCTGGTCAACAGCTTTACTAAAATTTAAAAACGATATAATAAATAAACAATTGATGTACTTTAATTCAACATAGGATGGCTTTTTACATTGTATTTCGAAGATCAGTCTAAATACCACTACCATGATTTATTATTTCCAGTAAAAACGCCAGAAGACTTTTTCACATACTACACAAGGTAATTTAAATTATAAATAGTTATATTGTTTATTTATTTTAAATAGATAAATTAAATCTTAATAAACATAATCTATAATTTACAGAGCATTTGATTAACAGGCCTTTTGTTTAAGAAATAGGATTGGTCCCTGAAAAGAATCCGTTTTTTTTTTTTTTTTCAGTTCAGGAGACCCAAACTCACTAAAAGAGAGGTACAACTTCTTTTCATTAAATGGCTGGAATGAAACGTAGGTTGTTTCACTGAAACGGCAACGTTCAGGGTCGAACGTTTGCTGAAAATAAAAATAAAATCAAATGAGAAATTTACAAATTACCCCTAAAAGCGCTCGAAATGAGAAAAATTTGATGCAAGAAATGCAACAGATCGCGTGCAAACTAATTAAATAATTAAGGAACTGCTAATATGAGCTGGAGAATCCTATTTGTTGGAGATCCTGCTTATCATTAGAAGAAACAGTTTCAATAACTCATGAGCTGGCCTATCATATATCAAAAACTCGTCCCCAGGCGTCAAATTTAAAAAAATACAGCAAGAAACATGCTCCGACCAACAACATCGTTTAAGCTCAATGTCATATTCGATTAATGTCATATTCGATCAATCAGTCAATGACTGATTGTCACGTCAGTGCTATAACATCTAGTTTGGTTGATTGTTAGCCATATGTCAATTCAGCAATGTCAGTAGTAATAATTATATTCCCAAATAAAGTCCTGGCAAAATATTGAAAATTGATCAAAAATAAGACGTATCCAGTATTTTATTAATTTGAAATCCTTCTAAACTCTTTATTTACTTTGCTGTTTTTTTCCATAAGTTTTCTTTGAAAACAATCGCCAACCTTCCTGGTAGCCATCATTTGATACCTGTGTGTTGTAACCAACCAAAAAGTCGCAGGACAACTTGTCAAAAAAGGGAGTCGCGCGTCCGATCCCCTCCAACTGAATCTTTCCCTATATTTTCTCACTGTATGGAAACTGATTTTAACCGAATTTAAACAGATAAAAGGCCAAAATAGATTTCAAAATCATCACGTCATGATTTGACCAATCCTTTCAAAGTTCTTAGAGCACTGCTGCCTATTAAACTGTGGAATTTGAAGTTGGTCTTACAGGTGACGTATTTGTTCCTTGGTTTTTATTGAAACATCGAACGTTTGCGCCAACGTGTGTTAAAACTCCTCGGAAAACTGATCAAAATGGTAGCATTGTTCATTAATTTAAATAATGTGCTAGTTGTTCCAAAAATCGGTCTCAAACACCGAATTATGAAATCCTGTACAATAGGTCTAACTTTCTAAACTAACTGTCTGGATCGCGGTGCGAGGTTGAGCTATGTGCGTCGACTTCACTTATGATCTTCATGTAGTGTCCCCGGTAATTTTTCAGTTGATAAGACTTCTTTATATTTCCGGACGGTTTGTCGGACTTCTTGAAAGCCTGCAAAGTACAAAAACAAAAACTCATGGCTATTCCAACACTAAAGGTAAAATGTGTTTGTCTTTGACACTTTTCGCTCGGTGTCCGACTTTTCGATTTAGCTCTGGCTAAGGTTTACCAAAAACCAACTTCCTCAGGACTGTTCACTAATTTCCATAGCTTCATTCCTCTCTCGTACAAAAAAGGTTTGATTTTAACCCTTCTTAACCGTTTCTTCAGAATCTGTTCGACTTAAAAACATTTTCATTTGGAAGTAGAAAAATTTAGGAAAATCTTCAATCTTAACGGCTATCCGACTTATTTTTGGGATAAATGCATCCAGCTATTTCTTGACAAAATTTATAACCCAACGCCTAGCGTCTTAAAATCTCCTAAAAAAGTAATTTATATTTGCCTTCCTTTCATTGGCCTTCACAGCCTCCAAATTCGAACTCAAATTCAAAAAATCTACTCTTCCACCTTTCCTCACACTTGCGAACGTCTTTTCAAGGAAAGCCTACACATTCACCAACTCAACCTTTCTTAAACACAAATCTTAGATCTACTCCTCTACCCCTGTTCTAACTGACTTACTTCTATTTCATCTCGTGTAATTTTATTGATCTGTCTATTTTCACAATGTGTCGTAGCTCCTCCCTTCTTTACCTTGCTGTCATTTATTTTAGTCTTTCCGATTGTAATATAATCCTAGTTAGTCCACTATATAATTGATGTAATCCTACCTATCGTCTCACTCTGATGATGTTGCGCGCTGCAACGAAACGTTAGTCTCTGTTTCTTCATAAATTATTCTTAAAAGTTACGAGTTTGTCATGCCTCTATTCCGTACAATATGCTGGGCACTACTTTTTAAACTTTGTTTAGGAGTGCACAGTAATTTGTCGACCAGGAAATTAGTTTTTCTTCCGTTAGTGTTTAACTAACCAAACCCAAAAGGCAATTTAAGCGAACTAATTCAACACAACTACAAAAAGTCAAGTCTACGAAAAATGGAAAGGCACATGCAACAAACGTCTAGCACTGGTTAACTTAGACTTCAAAGCCTCTCACAGATTAATGTATGATTTATGTATGTTTAGTGCCACTAAAGGGCTCTTTACACGTCCAATTTTATGCCTTGCAATTGACTTCTTGGTTTATGTGTTTTTAACTGACGAGAGCGTCGACGACAAACTGCAGCAAAAAACATGAGCGGATATCTTGGTGCATAGACTGCTATGAGTATATTACATACACTAGGATGACAATCGTAACGTGCAACATTGCCCGTGTAAACGGCCCTTAAAAGAGAAATAAACCCGAGGCACCATGTTTCTGATAAAGGACCCATCCTCGTGGCACACACTGATCTCGTACACAGCTTCGCAATCATCTGTTGACTTGTCCTTTGGCGTGATTATAAGGAAATGAATACAACAAGTATATATTTTTAAAAATTCTACCACCTCCTGGCGATATAAAAGAAACCAACCATAGCTTTCCTATTTTCCAGTATTTTCATGTTCACAAGGAAAAAAAAAGCTCTAAGTACCAAAACACCATTAATATTGGCAAGACTAAAAATTATTCAACTGAAAAATGACTGCAGGAATACCATTATGGTCTTTAAGGCTGACTGTTTAGATTTGTTTACAATTGGGCGACGTTTACTTTGTCGTAGTGATTGCGGCTCTACACTGTGAATGGATTTCAAAAGTTTCCGTAAACTGGAAATATTATTTTCTCGTGATTGAAAATCTGTCAAAACAGCAACCTACAACAATTCACCAATTTGGAAGTCTCTTTCGTAAATGTAAAATCTAAACGAATGAACTCAAGGGAGCTTCACCCTAAAAGAATGTACGAAAAATACAAACAGATTAACTTACGGCATTTAGGAAGTTGATCGTCCAGGTTAGTGTAGTCTTGAGAAAGACTGATTTTTTGATCAAGTTGTATGCCTCCGGGAAAGAGTTAAAGCCTTCAATGCAGGCTATCAGACGTTGATATTGGCATCCTTGCACTGCCCTTCGCGCGCTCGAGTTGGGGCCTGAAACGGTAATTTTCACGTTACCTTTTCCAAAATTTATATCGATCATTACCACCAAAGTATACTGAGACACACTACAAAGATTTGATAAGACATTTACTGATATATCAGCTACTATTTAGATGCTTTTTACGATTTCACTCTAGTTATGATACTTATGTTGGATTTCCATGAAGTGAATATAGTCGCGCGAACAACTATTCTATTGTTAAAATTAAATAGTTTTCTACTTACTTCCACCTGAGAGCTCGTAAGGCAAAGAGAAAAAGTCCCTGCACGAGTTTGTTCCCTAAATAGAAATCCAGTTTTATAAAAACGCCCTTTTATAAGTCATGCATCAGATGGTACAGAAGCAGCAGATGACACCGATTGTAAACATTTCAATATAAATTAAGTATCTTGTGAAAAAACAAACCCAATATCAATATTTATAATCTAAATACGGTTTGCTTTGTGTATTGATGTATGAGCTGCCTTTGCATTAAAAATACCATTTCCAGTGAATCAGACAGAAATTAATTTAGAAAAATGTTGATAAATGTTCTACCAAAGTTACCTGGATAATCTTAACTTTCTACTTGAGACTTCCTCTCGATTTCGACGCTGGTCTTGTTCTGTGGTATTGTTTTCGAATATTGGTTGTGTGCCGAAGAGAGGGGACTTTTGTTTCGCATGCGCTAGTGGAGGATATACGGGGGTACCACTCAATTACAATCACGGGCATTTGAAAAATACAAACAAATATTGCAGGAAAGTTTTGAAAGGCCGAATTTTTCTTTGTGTTCTTTGTGCTTTGCTCAATTTTCGTAAAATCCACGATGACTAACCAAAATTCAAGGACCAATTTCTGGCTAACCATTTCAATACCAATTGAAATCTTAAGAATTGTATTCTGGCGAAGGCTAGATAAATTTTTGGATATGGCTCGTTTGAGCGCTTGTAGTTTTAAAGACTATAATTATTCTGTTTGAGTACTTGTCTTTTTATGCGTTTCATCCCAAAGCCAATTGTTAAAAATTTTGTACTGGCTAAAGCCTTTTGACTTTGTCCAGTAGAATTCCGAGGGATTCAGAAGAAAAACCTGGTCGGTTTTCACTGTTATAGTGGTGAATAGATCGAAGTTTCTTAGTTTTACGTGTGTCTTTTTCCTAGGATGTTTAGCTGAAGAGTATCGTTGAATTACGAAAGAAGAAAATTTAAGAAGATTTTATTTTACAAAGAAACAACCAAATTATGACCGGGACAAATCCATTAGGTTTCGCAAGTCGGCAGTTGTCAACGGATATTTGACTACCTCTGAACTAGTTGGACTGACCAGAGATACTGTCGTAGACCAATAAAATTAAACGGAAAAAGAATTGAGTCAACAATCTAAAAGATGTGCTACTACCTTAGCCTACTATGCAGCATCATTCCTAAATTCAAATAACATAAATTAGAGGAATGTATGGATAAAAAGCGCCAACTACAGTCATTGAGAAATGTTTTGGAGCTATTTGTTAAAATTTGGGCAATCAAATTATTATTAATTAGATAGATAGATAGATAGATAGATAGATAGATTGTTTATTAAAATAATTACATCGCAGCCCTGTAGCTGAATTGCGTAATTAATTCACATTAAGAAAAAATATAGGACATTAAAGTAAGTATAAATAAAGCTGTATATACAAATGTTGTGACATATAAAATCTCTAAAGTTTATTGTTGATCAAGCTGCACATTGATGGAATAAAATTATTTTGGTAACGCTTAGTATTAATTCGAGGAATGTTAAGTGTTTTCTTTCTCCTAAGATTGTACTTTGGTTGGTATCTTTCAGGAAGTAATCCGTATAATTTGTGTGATTGATCACACATAATCTTTTTGAAAAGTTTTTCACACAGATCGTGTCTCCGGCTTTGTAGTGTTGGTAGCTTGAAGCTCTTTAGATTTTGCTGGTACGACTCTCCTGGAGATAAAATTGACAGCACACGTTTTTGAACTCGTTCTAGGTCGTCACTTTGGTAGCTCTACAGGGAGTGGTGGAACACAGGCCCACAATATTCAAGTACAGGTCTAATGCAGGTGCAATAGAACATAATGATATCTTCTATTGGTACACGCGCGCGTTTCAGCAAAACTATAAAGTATAGGCGTTTGTTAGACTTCCTTATGACGTTGTTAATATGATCGTTCCACAGTACAGTGTTGGAAATGGTCACTCCAAGAATCTTGGCATGGTTGACAACGTCAAGTTCCTTTCCTTTCACAGTTATCGGGTCAAAGGAATGTTTTTGTTTCTTGAAATCGATGATCATCTCGTTGCACTTTTCTGTGTTTAGTTGTAACTTGTTTTCATGTGTCCAGTCCTGCACAATAACGGCGTCGCTTTGGATGGTGCTGCAGTTTCGCTTTTTTAACAAATTCGGCAACAGTCGTATCGTCGACATATTTCCACTTGCTGGCATAGGGGAATCTTAAGTCATTAATCATTAACAGGAATAACCACGGGCCAGGTTTGGCGCCTTGAGGGACGTCTGATGTATATATATAAATATATATATACACCAATGATGAGTACCACGAAGGTTACAGCGTTGGAATGAAGATATAGAGCGCTCAATACCGTTACTGGTAGAGATCGCCTGAGCGCGTGAAACTCAGAGTAGTGACAGGAAAATTTTGTCTTTTGTATTTAAATATATATATATAAAAGTGTATATTGTGGTAATGATGGAGACTATAAATAAGTTAACCGCTCATTTCGCACAAACGTTATTGCTTTTATTGAATTCTTCAGTTAGCACCTGAAGAGCTTCAATAAAAGCGAAACCGTTTGTGCGAAACGAGTGGTTAACTTATTTATAGTCTCCATCATTACCACAATATACACTTTTTTCTATAATTCTACTTGTGTAAGACAATCAAAACCTTCTCTCTCTCTCTCTCTCTCTCTCTCTCTCTCTCTCTCTCTATATATATATATATAAAGTAAATTCAATTTGTAATTTGTAATTTAATTGCTTCACCGTCATAGTAAAAAGCAGTAATTAAGTAAGTACAATAAAATATATATAAATAAATAATATATAAATAAATAATATATAAACAAACATAACTAAAACTAGAGGACGGTAGGGTAACCGCAACAGGGAAAGCCTATTACTGCGGGACCAATGACATGATTAAATACAATATACATGTATATGGCGTACGGACGCGTTTACCGACGTTCCCAAGTCTTTGGGATTTTACTGTTGTTAGTTATTCTCACTTTCAAAAACGTCGAATGCCGAGACTACTCTATACCTATTGAATATTCCAACTGGGTCCACTTGTCATCTATCCAATTGGCAGCGGATTTGTGGAACTTACATCTATGGCTATACGACCTTCAGTCAAGGAAGTTCCTCCCAAATCGCGTGTTTGCCGCGACCAGAGTTAAAAGATCAAAAGCCAGCATCGTTTACTACAGCAACTTAACCTGAACTTTTAGATCAATTTTACAGCTTATTCATGACATCGAGTTGAATCCCGGACCTAACAACTATTCTATTAATGGCGCAAGAACATCGAAGAATAATGTGAACATAGCACACCTCAACGCTCGCTCATTAAAAGGTAGAGAACATTATATGCTTATTAAAGAAACCATTCTCACTAACAAGTTCGACGTATTTACAGTTTCCGAAACCTGGCAGGACAGTTCTGTCACTGACCTTGAAGTTGAAGTTCCTGGCTACGATCTTTATCGAGTTGATCGCGAAAACAAGGAAGGTGGAGGCGTCTGTGCATATGTTTTGAGAAACTACAAAACCGAGGTATTAAGTGAAATCTCCTTTATAGCTCTCTCGGGATTCCATCAAATTTGGCTCAGAATTCAGGTTAGGAATCTAAAATCCATAGTAGTTTGTACGGCCTACAGGCCTCCGGATGCCTCCCTGTCTTGTTTTGATTCAGACCTAACCTCGAGATTTATTTCTGCCTCAATGTTTGCCTTCTCGATATATACAGTGACACGCGAAAGTATTGGACACATTGGATTTTTTAAGAAAATAATAACTTTTCTTGCTGCTCTTAACCTAAAACTTGAACTGAATATAGTAGATGTTTAGGATAGACTATGTATGAGGAGAAATAAAGAATTGTTTGCTTACAGAAAAATTTATTGACAAATACAACAGAAAGTTACACTCAAAAGTTTTGGACACATTCTGAAAATATAAATATAGCAGGATAAAAATTGCAGTTTTGGACTGAAGTCTATTTCATATTAATTTGCAAATCTCCGCCGACCAATCGGAGCACACCACGCACCATGACGTCTCCGTGTGCTTTGAATGGTCATTGAAGATTTGGCTGTCACATGGGAAGGTTTTCAGAATGGCGAAGACAAAGGAGCTCTCTCAACAACTTCGTATGGTTATAATTAACCATCATAATCGTGGAATGGGATATGGAAAGATGTCTGACGTGCTCAAGATCCCGATTAGTACGATTGGAGCCATCATTCGGAAATGGAAGGAACATGGGCTGACTACCGATCTGCCTCGAAAAGGGCGTCCTCGTAAAGTAAGTGAACAAGCAGCTAGATCCATTGTTCGGAAAGTGATGCACAAGCCATTCACAACACGATTAGAACTTCAGAAGGAACTGCAGGCAGCTGGCACAAAGGTTAGCAAGGATACAATTGGAGGTACACTCCACCGGGTAGGGCTGCATTCTCGGACTCCTAGAAAGACCCCTCTGCTGAAGCCCAAGCACGTGAAAGCTGTTCTAGAGTTTGCCAATCGTAATCTCGAGAAACCTGCTTCGTTCTGGAATAAAATATTATGGTCTGATGAGACTAAAATCGAGGTTTTTGGTGGAAACAGCTCGAGACACGTCTGGAGAAAGGAAGGTACTTCATATGACCCCAAAAATACCATCCACACAATCAAACATAGTGGTGGAAGTATAATGGCTTGTGGTTGTTTTTCCTCTAGTGGTACGGGCGCACTACATATCATCGAAGGAACAATGGATAATGCTGTGTACCACGAAATACTAAAGGAAAACATGCTTTCACCTGTAAAATCGCTCAAGCTACCGAGAGGTTAGATTTTTCAGCAACATAACGATCCCAAGCATACTGCAGTGAAAACGAAGGAATGGCTTCAGGCAATAGTCTATCCAAAATATCTACTATATTCAGTTCAAATTTTAGGTTAGTAGCGACAAGAGAAGTTATTATTTTCTTAAAAAATCCTATGTGTCCAATGCTTTTGCGTGTCACTGTATAATGGGGGACCTGAACTACAATCTAGTGAAAAGTAACAATGAAGACGCTATAGCTTTTACGGACTTCTCTCGTTCTTTCAACTTAACTCAACTTATTCACACACCAACTCGAGTCACGGATGCTTCTAAATCGCTCTTAGATGTGATCCTCGCCTCTGAGATAAAGCAAGTTCAAAAAGCAGAAGTTATGGAAAATTCAATCAGCGACCACGATATAGTCTACGTTGCGCTTCGTTTCAAGAAAGCACGCACGAAGTCCGTTCTCATAAGAACCAGGAGCTTTAAACATTATAATCGTGAAGCATTCTAGAATGACGTGGCTTTCGCACCATGGTCTGTTGTAGACACTTTTAGCGATGTTGAAGATAAATCATACGCATTTGACTTATTGTTTAATGAAATACTTGATCAACATACACCTATTAAGACTTTTAAAGTTAGAGGGTGGCCTAATCCATGTATCACCGATGTTACATATATGAGATATACTTGGCAGTATAGTAGATATTATATTTAGGATATATTGCTTTCGTGACCTCGAGACGCCACAGGAAAACGCCTTAGCCCACAAGATAACGTAACGGACATCCAGTACTGCAACAAGCTTTCATGCACCATTTAACGTAAAGGAAATAGTCATAGTCCTTACGTATAAAAGGCAGAGCACAACTCAGGAGTGCATGCATCATTCATAAGGCGTTAGCATGAATAACATCATTACGAACCGAAGTCTTAAAAGAAATTATCAAAGTCAAGAACCAAACAAATCAACAGAACCGAAGAAACCGAACCAAAAAGTCAAAGTCGTAAAAGAAATCAACAGAATCGAAACCCAAAGAACGTAGAGAGTGATCAGAGTTGTGCTCAGTCTCACAGCAGTATAATACATACTTCAAGGTAAGAAAGAATAAAGTCACTGAATTTTAACAATTCGAATAAAGTAAAATAAATAGTTGAAAATATAGCTGGTTTTGTATTCTTTGTTGCGAGCAAATTGAACCAAAAGCAGCCACATAATTTAATAGGGCCCGGCTCGTAACAAATTGGGGGCTCGCCCGGGAAATCAAACCTTTTCGTTTGCTAATATTCGAGTTTGATTGATAAATCTAAAAGTAAAATGTGTGCACGAAAAAAATAAAAGGATTCCAGAACAAATTATTAAATCAGTTTAAGAGGTGAGAAAGTAAGTTCAAGTTTTAAGACGATTTTACAACGTGAAAGTAAACAAAATTTTTAAAGTTTTAAGGTATATATACAAAATCAGTTATTCAAAATGTCCGCGTTTAACCCTAAAGAGTTTATGGTGGAAGCAAGCGAAAGCACATTTCAGCAATTAAGGAAAGATTATTTGATATTGTTAGGACAACATCTAAAATTAGAAGTACGAAGTTCGACGCGAAAACGTGAAATCCAAACACTTGATATGGATTACTTAGTGAATACAACAGATACATTTGGACAGTCTGCGTTGGCTACTTATAATACTACTAGCCCTAAAGATTCAAACTCTGCAGTAGAAAAGGATAAAAACAGTATTGTAGCTAGAGAAAATGAAGAGGAGAAGACCAGGCAGTGGCAGAGAGAACAGGAAGAGATTTCCTGGCAGAGGGAACGAGAGATGAGAGAGTGGGAACGCCAGGATAGAGAGTTCAGATTAAAAGAACAGGATAGAGAGTTCAGATTAAAAGAACAAGAGATAGAGTTACGAAAGTTAGAGCTCCAACTAAGTCAAACAGTCAAACTAAGTCCACGAGAGATTCCAGACCATATTTTGATGTTAAAAAACACATTAGGATGGTTCCACCGTTCCAGGAGCGGGAAGTGGACAAGTATTTCTTACATTTCGAAAAAGTTGCCCAAAATTGTCACTTACCAAAGGAGAATTGGACGACGCTATTACAAAGCGTCCTTCTAGGTAAAGTTAGGGAAATTTTTTCTCGACTTACCGTAGAAGATTCAGCGAATTATGACACGGTAAAGCGACTGATTCTAAAGGATTATGAGTTGGTCCCCGAAGCGTATCGCCCCAAAAATTCCGCACTTTAAGTAAATCAAGCGATGAGAACTTTTATGAATTTGCGCAAGAAAAAGCTCAGCTTTTCGACCGATGGTGCACGTCAGAAAAGATAAAAGATGAATACGATCGTTTCGTGAACTGATTTTGATCGAAGAGTTCCAGAATTGCCTTAGTAATGAGGTTAGAACTTTCGTGCATGACCGAAAGCCGGAAAGGTTGACTGACGCAGCGCGTTTAGCAGATAATTTTTCATTAACACATAAGTTCTCAAATTCGGCTACCAAAACAAACCCGCCTTTTCCTCCACGCGGCAAAGATCCACCAAAACCATTTCCAAGACGAAATCCAGGCAATGATGTCGGCTCTTTTAACAATAAAACACGTAACGAAACGCCAGAATTCTTTCGTAGACAAACGCCGTTTAAACTTGTTGTTTGCAATTATTGTAAACGCAGAGGTCATACAAAGTCGGAGTGTTACTCACTTAAAATGAAAAAACCACCGCCAAAACCAACCGGTTTTATTTCTTTACCAAAGCAAAGACCTAGATTTTACGATGCTTACGAAGCACAACCACCTCAAGTCCCAATTACGTTTCACAACAAACATATCCGTGGTGTTGAATGTCAAGAGCTACGATGTCACGAGCTCTGTTGACTCGGTGATGAACACATTTAAGCCAATTTTTTGACAGTTCGGTATCGCTTTACAACAATCAGCAATGCAGAACTGAAGAAACCGAACCAAAAAGTCAAAGTCGTAAAAGAAATCAACAGAATCGAAACCCAAAGAGCGTACAGAGTGACCAGAGTTGTGCTCGGTCTCACAGCAGTATAATACGTACTTCAAGGTTAGAAAGGATAAAGACGCTAACCTTTAACAATTCAAATAAAGTAAAATAAATAGTTGAAAATATAGCTGGTTTTGTATTCTTTGTTGCGAGCAAATTGAACCAAAAGCAGCCACATAATTTAATAGGGACCGGCTCGTAACACCGAGAATTTTCGGGGATTGATGAAGACCAGAGACAAGTGGAAAAAGAGAGCCAAGAAAAGCAACGATCCGAATGCCTGGGCTGCCTATAAAAACTTTAAACGTGAGGTAGGAAACGAAATCAGAATTGCGGAAGGGGAACTTATAAATGACCAAATTCAATAAAACCCAAAGAATACTAACTAGAAATACGTGCACGCAGCAACCCCTCGCCCACCCTTCCAATATATCTCTCGAGAGTCCAAGTAACATTGATAATTTTTCAAAATTGTCAAAAAGACAAATCCCCTTTACTATAACTGGAAGACAGTATGCAATATAAGAAAAGGACAACATTTGCACACGAATATTAACAACCCAACCTGGGAATTGTTTTATATTTAAACTGTTCGTCGTCATATTTACGTTTAAAAGTTTGACTCTGCTTTATTATAACAAAACGTTTGGAGAAAATAACCTTTAACGGTTTTGCAAATAATGGGATCAACCCTGATAATTCTACTGCTAAACAATGGATGTTGGTATCAAGAACCCTGTATTAGTTGCGATCTTGACGTATTTCGTGTCGTCTTTGGATGAAACTTATCACTTTTTTTCATTTTGAAGGAAGAAATTTCAGTTGATGGCAACACTTTCCGTCTTAAAATCGGAACATTCTCATAGGTTACCGGTCAGATACTAGCATTACGGATAGCTTATGATTCAAAAAATTTTTTGATATTTTTTGTATTAAAAAATTGCCGTAAATCCTACATTGTCTTAAGGTTAATTAAAAATTTCTAGTAGAGGTGCTATGATGAACATTTATGCTAAGTATTCATTCGAAGGTAAAAGACTTTGGTAACGAAGATGAAACGAATTACGAAAAAAATGAAATAAACAAAGAAAACGTGAGAGTTTTGCATTTTTATTGCTGAACAAAATTCGGAAAATACAAAACATGCAACAAAATACGACAAACAAACTTTCTGCAAGTTTTGTCGAGAGAAGGAGTAGAGGAAAGTAAAAGAAGTACTTTTTCCCTTAGTAAAACTTTCGTAATAAAGAAAAATGGCGAAGCATACGAACCTTCAACTTTTACGAATTTTCAACGAAGCGTTCATCGTCACCTCAACACAAAGATTTTAAAGGTAAATTTACTGAAATAACACGTCTTTATACTTTAAAATTTCTTGCGAGGTGTTAAAATCCTGATGAAAGCATTACTGGTCGAACAAGGTAAAGGTAATCATCCACAAGCCACCCGAGAAGTGAGAGACTGAAGCGGACAATATTTTCGCCGAAGGATAGTATGATCTCCAAAAAGAAATAGGTTTTCAGTGTGTTTCAGCTATTCGATTCAGACGTACCTGTGAGTGTGTAGCTCAGCTAAGTGATTACCAGAACGTGAAAAGTCCCGATTCATACAAATCAAAATTGATTCAACTACAGCGAAGAATATCGTTTACACTCAGTCGCTTAGCAAATGTCCCAGCAACCACCGAGTTCCCGCAACGTCTTTGTTCAGATTCATGAGAAAGAACCAAGTCAAAGTACTGCTACAGAATGTGAACACTTGGGCAATGCATATTCCACAGAGCCGAGTTTTAGAACTGTTCTTTCAAGTCATAAATTGTCCAGTAATCAAGATGTCCTACAAAAATGAAACCAGCCGCAAGCACCAAGAAAGCCATTTCATTTGCCCGTCTTAAATCATTTACTGGCTTCAGTGTTCAAATAATGTAAAGAACTTTCGAGAGATCCATACAAGGGAAAAAATAACGAGACCAAATCGATTTGCTTTGATACAGATCTAAGCAACCTAAGTAAGGTTTGGTCAACAACATACCAGTCGCCATGTTGGGACACGGCATTCTTGAGTGACTGGAATCCGTGGATAGAAACCTATATACAGATAAACATATAAATTTTCACCCTATTCACCAAGCGTGTAAAAGGACTCCATGCAAGTCGAGATTAGTACCCTCGCAGCGCGCTAAGCGCGGTGGGCAAGGGGACAACATTTGGTAAGCCATACGTCTCCGTATTCCCAACAAATCGTCTTCTCAAAGAGTTTTCAGCAAAGATGATAAGACTGTGGCAGACGAATTTAATCTGTTCTTTGTTTCTGTTGGTCAAAATACAGTTGACAAGATTAAATCATTGGCAAACGAATGCTGTTTCAAATATAATGAGTCCTTTACTCCAAGTCAATACCCATCGTCTGAACAGTTTTCCTTTAGCATTACTGATAGTTAGGAAGATTGGTCGAATAATAACCTCATGTCTACCAGCAAGGCCCCAGCGATTGATAAAATCCCAGTTCGCGTTATAAAAGATTGCCTGACACCGATACTTCCAAAAATAACGTCTACTGTTAATTCCTATCTAGTTTCTTCTACCTTCCCTACAGTTTGGAAAATATCAGAAGTCATAGTATCCCTAAGGATGGCGACCACGAACAAGCAAACAATAACAGGCCGATTTCATTATTGCCTGTACTGTCGAAAATCTGCGAAAGAGTTGCTCATAATCAGTTTTCATCCTATTTACTCGAAAAAGAAAGATTAACAAAGTATCAAAGTGTAAATGAGGAATGGCATTCAGCTGAAACATCAGTCATTCAAACCACCGATGCAATTTTTAATGCCATGGACAAAAAGAAACTTACAGCTGTAGTATCCTCAGACATGAGCAAAGCGTTCGACAGCATCAACCACGAAATACTAATATCTAAGTTGCAAGACATTGGTGCCTCAGCCTGTACTCTTGAGTGGTTCCGCAGTTATCTTACTGACAGAAAACAAGTTGTAAAAATCCATTCAGCCACATGTGAGCCCCTTTCTGTGGTTAGCGGTGTGCCTCATGACAGCATTCTAGGTCCCCTTCTTTTTAGCGTTTATGTTAATGACCTACCCTCAGTTCCACAGAAATGTATTTCACATTGTTAAGTCGACGACACAAAACTTCACGTCTCCTTTCATCTACAAAATAATCACAGGGCCATCGAAGATATGAACGAGGATGTTTTGAAGGTACGAAACTGGTGTTTCAAGAACCTCTTGCTTTTGAACCCAAGCAAGACAAAACTTATGGTCTTTGTTAGTAGACAGAAATTAGCTGAGTTAAAAGACTTCAGTCTGTCCCTAATTGGAAAAAGCTTTCTTCTTACTAATTCGGCTGAAGACTTGGGAGTCACTCTTGACTCCCATCTCTCTTACGACGAACACATAACAAAGTCAGTTTCCTCTTGTATGTCCCGCCTCGGACAAATAAACCGTGTTAGACACATATTTGACAGGCGAACACTCATTACAGTGATAAATGCTCTTGTCTCTAGCAAGTTGTTTTATTGTTCGAATGTTTGGGGGAATACAACTTAAAAAAAATTTAAACAAACTGCAGTTAGTCCAGAATTTCGCCTGCCGTATAGTTAATGGCGCACGAAAATACGACCATATTACACCGATCTTAAAAGATTTAAACTGGCTTCCTGTAACTATTCAACTATATTATCGCAGCGGCAACCATAGCCTTTAAATGTATGACCGGTCGTTTTCCTACCTATATCTCATCCCAATTTATTAAACGTCAAGACGTATCTAACCGTAACACGAGGAAATTCCAACAACTTAATATTCCTCTTTTTAAAACAGCCACTGGTCATCGAACCTTCTATTATCAGACAGTTAGTATATGGAACTCTTTAGATTCCTTGTTAAAACTTTGCAGTCAGTCAACTCTTTTGAACGATGCTTGAGACAGAAGTTACGGAACGAGTTTTTAAACAAATTGCTTACTTATTTAGAAATGAATTATATTTGTAACATTCGTAGTTATATAGTTATTTTAACATTCAGCTTTTATATATAAACTATGTAGTTATCTTTGAAAGGAATCTTTGGGGAAAGATAATAAAGTATGTATGTATGTATGTATGTATGTATGTATGTATGTATGTATGTGAGAACTGTAGAACTTCAAAACAGACTAAAAATTTTAAAAATCATCATTAAACAAAGCGCTTTCGTCTTATAGTAATCATTTGATTTTCAAATTTACCTTGATAATGACTATGCTGTCGAAAAAGTCTGGTTTTATTGAAGATTTCAAACACGTTGAGCCTGTTTTAAAGTACTGCATATTGTAAATTGCAACGTCTTTTCATATGAATAAATCGAAGAATTGTAGAAATATACTTATCAAAGAACGGGATGAGAGTTCCATCACAAAATAACGCAAGAATGTTTCACTTTTTGTCCCTAAAGCAAAATTCAAAAATTCAGCGCTGCTGATGTGAGTTTGACTTTTTGGCTAAGGGAAATTGTTAAAAATCAAGAAAAAAAAATTGAACAGACTTAAAACAAAAAATGAAGAAAAAATCCTTCAGTTTACTGATCATTACAAGACGAAAGCAGCATCGTCCTCAGGACTTGAACCTAAGGCTTTAGAATCCGGAAATAAGCACGATAAGGTCGAAACATTTTCGCATTTTAACACTCTTATAACTTCGTTTTGACTAATTTCCATGCTTCAACAAACCTCTTTACCAATAATCTACCTTAACGTCTCAAGAAATACGAATAATTCTGTTTTCCTGATTAAAAGAAGAAATACGAATAGGAAACTACTCCTTGCACACAACTGGATCGTATTCCTTGTGGATAAGAAGTTGACGGATCTTAAAGTTTGCTAAAAGACCTAAAGTTTAAATTTAATTGACAAATCACCCTCATTGAAGTTAGTAATTAAAAAAAGTTAAGTGTTAGCCAATAGTTGTTTTATATAAAGCAACAAAAATTAACAATTACGACCAAAAAATTGCTTCAGTTCATTCATACCCTCGTGCCTCAGCAGTGTAGTTGAGGGAATTAGGAAATGTAATTATTATTGTAAGGTGAACAACTTTCGAATCAAAAAAAATAATCAGAACCTCAATTTTGCTGATGGCTATTTGAACTTTTTCCTAATGCCGAAATTGTAAACAAAACTAAAGGAGAACAATTTTGAATAAGGTTAAAGCAAAAAGTGCAAAAATCAAATTGTTCTGAGAAGTTATTGCCGCCACAGAGTTTGAATCAGGGCCTTTGAAATCCGTAAATGAACACTGCAAAACACTGCAGTGCCTTAAACCGTTCGGCTACTGTTACGTCAAGACTTTGTAAGTAATTAAATGGTCCTTTATTAACTCCTGTATCACCGTTAAATCTCTCTCTCTCTCTCTCTCCCTCTCTCTCTCTCTCTCTCTCTCTCTCTCTCTCTCTCTCTCTCTTTCTCTCGACCAGCCGCTGGCCCCAATATATTAGAAACGCTGCCACAGGTAGCCTATACATAACGTCTTCTCTTTCACACACAAAAAAGTACATACTTAACTAATCAACTAAAAAAGTATTTTCAAAGTATTCAGTCAAAGTCCATTAGCCTAAATTTATGCAAGAATAGAATAACATATAGCATTATAATTATCCGCTGATGTAATCAACTTATAAACTGACTTCTAAAGGTCTAGCCTTACTGGAGGTTTGCTAACTCTCCCACTTCATGTGATCTTCACGGAAGGCATCACTACAGGAGATGCTGGCGCTACGTGTGATGCCGAAGAACTCTCTGATGGAGGTGGTTCTGTCAACAAGAAGGGCTGCTGGGTAGGTTGAACTGGAATCATATCTGGATCTAGGTTTGACGGGTCAACAGAAAGTTGTGGATGTGCCAGCACAGATGGAGGATCTGACGATAAAAGTTCTGGAACTACTGCAATATTACCATCCTTTGCACTGAGCAGAAATTTTCGGTTTCTGCGATATATTGAACCATCAATATCAACCAGATAAGATGTTGGAGCTACTTTTCCGATGCAAATGGCTCTTTTCCATTTCTTTCCGATCCCATTAGGATGGCTGATCATTTTAACCGGTTGACCAATTCTCAGGTCTGGTAATTCTTTTGTACCACGGTCAAAGTATTTTTTTGCCTTTCTACGCTTCCAGATCAGCTTCTCCCAAACTTCTTCCTGAACTTTTGGTTCTAGCAGATATTGTGCTAGTGGTAGCGTTGTTTTAGTCCTCTTCGACATCAGCCTCTGTCATCATACCTTCGGTTGGAGTATTCCTATAATCAAGGAAACTCATTCATACATCTCGTCCCGATTTGCTGGCTTTCTTCTGTAAGATTTTCGCTGACTTTACGGCTGCTTCTACCAAACCATTAGACCGCTTGTGGTATGGAGATGAGGTACAGTGCATAAATTGCCAGCTATCCGCAAATGAAGCATATTCCGTACAATCGAACTGCGGACCATTGTCGCTGTAGACTCTATCTGGTATTCCATAGCGGGCAAACTGCTGTTTGGTCTTGCTGATAATATTCGCAGCAGTAGGTTGAGATAATTCATCGACCTCCAAATACCCACTATAAGCATCAACAGTTATCCGGAAGTTCTTTCCCTCAAGACTATAAAGATCTTGTTCAACGATACTCCAAGGACTTTTAGGAGGTTCTGGTGTCATAAGCGGCTCTTTAGCTAGTGCTGGAGCATAATCTGCACAAAGGCTACAGCTAGTCACCAGATCTCTAATTTGTTGGCTCATGCATGGCCAAAAATAGGGCATCCTTAAAAAAGCGAAGACATGCTTGTTCCCCTTGATGACTTGCATGAACGCGAGACATCACTTCCTTTCGCAGGGCAGCAGAGATAATAATTCGTTCGCCCTTGTACAACACTCTATTGTGGATACTAATTTCTTCACGAAATGTCCAATACTTAGCAACACTCGGGTCAGCTTCTTGTTTTGTCTCATGCCATCCCCTTAACACCGTCTCCTTAAGTCTTTGTAACGTTTTGTCTGCTTCTGTTTCCCGCTGAATACTCTGAAGACCCTCATCTGATACGCTAAGAAATTCAGCTGCATCCACTTGTTCCAAATCTATTCGAGAGACGTCTTCTTTCTCTGATAGCAAACGGTTCCTAGCTGGAAAAATCTTCAGGCAATGGTTTTCTTGAAAGTGTGTTCGCCAGGAACATTTCGGTCCCCTTCTTATAACGAACAGCCAGATTGAACTTCTGAAGACGGAGAAGCATACCTTGTAAACGCTTTGGTGCTGACTGTTAAAGGCTTAAGGAAAATGGTCTCAAGAAGCTTGTGGTCACTCTCTACTTGTACTGACTCTCTCCCGTAGATGTACTGAGTAAATCTTTCGCATGCAAATACTATTGCCAAGCACTCTTTCTCAATCTGCGCGTACCCGTACTCTGTTGGTGTCAGAGTTCTCGAGGCAAATGCAACAGGCTGTTCTTCCTGAAGCAGAACAGCTCCAAGACCGGTCTCACTGCTGTCGCATTGAATAGTTACTGGTTTGCTGACATCATAATAGCGATTAGCGAAGAAAGGGATGGTTCACCACCAGCGTCTTGGTACGATCAAAGGCCTCTTGGTGGTGCTTTTCCCATACCCATCCGGCATCTTTGTCTGTTAATCGCCTTAGTGACTCACGTTCGTCTGCAAGGCGCGGAACAAACTTGGCTAGATAGTTAAGAAATCCAAGGAAGCGTTGCACAGCCTTTATTTTCTCAGCTTTAGTACGTCCATCATGGCGAGGCATGTCTTAGACTGCGCGTACCTTCTCAGGATCGGGCTTGACGCCAGTGGAGGTGAGTAGACGACCTATATAGGGAACCTCGGACAACTTGATTTTTAACTTCTTTGAGTTAAGCTATAGCTTCTCTTGCTCTCTCGAGTAATGCTACTAGGTTTCTGTCATGATCTTGTAGTGCTTCCTCTTCTGTTTCTCCCTGTCCTATAATAAGTATGTCTCAGCAATTACATGGACTCCGGGCAAGCCTTTGAGCACTTCATGTTGTCGTCTTTGGTACCCATTCAGGGCTGTAGCAATTCCAAATGGCATTCTCAGCCAGCAGTAACTTCCAAATGGCGTCCAGAAAGTTGTCAGATAGCTACTTGGATCATTTAACTTAACTTGACAGAAGCCGTTTTTTGCATCCGCTACACTAAAAACTTTGGCCTTGGCAAGTTCCGGAAGGATTTCCTCAATTGTTGGCATGGGAAATGGGAGCGTTTCAATGTATTATTTAAGTCCTTTGGATCAATACACAATCGTAACTTAGATCCCTTTCGCACAACAACTTGGCTACTAATCCACTCGGTCGGCTGTGTAACTTTCTTAAGGACTCCCATCTTTTCTAACCCCTCAATACGTGCTTTTAATTCAGCCTTCAGTGGTATTGCTGATTTTCTGGGAGTATGTTTCACTGGCTCCACATCCGCGTTAATCTCTAGGTGATATTCATCAGGAAGACAGCCAAGCCCTTCGAATACATCTCGATATTCGACAAAGATATCTTTCACATCGGTTTTCTTAGAGGAGCACATACTGTTGACGACATGCACTGTGTTGAGTCCCATACTGGCACAAGTCTCACCGGACAGCAATGGTGTCTGAAAGCCCTTTATAATCCTAAATCTCTCTTGAGGATCGTTCATATCTCTCTCTCTCTCTCTCTCTCTCTCTCTCTCTCTCTCTCTCTCTCTCTCTCTCTCTCTCTCTCTCGACCAGCCGCTGGCCCCTATATATTACAGACGCTGCCACAGATAGCCTACACAGAACAGCTACTAATGCATTACAACTATAGTTTTAGATTTTTGGTTTGTTATGCCGTGTTTGCATTATAATTTCGTGTTTAGTATTTTCCAGGTTTTAAACCAAAACATTTTAATCAATAGCAACTTTTAATCGCTTAAGAAATACAGATGGTATTTTGTCAGCTGGTCACTCAAATATCGGATATGTTCGTCGGATATTCAAAGTCAAAAACTAAAATGCGAGTGTGGTTCTCGCTATGTAGGTAGAACAACTCTTCGGTTAAGTGAAAGGATCAAGCAACATGTGGGAAGTGTTATACGAAACAAGAACGTACCATTAAGAAATAAACCGAAAAGGCAATGTACCCCTGCTCAAACGATTAATTGTGACTCGGCAACCGGTCGACACGTGTTGTCAAACAGATATTGTGCCAATAACTATTCAGACTTCAAATTTAACATCCTGGCAAAGTGCTGCTCAATATTCGTTCTAAAGATTATGGAATCCATGTTTATTGGCGTTATTTTGATGTTTAATCCCTCCTACGTGGGATGACATCTTGGCCTTTACATCAGGTGTAAATATAAACTGATAACTCATTTCTCAACAGTTAGCAAACGTTTGCACCTGAAGAGTGGTCTGCCGTGAATAGTGCTTGTTTTTAGTATTTACTTTCTCTCTGTGGGTTAGTTCCTCTAGTTCTTTCCAGAACTGTCTTGTATAGCCATTCAATATGGTTAAGACGTTTTTCAAAGCTATACTGAAATATTTCATTTCTTTCCAAAAAAGGGGGGTGCTAAATCCCCCCTAATACCCCGCTTCCGCTGCCCCCGTATCCCATAAAACCAAATTTTATACTTGGTAACAGAAATAACACAATAGTACAAGAATACTGTTACGTAGGAATAAAAGTAAATCAAAATGGAAAATTTACCTTAGGTTTCAAACAACTTGGTGAAAAAGCACTACGTGCCCTTTATGGTATTCGAACACAACTGAACTTGCATTCTCTGAAACTCAAAATAGCCATTAAAATATTTGACAGCATAATATCACCTATTTTGCTTTACAACTCCGAGGTGTGGGGTGCCTATCTTAAAAATGATTTTAGCAACTGGGATAAATCACCATTTGAGAGAGTTCATCAGAAATTTTGCAAATTATAGCTGGGAGTTGGAAACAAATCAAGTAATGTTGCCTGCAGAGGGGAAATAAAGAAATTTCCATTAATAATCAATATATACCAAAAATTATTCAAATATATCACTCATCTTAACTCACTACCGGAAATGACAATCGCAAAACAAGCCTATCTAATCTCAAAAGATACAAATGCCATGGACATTTTAAAACACTATAAATGCATCACTCAAATACCTGAACTGGAATCCACTTCCATTCATTCATTAGATTTTATCACAAAAAGCATAAAACAAAAATACATCACCTTTTGGAAACACAAAATGGAAAACTCCTCCAAGCTGTCTTTTTACTGTGCTTTCAAAGAAGACTACCAATTTGAGAATTATCTCTCAACAATAAAAAATACAAATCAAAGAAAAACGTTTACACGATTCCGAATAAATAACCACAAATTAATGATAGAATACGGTCGATACCAAAAAAATTGCGCAAAAAGAACGACTGTGTACGTTTTATCAGTCAAATGAAGTGGAAGATGTATACCACTTCACAATGTCCTGCAAATCATACACTACCTTAATAAACAACTTTCTCAGCACACTCAGCAACGCTTACACCATTGACACAAATCAAAGAGACCGGATATTCTCAGCAGATATTATGAAGTCCACAAACAATAAAATTATATTATCACTAGCAAAATTTATCTTTTCAAGTTTCATGGAAAGAGAACAACTCCTTGAAACCAGGAATGCCAGTTAAGAAAAATAACTAGATTTATAATTTCACATTGTATATAACTGTAATTTCTTTACCTTCCTTACAATGTATTCCACGCATAGTCGTAATTACTAACTTGTAATCGTAGTGTCGTGTAATGTAATTTAAAAAAATGTTTTAGCAATACCTGTAAATAAGTCATGCCAATAAAGCGATTATCTACCTGTATGGTGATAGGCAAATTCTAACACATGCGATAACCAATAGAATGAAAGAATTAAAATAAATATAAAACTAACTGACGGTAGGTCGACAGACCGTAAAAGTTAGAGTAAAAGCAATAAAGATGAATCAAAACAGAAAAAGTGGAGATGAGCCTATGTTGGCATTTAAAGAAGGCTTTACTTTGGAAATAAGTAAACTTTCCCGTTTGAGTAATTCAAACTCAGAGTGACAAGAGCTGATGATTTTAAAATTATCAAATGAGATGGGGTGTCCAGTGTCAGCGTGGTGTGAGAGAATGGCCGTAGGAGAAAGACATTTCCGTTTCTTTCCAGTAATGGCCGAGATTCCCAAATGGTCTGAGACTCGCATGTGGAGGTGCCGGGACGTTTCTCCGACATACAAGGCTGTGCTGCCTTGACACGTGAATTTATAAACAAGATGTGATCTCAGACGTGTGGGAATCCGGTTCTTAAAAGAAAATAAAATAGAAAGTCATACAGTGGAACGAGGGACAAAGCGAATAGTGATATGGGGAAAGGCAGATGTGAAAAGTTTTCTCAATTGAGTTTGGATCTGTAAAAAGTGTAAGCCAGTAAACGGTAAAGAGAAATAAATGATACGTTTAGGAACAGTAAAAGGTTTAGGTAAAGGTAAAGAAACCTTGTGAAGAAACGAATTTGAGTTAACCAATCCGGTTAAAAATGGCGTCAAGGCGGCTGATTCTTCGCAGTTCTGTCATTATTTTCTTATTTATCTGCCTTTTTTTCAACCATCTGTATCAAGATCCAGTGCAATGCTTTCGTAAGAATGCTGGCCTGAATCTGGAAGGATTTTTGGAAGCTTGAACTGTTCCTTCTCCGAGTTACAGCACGAATTATTGTTCGAGGCGTAAATCTACGAAGTCAACTGAGATGGCAACATGTGGAAAGCTGATTGTGGCTGTCCGACTGCTCTATTTGACTCTAGCGGTCAATTTGTTGCTGTTATCGAATGATGTTTCAAGAAATCCGGGGCCGATGAATAACTTGCTGTATTTGTCTAAAGATTCAAGTTTTTCATCGATTGAATTCGAAGAAGAACTACCTGGCATATTCATCAACAAGGCTGGTCCAGCGTAGGCAGCAGCGCAACAACACAACACCAAGAGAGGGATTCTCGCTTGCCACAATCTGAAACAGATAAAAATATTCTATCCTCGACGTTTCGAACAAAGGCCCTTCGTCTGGAGATTTAGTAGAAAGAGAAATAGAATAAACAAACTTGTTGATTATATAGCAAGCTATACAAGCAGTCACGTGAAACAAAATTAACCACTGGCAGAAACGTAACCATAACAAAATGAAAACTTATTCAATATTGAGCCCGCACACAGTAAGAAACCCGATAGTAAAGGGGTAGGCCTGCATGCAAGCTGAATATAAATGCAGTGTTGCCATGGGAACAAAAATGGGTCCTAATTATGCCAACTTGTTTGTTGGTTATATGGAAAAACAAGTGTTTGAATGCTACACTGGTCTATTACCTGATTTCTATGGTCGGTTCATTGATGACTGCCTTGGCACTGCAACATGTTCTCGCACTGAACTGGATTGCTTCATTAACTTTGTCAATAATTTCCATCCAGCGCTCCAGTTCACATGGGAGATCAGTGAGACCAGTGTATCATTGCTGGATATTCTTGTATTCATAAATTGCAATGGGCTGAGCACATCTGTCTTTTACAAGCCTACTGAGTCACACAGCTACCTCCTCTTCTCTTCCTGTCACCCGAAACACACCAAAACTTCCATTCGTTACTCTCAGTTTCTTCGTCTACACCAAGTGTGCAGTGAAGATGATGACTTCTTTGCCAAAGTTATGGAATTGAGAGGCCCTTTTGTTGAGCGTGGGTATCCTTCTGAACATTTAGACACTGTCTTTCAAAAGACCTTCAACATTCCGCGTTCCAACACCCTAGGAGAACCCCCCACTAACATTTCCAACAACAAAAAAGTACCACTGGTTTTAACTTTCCATCCATTTAATTTTAAAGTAAGAGATATCATTTTCCGGAATTTTGAAATACTTAAAAATGACCCTGAAACATCTTCCATTTTCTCTGATAATCCCTTAGTATCTTTTCGACTTAGCAAAAACATCCGAGAAACCATAGTACACGTTTCACTTCGAAAAGACCAGGTGTCATGCATCGGCACTTCTTGTTGTCTTCGTCCTGTGTGCAAGACTTGCAAGCACCTTAATCCCACTAGCTTCATTTCGGCCCCAAAATGTAAGTTTGAAATCAAGCAGAGTTCTACATGCGTTTCCTCCAACCTCATTTACTGCATCTCCTGCTGTAAATGTGGTAAACTCTACATTGGAGAAACTGCAAGACGTTTAGGTAACAGATTTGCTGAACATCTGCGTGATATAAAAAACAACGAGTGCAACAAACCTGTCTCCAGGCATTTCAACAGTGCCAACCACTCCATTTCTGACATAAATGTTTGTGCCATCCTCTCCATCACTGGTGCGAATGATACCCGCAAGAAACAAGAACAGCGTCTCATTTACAGACGTAGTACTCTCCATCCCCGATGCCTTAATGAACGTTTTTCTTTCATTTAGGTCCTCATCTGTCAACGCCTGCCTCTGCAGACATTCACAGTATTCTGTATTACTTTTCTATGCCATTTGTTGAGTTTAATTTTCTACTGTGCTCTCACTTGTTTTATATTCAGCCTGCATATAGGCCAACCCCTTTGCTATCGGGTTTGTTGCTGTGTGCGGGCTCAATATTGAATAAGTTTTCATTTTGTTATGGTTACGTTCCTGTCACTGGTTAATTTTGTTTTACGTGACTGCTTGTATAGCTTGCTATATAAGCAACAAGTTTGTTTATTCTATTTTTCTTTCTACTAACTCTCCAGACGAAAGGCCGTTGTTCGAAACGTCGAGGATAGAATATTTTTATCTGTTTCAGATTGTGGCAAGCGAGAATCCCTCCCTTGGTGTTGTACCTGGCATATTCGCTGGGTCACTCAACGAATCGAGTTCGACCTTCAGCGATTTCGATAGTGACTTTCTACACTCAAATTTTGATTTAGCGCTGGACGAAAATGGCATTGGATTGGTCACTGGAATGTTAACCATCTAACTCTGGATAAATATGACCAGATAAAGCTGCTTCTCCTGGGAAAATTTGGCCAACCTCAGTTGGACGTACCATTCATAAATGAATCATTCCTGAAACCAAACGTGCCAGATATTTTGTATGAGGTGCCTGGTTACTCTATCTATGGTAGAGACAGGAAAAATAAATCAGGAGTTGGTGTTATGGCTTATATAAATGATGACTTAAATGCTAAACGAAGAACCGATCTAGAAAGTCAATAACTTGAAGTCATTTGGTTTGAAGTCTGCCCTTTTAAATCGAAACGATCTTTATTGATTTGTAGTATTTACCGTCCACCCTCATATACCAAAGCTGAGGATTTATCTCTGGAGGCAAATTTGGAACAAGTGTACTTGCTGAATAAGGAGACATTATTTTTAGGTGATATGAACATCAACGGAAGGAATAAGGAGAGTTTTGATAAACATCGGTTACTCAAAGCGGTTCACAGAATGAATTTCAAACAACTTCTTAATGAGGTGACACGTCCAGTAAGCGGAACTTGTTTAGATCATATCTATTCAAATCATCCACAGCGAATAACGAATATATTTTGTTGCAACATAGGGCTCTCTGATCACCTGCCTATTTTTGCTGTAAGCAAGTATTCCAAGGATCTTGTATCTCGTGGCATTCAGAAAAACAACAGCATTAGATATTGTGACATGAAGCGATTTAACGAGAACCAGTTTAAAGAAACTCTGAGTCAGGCCCCGTGGGATACAGTATTCGTGTTTGATGATATTGATGATATGCTGGACTCTTGGGAGTCTATTTTCAATAATGCACTTGACGAAAATTGCCCTTGGCGTGAAAAGCGCGTTAAGCACTCAGTCCAGACTCCATGGATGACTAACTTCTTGTTGAAACAGCTACACTTGAGAGATGTTCGCTTAAAAATTGCAAGGCGTACTAATGATGCTGATGATTGGAATAATTACATAGCGGCCAGGAATAAAGCAGTAGCGATGATTAGGAGCGCTAAGAAAGAATTTTTTTACAACGCTTTAGAAGACAATAAAGGCAATCCAAGAGGAATTTGGAAGACAATAAAAAAACTGACTGGCCCAGGAAAGAACAGGCGCGATATTAATAGTATAAATATCGGTGAATCTACTATAGATGACAAAGAATAAATGGCGCAACAATTTAACTCACATTTTTCCATAATAACGGATAAGCTAAAGTCTACATTACCGCTAATATCACCTAATTTATCTAAGCTACTTAGTTTCGTCAAGTCCAGGAAGAGTTCTGACACTAGTTATGTCATCCCACAAATTACTAGTGCACAGGTGTTAGCTACGCTAAAAAAGAATAATCCGCACAAACCTGTCGGTATTGACAAAATCGGTGCTCAGCTGTTGCGTATAGTAGCACCTGTTGTAGCACCTACTGCCACGAGATTGATCAATTTTTCTTTTTCCAGTGGTTCGTCCTACCTGTCCTCTCTAAAGTTATTGAGAAACATGTGCATGATTCTTTATACTCTTATTTAACTGAGAACAATTTGATTTATCCTCGCCAATCTGGATTTCGCAAGAACCACAGCACGGACACCCGACTCATACAAATAATTGACGAATTACTCTTCAACCTGGATAAGAATAGAGTTAGCGGCATGGTACTGGTTGACTACCGTAAAGCCTTCGATATGGTGGATCACGCTCTTCTTGTTGATAAGCTGAAATTGTACGATGTTGCTGGCGAATCTATAGAATGGTTTCAGTCCTACTTGACTGATAGGCAGCTACTTGTTGCTGTGGGTGGTTGTATCTCAGACATGGTGCATATGAAACATGGGGTTCCTCAAGGCAGCATACTTGGCCTCTTGTTATTTACAGTATTTATCAACGACCTGCCGCTTCACGTCAGCACTTCTGAAATCGATTTCTATGCAGACGACATCACGATCACATCCTCAGCCGATAGTGAAAATATGGGAAGACTACAAGACCCTCTGAATGCATCTGTTTCAGGAGTTGTTAACTGGGCATTTGCCAATAAGCTTCCACTCAATGAGAAAAAGACCAAAGTTCTCTTGGTTAAGGGGGAGCGACTTTTAAGTAAGATACCCAGTGTTCCTGTGACAACTTGCAATGGCACTATGCTAACTATCGTTTAGAGCGCTAAGCTTCTAGGTCTCGAGATTGACGAAGAGCTATCTTTCTCTGAGCATGTTAATGCTGTGTGTAAAAAAGTTTGTCAGTGCATCGGTTTACTAAGGAAAATTGAGAGCTATCTGCCTTTAAAACAACGACTACTCTATTACAATGCTATGATTAAGCCACTAATTAGTTATGCAAGCGTCATCTGGACAAATAGTGATAAAGAAGGCCTTGGGAGAGTCCTGAATCTACAAAAAAGAGCAGCTAGAGTGACTTTGAATGTCCACCGTCAAGCACCATCAGTTCCTTTGTTTAATCTCCTGAAGTTGTTGCCATTTTACAAAGATGCTCTGATATCTAAATGTGGTATTTGCTATGAAAGTTTACGCGGTGAAGTCCCCTTATATATCAGTAATCGACTTAAGTTGAACAGCTATGTGCACACGAGGCAAACTCGATATGCTAATTTTACTTTAATTTCCCCTAGATTCAATCGCCAGACCGAGGGTGGAAGAACTTTTACCACCACAACCTGTAAAGTGTGGAAATGCTTATCGCTTTCTTTAAGACAAAGGGACTCCGTGAAATCTTTTAAATCTTCTTTTTGGAATGAACTATTTAGACCACAGCAGACTCTTAATCATTTTATAATTTAACTTTTCATTTTTATCATATTTATATTTATTATCAGTTAGTAAAGATTCAGGCTTTAATATAGTTTTATGCTGTATTATTGTATAGTTTAGTACTTTTAAAGTTATATCTTGGTATTATTGTAATTTGTAATTTTAGCATTATAGAGGGCCACAAGTTTATTAGCTGTGGCTATTGAGTGTAACCCTCTCTAAATAAAGTCTTCATCATCATCATCATCAATTAAAGCAACTGTCAATAAGTCTTGCAGGAAAGGCATTAGGGTTAAAAATACATTTAAGCTTCTCATGTTCACAAAGAAAAGTAGGATATGTAGAGCAAATGCGAAAACAACGGTTAAGAAGAGGGTATATTAAGGCTTTCTTGTAGGTGAATGGAATAAAAGAATTAAAATTAGTAAGGAGACCAGTAAATGTAGGTTTAGGGTGGACAGAAGTTAGGAAAGTACCAGCAGAGCGGTTAATAAAAATATCAAGAAAGTGAATGGAGTCATTATTCTCGTATTCAAAAGTAAAGTTGATATTACGATACTGTGAATTAAGGTAATTAAGAAATGGCAGAACATGATCGGAAAAACGAAACAAGACAAAACAATAATCAACGTAACGACGATAATATAAAAGTTTAAAATCAGATGGACAATTGTTTAACCAGGTAGATTCGTGACTGCAAAGTAAAATATTGGCGAACAAGGGACCTAAAGACAAGCCGGTGGCCACACCGTCAATTTGGTCATACACAGAGCTATTAAAAAGGAAATGACAGTTCTTAACTGATAAATTAAGAAGTTTACGAAAGTCAGGAATAGGAAAGCCTTGAAAGTGAGTTCTAGTATTAAAGAGTCGTTGGATAATAATGTCAATGGTTTCATCTAAGAGAATGTTAGTAAAGAGAGAAGTTATATAAAAGCTAACCATAAATACATTGTCTGTGTTAAAATCTGAAGAATGTAGTTCTTGGAGAAAAGAAAATTAATCATTGATGGAGTACGGGTTTGTGGAAAAGTGACGAAGAAGGGAAACTAAGCACTTAGCGATATTATCAAAATGTGAGCTAATGGAGACTTTCCTGCAAGACTTATCGACAGCTGCTTTAATTCGTTTCTTCACAAAGTTTCTTCACCTTTTCCTAAACCTTTTAGTGTTCCTAAACGTCTTATTTATTTCTCTTTACCGTTTACTGGGTTACACTTTTTACAGATCCAAACTCAATTGAGAAAACTCTTCTCATCTGCCTTTCCCCATATCACTATTTGCTTTGTTCCTCGTTCCACTGTACGGTTTCCTAATTTCTTTTCTTTTAAGAACCGGATTCCCACACGTTTGAGATCGCATGTTGTTTATAAATTTACGTGTCAAGGCTGCGGAGCCTTGTATGTCGGAAAAACGTCCCGGCACCTCCACATGCGAGTCTCAGACCATTTGGGAATCTCGGCCCTTGCTGGAAAGAAACGGAAATGTCTTTCTCCTACGGCCATTCTCTCACACCACGCTGACACTGGACACCTCATCTCATTTGATGATTTTAAAATCATCAGCTCTTGTCACTCTGAGTCTGCTTTACTCATACGGGAAAGTTTACTTATCTCCAAACTAAAGCCTTCTTTAAATGCCTACATGGACTCAGCTCCACTTTTTCTGTTTTGATTCATCTTTATTGATTTTATTCTAACTTTTACGGTCTGCCGACCTCCTGTCAATTAGTGTAATATTTATTTTAATTATTTCATTCAACTGGTTATCGCATGTGTTAGAATTTGTCTTTCACTATATAATTAGCGTCACTGTGTTTGTCATTTGTCTCTGAAGATGTTGCTAGCTTTGCGACGAAACGTTAGATCTATTAAACAATTTTGAAATTTACTTGTCACTTTTCTATTTAAAATGCCTATCCTTCGAATTATATTATCTGATTGTGTAAATATATGCACAATGGTTATTAAAGCCAACAAACTGCCAAAGAAAGTATTCCGAATTTGTGATCCAAATGGTTCAGACATCCAAGCTTCAGTCCTATCTATGAAGTTACATCTCCACGACAAATGGCCTTACTGAGTAATATATTTTAGTCCACGAAGTGGATAATCTTCGGCTTTGAACTTGAATAACATATTTGTAGAGGACAATTATTATGTATATAGGGAGGCGTGACGAATGAGGAGCTTGGAAAATCTTTACCTTTTTAATAAAGAAATGGTTCACGATTATGCGTACTCCATTGAGCCATGGATGCAAGCCGGAGGTTGGGAGAGAACGAAAAAAGCATAAGAGTTGATCGAGAAATTTGAGAGCCCTCCCAACTTCTCAAGAGTAACCATAACTCAATGGAGCACTCCAAATCATGAACCATTTCTTTTATAACATAGAATCAGACACAAAATAGAGGAAAACAAGCTTTATTTCCCGGATTAAAAATTGCTTTCTCCTTGCGTAAGTTAAAAATTTCAAACTTTTTTATTAGCCGCTTTAACATCGGGTGATCCTCAAGGCCTCGGGCTACGACTTTTTTTCGCAGTAATTACTCACAAAGCAAGTATTTTTACTATGGACTAAACTGAGGTTTCTGAAGAAAAAAAACATAACAGAAAGTTTGAGAGAATGTATTAGGTAGTTATTTCAATGTTGTTCTTTTTATACTTAGTTTCCTCATATTGTATTGCTTTAAATTGATGTAAGTCACAGGAGGTGAAACCGGGTTGTGTTTTCTGTTCACATTTTGTTGTCTGAACCGTTTGTGTTTACTTTAAATATTGCATGGCCTTCACCTTCATCGAAATGTTGTCATAGACCAGTTTGTTGTTCTTCAGTTTGTTTTAATCGAGTGTTTTTTTTTCTAAAATTGTATGCATTTCTTCGTTGGGGAAACAGGCGAAACGTTGTATTAGTCAGATAGATTCGTGTTTTTTAAAAGTGTATTGCTTGTTTGCATTTGGTCAAAACACTTTTTCCTCAGCAAAGTCCAGCCCAAATGTTGGTTCAAAATCTGTTACCCACTTCCAGCTGTCGATGTTTACATTCGATATTTAAAAACTCAGTTATTTGACCGTTTAATAATTTTCTCTAGAATTTTTCAATCCTTTGAAATGCTTTTCCGCTGTTTTTACCATGCTCCATCAAGATATGGAGAACGTACATCAGCCAATCAGAAGCGGCATTCTATTACATTTATGTCATAATTCATTTAGCCGCAGCTTAAGTCAAAGGATGACTTTACTATTGCATACTACACAGCTATTAATGAGGGATTGAAGCAATATCTGAAGAAATTTTGCTGTAGCTTAACCTGGTGATTGGCTGTGTTAGTTTTACTGCACGACGAGCCACTTATGAGCATCTTTGTCGTCTAATTACGAAAAACGAAGAAATTCTATCGGAGTTTAGAAATTCTCGGAGCAGTGATCATGTATACTAATCCTATCTAAGTAGTTCTGTAGAACCAGTTATCTTCACACGAGTTATTCAGTAATTAAATTGAACCGAACATTTTATGTTACCCTGAGGATGAACCTAAAATAGTAATTAAATTATTAAGTAAATTATTAAATTAATTATTATTATGTCATAACCTTTTCAATTAACCGCTTTACTGGTGGGATATATGTTGAAGCTGATTCAACTTCGACTGTTGTCGAAAGTTCAACAATTGCTGACAAATAAACAATACATTTAATGCAAACATTCGTCACCAGTCAATCTGCGACAGAAAAGTTTCACTTGATGCCAATGACCAATGAGCGACAAAAGTTGTTGTTCATTTCACTTTTTTACTGGAGTACAGCCAGAGGATAATATTTTATCAATTATATGATAATGAGTCAAACACAAAGTTTAACTGACGATTGGTTTATGGCCACGTAACTGACGATTGGTTTATGACCAAACCACCAACTAACGCAGTTTCAAGGCTTTAAGTGTCTTTATTGTGACTGATTGATGGTTGGAAAAAGTAAAACTTATGCTTTAACTTATATCCCTGCTGAATCTTTAATTTTAATATAGAAAAGCTAACGAACAGAACAGAACTCTCCGTGATATTAGAGAAACAGTACATAACTCGACCAGAAACAAAATTAATTTGGGTCAAAAGCTTCTGCATAACAAGCCTGGAGGCCACGCTTAAGCCACTCGATCTCATTCAGTCCGCGTGTAGCTTTGAGACGTACTTGTCACTTCGGTTTTGTAACTTGCATTAAATGAGCTAACTCCTTGTAAATTTCAGGAATCAAGTAAGCAAGCACTTGTTGATTACGCTTGCTAATTAAAGACTGCAAAAACGCTCAATGTGCCGCGGTTTTCATGCTACGTTTACATTATGCCGGCAGGTTTCCGTAGCGACGCGAAAGCGATACCAGATAGGCGTTATGTCTACGCTTGGAACTCCATTTCCGGAGCGATCATTGGAAAGGAGCGATGCTGTTCCGCTCCGCTCTTGAAAGTATTACGTTCCCTATCGGATGGGTGTTCACACAGTGCTTACATAGGAAAATTTATAAATTTCTAAGAGAAGCAACGTCATTGTGAAAAAGTCTAAAGTTTCCCAAGGCAACAGATTATTCTCATAAAGATAACGTGTAAACTCAAGTTATATGATTGTACCTTGAGGAAGAATTGGAAATTTGAACTCGTGCCAACTGGTTAGAATCTTTGTTGAAATTTTTAAAAAACAATTCAGCTTACTAACGAAAAGATTTGTTAATTGAAGTATTTTAATTGAAGATGGAGTAGCCCTTTTACATCGTGTTTGGTAATCAGTTCTAAATTTATCTTCATACTACTACTTTGATTCATTATTTACAGCAAAAACATTTGAGATCCTTTTGCCGAATTGCACGCGATAATTTAAATTGAACATATTTATATAACTTATTTATTTTAGATAGATAGATTAAATCTTAGAAACTACGGTCGATAATTTAAGGAGCTCGAATTCAATAAGCCTATCGTTTAACAAATTTGGTTGATGACGAAGAAGCATTTGTTTCGTTTCCCCGTTGAGGGTTACCAGATTCATCAAAACCAAGGTACCAATGATCGTTATACACAGATCGGAGTGTAAAGTATGCATTTTGGGATCTTTTATGGAAAAGGCATTTCTCACAGTCGAAGTTTCTCTAGAAGGATCAATAAAATTAAAGCTGGAAATAAGAAAATTTTAATCCAACAAAATTATAATAAAATGAAAAATTAAAAAATAGTTCTATTTTCTGATGAAAGTCATAGTATCTTGGCCGAAAACGTCCTCATTTATTCATTTTCAATCAGTGTCAACCATTAAGACATAGTTTTACAGTTTTTAATAAAATTTTTTAATACAGATCATGACTGCAACTACTAGATTGTTAACACGGGGAAAAACTGGAACACATGGATACATCAGGAGAGGGCTAGCTGGTCGACGCGCTGCCTGTATGAACAGATTTGTAAACTTATCACCTGGAGTATCCTATTCGAAAAACATTGTCTCCAGCCAACAACTTTTAGCTAAGAAATCCAGCCTCCAACAAACAACATCTTGTCAAGGGTAAATTTGAGTTATGACAAAACGAAACGGACCATCGATGACTTTGAAATAAAGTTGAAGAATAACTGAGATTGGCTTGGCTTGACTTTCAACTAAAATATTGAGTTTAAAAGATGTTTTTTGTTTGAGTATATTTCTTTTTCTATGTCCCATCTATTTTTCATGCTGTTTTCTCTTGATTATCCTTAAAAAAAAAGGGGCTGACCGGGACAAGCTGACTTATACAAAAGTAAATACCTTAATTGTTCATAATAAAAACACAAAGGAAAATTGCGGAAAATTCTGTTTGTATGTTACAAAGATCTGGCTGATCTTCTCGTAGAATTTATATGGCTATGAAAATATTTTCTTAGTTCCTCCGTCATCTAGCGTATAGATGGCTTCGTTCTTGAAATAATTTAATAAACTTGCAACACGTTCTTTAGTGGTTCTAAAAAACTTGTCTTTCACGTCGTGTTTAGCGCTCACGTTTTAACTTACAATCGTCGAACACGTAATCAGGCAACCAAATAACCTGTCACAGTACCAACTAATTGAACTCGACTTATCTAATTCATTTGAAGAAACTTTTCCGTGATACCAGAAAAACTATCTTGCCTCCTCTGGAAGACGCTTATCTTGGTAGAATTTCTCCACATGAAAAAATTTCCACAAGCATTTTCTGAACCATAATTTTTTTTACAAAATGAACTTGATTCAAGGAAATATCGTTTTTCAAAGTGAGAAAAATCCTTTCGGATTCTCTATGAAACAAAAATCTAGGTAAATTTTGAAGAATTTGCAACTTAAATATCCTTTGCGGTTTCTTTGTTAATTCAAGGAAAACGTTAAAAATCCTTACCAAGACTGTAACAGCACTGACATTATTAAAGCAAACATATTTCTTATTATCCTTGCTCCTGATCACAAAAAGGTTTACTCCACGTGATTCAATCACAGTAGTTACTATATCATAGAAAAAAAAGGAGAAAAAAAATAGTTGACTACTCAAGCCACAGAGTTCAAACACCAGCGTTGAAAGTTGCTTTATTTCTAAGTGTTTGAAAAAGGGAGTAGATTTGTTTGTATAAGTGAAATTGCTTTGCGACTTATTTTGCCTGGACGCCTAAAACAATAAAATTAAAGTTGATTACTTTAAAAGTTGCACTTGATAAAAAATCACCGCGTCATGATGAGTCTTTTCCTTTTAAGTTCAGGGGGCATCACCATCTATTTTAAGCTGTAGAATTTGAAGTTGGCCTTAGAGAGCGACATGTTTGTTTCTTGGTGTACACTGAAACATGGAACGTTAGACTAGATTGCGCTGACTGTTAAAGACTCTTGTATTCTCACTGTTAAAGCTTGTAACCAATAAAATGAGAATGGTAACATTGTTCATTAAATAGTATGCTAGTCCTGAAAATGAATTTCGAACATTATACACTTAATTTCTGTTCCCGAGGGGGACAGTTTTGTTTTCCCGACAGGTTCGATTTTTCCAGAGACGAAGTCGAGGGAAACATCGAAGCTCGAAATCCCTAATTTCCCTTAATAAGATCCACCAGTTCGTCGAGGGAGGGTTGGAGAAAATGTGTCTTCGTATGAAACAAAGATTTATCTGCTGGTGGGCTCTGTGCAATTTTTCACCGGGGTTCATGTCCAGGGACAAGACATGTAGCATCCTACTTCACAAGCGATGGCGCTAACCATAACATTAAAATTCATATCATTCAACACCACCTCATTACCCATACACGCCCTCATTTCATCAACTCTATTTTTACCTCCTATATAATAAGGCCAATCTTCAAATTTCATCATTGTTAATTTACCTGTCGAAGCTTGCAGACTGGCAATCGAAAGCTCGTAGTAATAAAATATTTTGGTCATAGAACGCTTTAGTTGTTATCATGAATAATCCTGACAGCACATCTTCAATGTTGTGTTTTGTTCTATTGCGCCAGAGACAAAAGGAAAAGAAGAAAACGCGTTCACTCTGACCTTGGCTGTTTTTCTAGGTTTTTCGCCGTCAACAGCTTTGCTGAGACCTCCATTCAATAAACAAAAAGTGTTGCAACAACACCTTAGACTGCTTTTTTATGTATATTTTGAGTCTTTTCCCTCTATAAGATTCCTTATTAAATTGCTGTGGCAGCGAGCTGTCTGAATTCGAAAATTCTACAATTTCACAGGTTCATAAGCAGTCGGATACTTCTGATATTGCCCGCTCAGGGAAGATTTAAAAGGCTTATGGTTGAGTGGAAAAAAAATTAAATTGTTTGAAAATATATTAAGTGAAAATGTATGACGAACAATCAGGAAAAGGAAAAGTAACGAAATGTTGAGTGAAAATGGTCAAGAAATTCTTTATGAAATTACGATAAGAGTTTGCAAGTCTTATTTTGACGTTCTCTAGCTTTGCACATGTCAATTAATTTATATTTCAGTAAAGCTATAGAATAATCTACTTATTGACCGTACTTTTTCGGTCTGTACTATTGAAATAAAGGACCTCCGTTTTGCCACGGATCTTGAGTCGGTGCTGTCGCCTGGGTCCGTAGTTAAAATCATGGGTCCGATATTTCACTAGAACATACCTCACGGTCGATAAATCAGCAGTATTCCATCATGGGAAGACTGGAAAAATTGTGTCGTTGTATGAAACAAACAGTTATCTTGTGCTATTTATCACCATAATTCATGTGACATGCTTTAACCACGTGCTAACTGTATACGACATTCGTCGGAAGTAGTAACCAGGTAGGGGAAAAAAATTTTAAAATTGTGTCCCACGCACGATTCATTTAGATTAAGATAATGTCACATGAGGACAGCTCAATCAATGGCTTTTTCTTTTGATTCTAGCGAAACGGCAGCTACATAACAAAGAATAATGACGAGCTAATGGTTTTGATCTTCTAAACTTACCAAGCCTACTAGGGGTTGTCTTGTAAGCGTGGACATCATTATACGCTATTTGCACGAACCCAGTCCCCTTGTCTTTTTTCAAGTGAGCCAATTTTGTTGTAGACCGTTTGCATATCCCCTTAAAAGACTGCAAAGTAGAAAATGTTAGATAAGGAATGCATACTGTACATCTAGCAATATGCATGCTTAAAACGAAACAAAACAAAAACAACCCCAAACTTATTGCTATTCAAACATAATCGCTAAAGCATGTTTGTCTTTTTACATTTACGCTCGTTATCCGGATTTCACTAAAAATATCCGAAAGAAATCCTCATAAAAAAAATCCTAAAATCTGGCCATGCAGAAAATGCACGTGATTTTAAAATACCATTAGAAACTATTAACAGTCTGAATCTGTAATGGAAATGTGCCAAAATTATTTGAAATCCTTGCTAATGTCTGTGAAATAATGAAACAGTGGTGTTGCTATGGACCAGCGAGTTACATTAGGACAAGTAGTTAAATTTGCAATTAGTACTCTCAGGGTATCAACATGGCACAACCACATGCTTCTTCCAGCAAAGACCAACAGTAACCACTCTGTTAAATTCCCGCTGTACTATTGCGTTGTTAGACCCTCTCTATCCGAACTTAGCCCTCATATCTAAACACGAACATCCTTTTATATTGATATCCTCGTTATGATCAACACTTGATGTGTATACCACCGCTTTAAATATATTTCTCCCAGAATATTTCTGCCCTATATAGTTAACATAGTCTCCTCACCTGACATGTGGAAGATGCATAATAACAAATACCCCCAGATACTATTGGATTCTACCTTTGACTACCTTTGAATTCTTCTTAACGCAATTAGGATAGCGTCTTTTTATAATTATGTAAATATATAACTCAATTATTTAAAAAAAACTCTCCTTGACCGAAACTGAGATTCGAATCCGTGACCACAGAATAAGGAAGTAACCAGAAGGACCACTCGATGTGGAACGTGTCGGCACTTTTTTTGGAGTCATTCCCATACTCTTCGCTCGGCCAAAGTCGTCGCAGTCAGTAAACCGCAACCAGCTCAACAAGGATTTAGTCTACGAAATGCGGTGTTGGCTCAGTAAAATGGCCATATCTTGAAAAGTAATTGACCGATTTTCATTCTACGAAGACTGGTTGAAGAGGAAAAGTAAATGATAATAATTCTGGTCACAATAAATTATAAAAAGATTCCCAACTATCAAATTTAGATGTATAGTATTATTTATACGTATTTAGACGTATTAGTTTCCACAGCAAGGAACAATAATGAACGTTATAAACAAATCAATCCATAGTTTTAAGTCTAACGCAAATCGAAATTATTTCATACATTACATAAGAAAAGCCTGTTGTTGCATAGCTGTGACTGTACCAGGGTAACGTGTGACTCTGTAGGATTGTTATTCGTTGTGGCATTAATTCTTCTCAAAGACGCTTAATATTACTTCAGGAACTTGATTGTTAATTACTGAACTTTATACTAGGGCACAGACTTCAATATCTAAGCCTTAGATTAAGCTGACAGAAAAATAATTCATTAAAGAGAGAAAAGAACCTATATCGATTGGGCGGGCTGCACGAATGGCCTACTCATATAGGAGATATACGTCTAAATTTAACAGTTGGGAATCTTTTTATAACTCATAGTTACCAGAAATATTGTCACCTACCTTTCTTCTTCAACCAGTCATCGTAGAATGAAAATCGGTCAAATGGTTTTCCAGATATAGCCATTTTACTGAGCCAACACCGCATTTCGTAGATTAAATCCGTGTTGAGCTGGCTGCGGTTTACTGGGTGCAAGGATTTTGGCCGATTAAAGGGTCTAGAGACGGTTTCGAAAAAGTGTGGACAAAAACTTCAAAAGATCCGGCGCGAGTGATCCTTCTGGTTACATCCTTATTCTGTGCCGTGACCTTCGGTTTAGTAGTCCGACGCTCTACCAACTGAGCTACAAGGCCAAGCCAGAAGCAGGCTATGGGATGATGGTATATCGTATGATATTTCGAAACACTAGTTTCTTCCATATCGGAAGAAATTAGTGTTTCGAAATTTTTGGTGTTTTTCGAAACTAGCGTTTCGAAACTTTTCGTTTAATCTCATACTATTAGTTCACATACAGAAGCTTTACAGAGACAGTCTGCGCCGATATGGAAGAAACTAGTATTTCGAAATATCATATAAAATACCATAATCTCATCGCCTCCTCCCGGTAGTCAGACTACTAGCGTCGGACTAGTAAACCGAAGGTCGTGTGTTCGAATCCTAGCCGCAGTCAAGTAGAGTTTTCTCTACTTGCCCGGTATGGGTTCGATTCACTTGGAAGTAGTCTTAATATATCTTATAGTGATAATTCTTTTAGTTATAAACCCCAGTAAAACTATAGTTAAAATGTTTAGCGTGGCAAAAGGAAGGAACAATATGCAGTAGTATATTAACCACTCAAATGTGCAATGGTATATTAACCACTTATATGTATAGTGGTTAGTGTTGATATCAAAGTCAGCTACAGTTGTATAGACAATATTAAGACTATAATGAAACAACACAACGTCAGAGTACTCAAGCCAACTGACGTAAACAACAATAACACTTAGCATAATTGCCACAAGAAAGCCCACTGCACTTTAAACGGTGGATGTTTACCACCAAGCATCTTCTACTAGGCCACTGTCACTCCCAGGAATCGAATCCCTAGGATATACATAGCAAAGACCGAACACGACTTTAAAACACGATACCGAAACCATGACCTTTCATTTAATAACAGGAGATATTCCGATAGCTCTACATTGTCGAAGATCATCTGGGAATTGAAAGAGTCCAACACAGAATTTTCAATCGAGTGGGCAATTTTTATATATGCAAATGACATGTTTGAGGACGTTGATCGTCCAGGTTAGTGTAGTCTTGAGATAGACTGTTGGTTGAAGTGACTGACGTTTCGACAACCTTAGTGGCGGTCATCTTCAGAGTCAAAAGGAGAGTAAATATCAGGTTCGCCTGTATTTGTATCTGGCTTGTGCGTGATAAGTGGGCGGTCGTATTAGTCATGGAGGTGTGATATTTGGCGAGAAGCAATGGGTGTGGTTGTGTAGGCGTTAATTATCAGTTTGTCGAAGTGCAAGTCTATTGGCTGCTCGCACGTAAGGTCCCGGTAATTGTTGTGATCGGTTTAATGGATTTTGTTCTAAGTTCGTATACCAGCTTTCTAGTGTGAGTCACTGTTTGTAGTTGGTGCTGTACGTAATGCATTTTGCGATTCCCAGTCAATGTTGTGTTTGGTTTGTCGGTGGTGTTCGGCAATGTGGTTGGTTTTGTCTCCGTTTTTTGTCGCTCGTTTGTGTTTTGTAAGTCGTATATTAAAGTTTCTACTAACCTCACCTATATAAGTGGCTTGGCAGTCGGAGCAATTAATTTTGTAAACTGCACCTTGTCTTTCGTGTGGTTGTTCTCTGTCCTTAACGTTAGTCAGTACATGTCGTAAAGTTGTGATCGGTTTGTGCGCTACTCGTATGTTGTATGGTCGTAAGATACGCGAGATAATCTCAAACGTACCGTTTATGTAGGGTATCGTTGCTGTAGTTGTTGTCGGACTGTTGTTTTCGTCGCGTTCATTGTCTTTGTAAGTGTTAAGTTTGATGAAGTCAGAGTTATAGTTGTTTTTGTGGGAAACGCATTGTAAGTAGTCATTTTCTTGGCGTTGAGCGTCGGGTGAGTTGCAAATGGGTTGTGCGGGTCTCATCAATGTTTTTGATGATGGTAGCTTTGTGTGAGGTTGGATTGTACGATGATTGGTCCAGTAGTCTGTCAGTGTGCGTTGGTTTCCTGTAGACAGTGGTCTGTAGTTTGTTATTGTAGCGACTTACCAAACAGTCTAGGAACGGAATAGCTCCGTCTTCTTCAATCTCTTTGGTAAATTGTATGTGACTGTTCTGTTCGTTAATGTGTTTGTGAAACTCGTCAATCTCGTCTTCGGGTAGTGCAGTAATCGTGTCGTCAACGTAACAAAACCAAAAAGGTAACGTGTGTTTGTAAGTTGCAAGAGATCGTACCTCTATCGATTGCATTACAATTTCGGCAACCACAACAGAAACGGGTGAGCCCATTGCTGTGCCATGTAACTGTTTGTAGTGTTTACCGTTGTATTGAAAGTAAGTTGATGTAAGGCAAAGTTCCAGTAGTTCCACGTTGTTCCCAGTAGGTAAAGGAAGGGCGTCAGTAAATTCGTTGATAGCAGTTTTGGTGCATTCTAGCGCCAGTTGAAACGGAATACTGGTAAACAGTGATTTCACGTCAAAAGACACTAGCTTGTGGTTTTGTGGTATTTGTACTGTTTTGAGATTGTTGAAGAAGGTTTCAGTCGATCGTAGTCTATGTTGTGACTTGTTGGTTAGTGGTTGCAGTATGGTTGTTAAGTATTTGGAAAGTTCGTAAGTAGGCGACCCACAGAACGAAACTATAGGTCGCATGGGTATTTGTGGCTTGTGAAGTTTCGGTAGTCAGTACAGCTTTGGTGATCGCGGTACCGAACACCTGAGTCGATAGTAAGTTTGTTGAGTGATCGTGTTAGTTTTTCGGCCTCTACACCCTACATATAATGTACGTTTGAGATTATCTCGCGTATCTTACGACCATACAACATACGAGTAGCGCACAAACCGATCACAACTTTACGACATGTACTGACTAACGTTAAGGACAGAGAACAACCACACGAAAGACAAGGTGCAGTTTACAAAATTAATTGCTCCGACTGCCAAGCCACTTATATAGGTGAGATTAGTAGAAACTTTAATATACGACTTACAAAACACAAACGAGCGACAAAAAACGGAGACAAAACCAACCACATTGCCGAACACCACCGACAAACCAAACACAACATTGACTGGGAATCGCAAAATGCATTACGTACAGTACCAACTACAAACAGTGACTCACACTAGAAAGCTGGTATACGAACTTAGAACAAAATCCATTAAACCGATCACAACAATTACCGGGACCTTACGTGCGAGCAGCCAATAGACTTGCACTTCGACAAACTGATAATTAACGCCTACACAACCACACCCATTGCTTCTCGCCAAATATCACACCTCCATGACTAATACGACCGCCCACTTATCACGCACGAGCCAGATACAAATACAGGCGAACCTGATATTTACTCTCCTTTTGACTCTGAAGATGACCGCCACTAAGGTTGTCGAAACGTCAGTCACTTCAACCAACAGTCTATCTCAAGACTACACTAACCTGGACGGTCAACTTCCTCAAACATGTCGCGATTCTCCCAGGTTCAAACCACTTACTTCATATGCAAATGCATATAAAAGTGGAGGAAAGACATGTAACGTGTGCTTAGGTGAGAAAATGCAAACGAGAACAGATTTTATGTTTTTAATGTCAAGCCTATTTAATAAGTTTTTGTCTGATAATCCTCTTTGAGCGTGAAACTCGAGTTACTTTTTTTGTAAACAGGTTTAAGTTTTATCAAGTTTTTATTACCATGTTATAGTCTTTAAATTTATAGGTATATATATATTAAAAAATTGCTCTCTCTCTCTCTCTCTCTCTCTCTCTCTCTCTCTCTCTCTCTCTCTCTCTCTATATATATATGTATATATAAAGTAACTTCAATAACTTATTTAAATACAACATATATAATTTTTATTTCATATCTGATTTAAACAAATCGAAGAATTGTAGAACTTCAAAACAGAATAAAAATTTTAAATATCATCATTAAACCAAACGATTTAGGTCTTACAGTAATCATTTGATTGTTGAATTTACCTTGATAATGACTATGCTGACGAAAATGTTTGGTTTAATTGAAGATTTTTAACATTTTGAGCCTGTTTTAAAGTTCTGCATATTGTAAATTGCAACGTCCTTTCATATGAATAAATCGAAGAATTGTAGAAATATACTTATCAAAGAACGGGATAGGAACTCCGTCAGAAAATAACAGCAACAATGTTTTACTTTCTGTCCCTAAAGTTCATTGGGTGGACATGTCCAGTTTATAATAGAGCAACGTTATATTGTACTAGTTACCGAGGTTGAGGTAACTAACGGACTTCGTTCATTATCATAGAGGTTATATACGGAATGTAATAGTGTAGTACTCTTTGATTTGGATGACTAAAACTAAAATTGAATTTGTTCGTTCTGTTTATTGCTGCTGTTTTGTACAGTGAGACGACGAGTTAATGTTTCAGGGATAATATATATTGACCCTGGGTCATTAACTAATTTACATTAACCAGGGGTTACTAAGTGATTTTAAGAACAGTAATACATCAAAGAAAATCGAGATAATCATGAACTAACTTCCGTTAATGTCAGAGGTAACAATACTTTGAGCGGAAGCTGAAGAGTAGTGTTCATGTTAATCATTCTTTAAAGCAAATATAATTGATTTAATGGCATATACACTTTCAAAACGTCGAAGAATTTAGGAGACATGTAGTCATTGAAGAAAGAGAGAAGGATTCTATCGCTAAATGATCTTTAGTACGCACTCTTTTATGTCTTAAAGTTTACTGGTTGGAAATTTCCGGTTTACAATGAAGTAAGGTGTTTTGTTTACCATATATATTTTCGGTTAAAGAAAAATGTTAAACAATATATATGTTCGAACATATATGTTCGATTAAAGAAATTTTTAACAGTTCGAATCTCTTGTGCAAATTTTCCAAAATTCTCTAAAATCCTTGATAATGTTTGCGAAATAAGGAAACAATTGCTTTGTTATGGACCAACAAATTATATTAGAACCAGTGGCTACGTTTCCAATTAATACTACTTGGTATCAATATGGCTCAAGCACATGCTACCTCCAGAACCCACCTACCACAACTCTGTTGAATTGCAGCTGTACTATTGTGCTGTTAGACCCTCTGTTTATCATTTCGGATCTTAGCTCGCATATCTAAACACAACATCCTTTTATATTGATATCTCCTTATAATCAACACCTGACGTATATATCAGTAAGATCACCGCCTCAAGTATATTTTTCCTGGAAAATTTGAGCGGTATATAGTTAATTCGGGTCATTTCGTCCCCCGGGAATTTTACTGAACAACTTTCATCCAGCGGCAGGTTTAATAACTAATACACCTCATTTCATGGTATCACTTGTAAGTATATACGTCTTGCTAAACATCTTGTTTTCAATAATTTCAAAATTCTTTATTCCTGTAGGTCCTATCTCCTAACATAGTTCTTCTCCTTTAATCTCTTTAAATCGAATACAGCGCTCAAGAACTAAACTCATACCAAATGTATGAGTCATGTGACTAGACGAAACTGATAACAGGAATATTGCGACTTCACTGTCAAACCTGAAATATTACCATTATCAGTTTCGTCTTTTCTTATAACTCATATGTTAATTTAATAAGATGTTATTCATCGGATGTTTCATGCTTTAATGGGCATATACAACAAAATTTAATTTCAATAAACTATGGAAGCTTCTAAGAATATTTCACACTGGCCTTCCGTATCTCGTTACCCTGAGATTTCACTGATTTGTACGTGACATCCCACGAAAATGTCATATGTCGTTGCACATGTGAAAAATAAATGAAATAGAACATTCTCACATGTTATAAAATTTTTTATTTCGCCTTCGAAACGTGAATGTTGTCAAATATGAAATACCTAATTCACATGTAAAATAGCGTGGTTCAAAATTTTACTGGTGAAATGTTGGTATAAAGTGTGTATTTCAAATGTGAAATGGTGGATTCATATAATGAAAATTTATTTCACATGTGAAATTTTCATTTCACATATGGAATTGAAGCAATATTTTCATATGTGAAATTTTGTGTGAAATTTTTGGAAGGGATGCTCATGATCCGTTGAATAGGGACGACGGAAATCTATTTCAAGAAACTTATAGACATATAATTAATAAACATAAGAATTACTTCAGTGTTACTATAAATACGAGCCATTCCATTGTCCATCTTCACTTACAACAGACACTGAAACTGTTGGGCCTTACGTTTGACTACTCTCCAAATAGTCGAATTTCTAGCTCCACGGGGATGTCAATTTTATTTTTATTTTACTTTCTAGGCGAGATCCATTATGGATTAACCCCGTTTTCAAATTCTCTTTCTGATACATATTATTAAGTTACGGGGAGATTCCGACTTTTATTGGTGAGCCTTTATTATTTCATTTTACATTCTGTTGAGAGATTTGCACATTATGTGGTGATGGCGAATATCTTGGTACATAAACTGCGATGAGTATATTACATACACTAGGATGACAATGGTAACGTGCAACATTGCACGTGTAAAAGGCCCTTAAAAGAGAAATAAACCCGAGACACCATGTTTCTGATAAAGGACCCATTCTCGTGGTACAAGCTGATCTCGTGCACAGCTTCGCAATCATCTGTTGACTGGTCCTTTGGCGTGATTATAGGGAAATGAATCCAACAAGTATTTTTTTTCCAAAATTTTATGTCTAATTCTCAGACCACCTCATGGGGATATAAAAGAAACCAACCATAGCTTTTCTATTTTCCAGTGTTTTCATGTTCACAAGGGAAAAAAAAAGCTCTAAGTACCAAAACACCATTAATATTGGCAACACTAAAAATCATTCAACTGAAAAATGACCGCAGGAATACCATTATGGTCTTTAAGGCTATCTGTTTAAATTTGTTTACAACTGGGCGACGTTTATTTTGTCGTAGTAATTGCGGCTCTACACTGTGCATGGATTTCAAAAGTTTCCATAAACTGGAAATATTATTTTCCTGTGATTGAAAATCTGTCAACACAGCAACCTACAATAATTTACCGATTTGGGAGTCTTCTTCGCAAATGTAAAATCTAAGCAAATGAACTCAAGAGAGCTTCACCAGAAGAGTTTACGAAAAATACAAACAGATTAACTTACGGCAGTTATCGGATCAAATTTCCAAGCCCTCATCTCGCAGGAACAGACCATTATGAAGAAAGTCAGCGTGAATACCGTTGCTTTAAAGAACGTTGCTTTCATTGTCGGTGACGTTGTCAAGTTATTTTTCACTTCAGTATATTGTAAAAATTTTCTGCAATCAATCTGAAATAATCACCATGTAATTAATTACTAATATTTATTGCTAATCTTAATTTGCATATTAAGTTGTAGGTCAATTATAGTTATCGTTTCAATTTTTTTTGAAATGGTTTAATTTTTTTTGGACCGGTTAGACTTATGGTCTAAAGATAATTTCGTAATTAAGTGGAATACTGATAATTTTAACTCTTCTCTTGTTTGTAACCTAAATATTAGGTCTTTTAAGATCTTTGTTTTATATCTTTTTACCTTCATTGATTTTAAAAGTCTGTTCGGGTTTTTTAACGAGCTAGATTTTCTTGAAGCAGTTCAATGGTAAACAAGAATTCAACTGAACTTTATCGGCTCCATGCCATTGATAACGCATACGATTCATAGTTTAATTGTTATTTATTAAGTTGGCATATTGTTTACTCCAGTATCGTTTAGTCGAAACACTGCTCATCGGCACAAATATCAAGCAATAATTTGTCGCGAGAATCTCTCGTACGCTTAAATTTGTTAAAGCGAGCATACTGTTCTCAGTTCAATGGAAAGTTCAATTGGTAGAGCAGCGGTCAGGAAACACGAAGATGCGAGTTCGAATCGCGCTCTGGTCAACTTTTCCAGTTGACTTGTAAGTTAATTCATGAAATGTTCTCTTCAAGATACACCAAAACTTGTGAACTTCAATTCACACAAAATGTTCTAAAAATACTTGAAAACTTTAATTATCTCCTTGAGGACGAACCCTAATTAACGTGAAGCCTGTACGGGAAAAGTTGTGGGATAATGCCATTCAAATTTTGCTGGACTAGAACTTAACCTATTTCATTTCAGGGTATTCTCTAGAATTAGGTGGGTGCAGGAAAACGGTAGCGAATTGGAATTCTGTATTTAGGAAATTATTAACATTATTTTAGGTTATCGAAAGGTGTTGGAAAAGCGTGCAATAAACAGCTTTTGAAGCAAAATTCAAAAATGCAACGCTGCTGATGTGAGTTTGACCTTTTGCCTAAGGGAAATTGTTAAAAACCAAGAAAAAAAAATTGAACAGACTTGAAATAAAAAATGAAGAAAAAATCCTTCAGTTTACTGATCATTACAAGAAGAAAGCAGCATCGTCCTCAGGACTTGAACCTAAGACTTTAGAATCCGGAAATAACCATGACAAAGTCCAAATATTTTGGCATTTTAACACTCTTATAACTTCGTTTTGACTAATTTCCATGCTTTAACAAACCTCTTTATCAATAATCTACCTTAACGTCTCAAGAAATACGAATAATTCTGTTTTCCTGATTAAAAGAAGAAATACGAATAGGAAACTACTCCTTGCACACAACTGCATCGTATTCCTTGTGCATAAGAAGTTGACGGGTCGTATAGGTTGCCAAAGGACCTAAAGTTTAAATTTAATTGACAAATCACCCTCATTGAAGTTAGTAATTAAAAAAAGTTAAGTGTTAGCCAATAGTTGTTTTATATAAAGCAACAAAAATTAACAATTACGACAAAAAATTGCTTCAGCTCATTCATACCCTCGTGCCTCACCAGTTTAGTTGAGGGAATTAGGATATGTAATTATTATAGTAAGGTGAACAACTTTCGAATCAAAAAAAATAATCAGAAGCACAACTCTGCTGATGGCTATTTGAACTTTTTCCTAATGCCAAAATTGTAAACAAAACCAAAGGAGAACAATTTTGAATAAGGTTAAAGCAAAAACTGCAAAATTCAAATTGTTCTGAGAAGTTATTGCCACCATAGAGTTTGAATCAGGGCCTTTATGGTCCTTTATTAACTACTGTCTCATCGCTAAGTCTCTCTCTCTCTCTCTCTCTCTCTCTCTCTCTCTCTCTCTCTCTCTTGACCAGCCGCTGACCCCTATATATATTACAGACGCTGCCACAGGTAGCCTTTACATAACATCTTCTCTTTCACACACAAAAAAGTACATACTTAACTAATCAACTAAAAAAGTATTTTCAAAGTATTCAGTCAGAGTCCATTAGCTTAAATTTATGCAAGAATAGAATAACACATAGCATTATAATTATCTTCTGATGTAATCAACTTATAAACTGACTTCTAAAGGTCTAGCCTCACTGGAGGTTTGCTAACTCTCCCACTTCTTGTGATCTTCCCGGACGGCATCACTACAGGAGATGCTGGTGCTACGTGTGATGCCGAAGAACTCTCTGATGGAGGTGGTTCTGTCAAGAGGAAGGGCTGCTGAGTCGATTGAACTGGAATAATATCTGGATCTAGGTTTGACGGGTCAGCAGAAAGTTGTGGATGTTCCAGTACAGATGGTAGATCTGACGATAAAAGTTCTGGAACTACTGCAATATTACCATCCTTTGCACTGCGCAGAAATTTTCGGTTTCTGCGATATTTTGAACCATCAATATCAACCAGATAAGATCTTGGAGCTATTTTTCCGATGCAAATTCCTCTTTTCCATTTCTTTCCGATCCCATTAGGAGGGCTGATCATTCTAACCGGTTGACCAATTCTCAGCTCTGGTAATTCTTTTGTACCACGGTCAAAGTATTTTTTACCTTTCTACGCTTCCAGACCAGCTTCTCCCAAACTTCTTCCTGAACTTTGGGATCTAGCAGATGTTGCGCTAGTGGTAGCGTTGTTTTAGTCCTCCTCGACACGAGCCTCAGGACTGGACTACTGTCCATACCTTCGGTTGGAGTATTCCTGTAATCCATCAAGGAAACTCATCGATATATCTCGTCCCGATTTCCTGGCTTTCTTCTATAAGGTTTTCGCTGACTTTACGGCTGCTTCTACTAAACCATTAGACTGCTTGTGGCATGGAGATGAGGTACAGTGCATAAATTGCCAGCTATCCGTAAATGAAGCATATTCCGTACAATCGAACTGCAGACCATTGTCGCTGTAGACTCTATCTGGTATTTCATAGCGGGCAAACTGCTGTTTGGTCTTGCTGATGATATTCGCAGCAGTATCTTGGGATAATTCATCGACCTCCCAATACCCAATTTTTCCCTGGCATATTTGTATTTTCTTGATTATTCAAAGAAATTTTTTTAGAGCTGAGCTCCGTCCATGATCGAGACGTTGTTTAACTCTTTCCCGGCGGCATAAGACTTCAATCATTAAACTCTGGCTAACGTCATACCATTTTACTCGTGAAGGAGCGAGCTCCTGCCTTGAAAGAATTAAGCGGGTGCAGTTCATTTTCAGGCGGGGTGATTAGTAGCCGTCTTTATATATGCGTATTTATGAACTGATTTAGGTTTAGTCGAGAATACCTTGTGTGAATCCATTCAAAGAAATCAAAATTGCTAGGAAGTGGCAGGCATTCAAATTCAAACTGACGAGAGCAAATGAAATTAACTCTTTAGCGAGCAAATAATTCGGAGGTCTTTTACGTCAATTCACTTAGTATGCGATTCAGCAAAATATCATCATTGAAAACCAAGGGGAAATGTTCCCACACGGAATTAAACAGTACAGTACTGCACGTACGTATTAAAAAGTATCGCATCACTGGTTCTCCTGCCAACATGCGAATGGGCCGATGTGAGTAGGACCATTCTGGGACTCTGCTCCAGTCAACTCCCTATTCCCTTGAGGAGCAAGGGAAGGAAGAGCTGATTTGGGGTTCTCCTTTATTTGCTGATTATGTCACTTTTAAACAATTTTATCAGTAGCAAATTTGAAATTGTGCTTGCTTGCTTGATTTTAGAATTGTTATGCACAAATATTCGAAGAACAAACGCTTGATCGTATATACAATCTCACAGGTCGTCAAACAGTTATTCCGTAACATTAGGAAAACAAGTAGACAATGTTTTACGGAGAAAGTCTTTTTTATTGAGTTAAAAAAACTTATTGCTACAGAAAAGAACAAGAACGAATACCAGCTAGAAGAAAAGATCAGAAATGCGGCGATAACGAAAGCAAAGTGAAACTGACGAGGAAAAACGAAAGAGGCTTTGGTGAAGCCGACAGGAAAATCGACAAAAGTTTTTGAACGAAAAAGCGGAAGAGTTCATTCAAGAGAGTGGCAGGCCTTGAGTTTAGATAACTTTAAGACAAAAATCATGCAATTATTCAAATCAATCCGTTACAGTTGGAAAAATGAATGATCGACAATATATTGTTCTTTAAAATAATATCGTTTTACAAAAATAAGGAACCTTGTAGCCCATATTCGTCGAACAATCTAGACGTTTATTGATAGTGAACGTTTATCAAGACCACCACAAACTACGGATTAAGGGAAAGTTATTAGACTTCTTGGATTTCGGCCGAACAGCTGGATGAATTTTTGGGCTTCAGTTGTTTTCATCTCTTTGTTCCATCTCAGATTTTTGTTTTGAAATATTAATAAACCTGGAGATAATTCTTTCAAGGACAAGATCTCTCCCCTTAACGAGTATAATTGTCTGACGTTAGCTAGAGTAAAATGATAGAAGTTGTATGCCTCCGGGAAAGAGTTAAAGCCTTCAATGCAGGCTAGCAAACGTTGATATTGGCATCCTTGCACTGCCCTTCACGCGCTCCTGTTGGGATCTGAAGCGGTAATTTTCACGTTACCTTTTCCAAAATTTATATCAGTCATGACCACCAAAGTATAATAATACACACTACAAAGATTTGATAAAACATTGACTGATACATCAGCTCCTATTTAGATGCATTTTACTATTTCACTCTAGTTATGATATTTATGTTGGATTTCTATGAAGCAAATATATTCGCGCGAACAACTATTCTATTGTTAAAATTAAATAGTTTTCTACTTACTTCCACCTGAGAGCTCGTAAAACAAAGAGAAAAAGTTCCCTGCACGAGTATGTTTGCTAAATGGAAATCCAGCGTTATGAAAACGTCCTTTTATAAGTCGTGCATCAGATGGTACGGAAGCAGCAGATGGCACCGATTGTAAACATTTCAATGTAAATTAAGTATCTTGTGGAAAAACAAACCGAATAACAATATTAATAATATCAATATAGTTTGCCTTCTGTATTGATTTATGAGCTGCTTTTGCATTAAAAATACCATTTCCATTGAGTCAGACAGAAATTGGTAAAAAGTTGACAAATGTTCTACCAAAGTTACCTGGATAATCTTAACTTTTTACCTGAGACTTACTCTCGATTTCGTCGTGGGTCTTGTTCTGTGGCCTTGTTTTCGGATATTGGTTGTGTGCAGAAGAGAGGGGACTTTTGCTGCGCATGCACTAGTGGAGGATGTACGGGGGTACCACTCAATTACAACCCCTCACGAGGACTTGAAAAATACAAACAGATATTGCAGCAAAGTTTTAAATATCCGAATATTTCTTTGTGTTCTTCGTGCTTTGCTCAATTTTTGTAAATTCCACTGTAAGTAACCAAAATTCAAGGATCAATTTCTGGCTAACCATTTCAACACCAATTGAAATCTTAAGAATTATATTCTGGAGAAGGCTAGATGAATTTTTGGATATGGCTCGTTTGAACGCTTGTATTTTTAAAGACTATAATTGTTCTTTTTGAGTAGTTGTATTTTTAACCGTTTCACCCCAAAGCCAATTGTTAAAAATTTTGTTCTGGCTAACGCCAGTTGACTTTGTTCAGTAGAATTCATAGGGATTCAGAAGAAAAACCTGGTCTGTTTTCACTGTAATAGAGGTGAATTGATCGACGTTTCTTATTTTTTCGTGTTCCCTTTTCCTAGGATGTTTAGCTGAAGAGTAAGATTGAGTTACGAAAGAACTAAATTTATGAAGATTTTGTTGTACAAAGAAAAAACCAATTTATTACGCGGACAAATCTGTTAGGTTTCGCAAGTCGGCAGGTGTCAACAGATATTTGACTACCTCTGAACTAGTTGGACTGACCAGAGACACTGTCGTAGCCCAATACAATTAAACGAAAAAAGAATTGAGTCAATAATCTAAAAGATCTGCAACTAACTTAGCCTACTATGCAGCATCATCCCTAAATTCAAATGACATAAATTAGGAATGTATGGATAAAAATCACCAACTACTGTCATTGACAAGTTTGTTGGAACTATTTGTTAAGATTTCGGCTATCGAAATACCTTAGCTCACCAACTGAGTCTTGGTAACTCAATTGTTAGAGTGTCTCACCAGTCATGAAAAAGTTATGTGTTCGATCCCCGTCTGGGGCTCAGAGATCGTTTTTCTGAGTATAAAGCTTGACGATCGTTCATTTATCTCAAGATGTATCCAAGCGCTCGCGCTCACTTCCAAAACATAAAACTGCAAGATTAGGTCTAAGATGCATAGGGGTTCGGTCTTTGAATAAAAAAAATGTGACAAACGCCAAACTTGTCGAAAAGTCATTCGGAGGTCAATGTGTGGGTAGGCCGATGGTATGAACTTCAAAAGCTGTTGGCTATCGATAGTATTGCCTTTCACCGGTAACGACGGACTTAAAATATCGCCAACAGCTTTTGAAATTGATATCACCTGCCAACCTACGCATAGACCTCCGAGTGAATTTTCTACCAGTTTGCCGTCTATCACATGTTTTTCGATTCAAAGGTCGAATCCCTATGCGCCTTAGATCTAATATTGTTCATAAGTTTACGTGCCAACGCTGCTCCGCGTTGTATCTGGGTGAAACAACCCGAAATTTACACACCGGGATCTGCGAACACATGGGCATTTCGGTTCACACAGGTAATGAGACTTCTCATTCAACCTCTTTGTCTGGCATCTTGACACATGAAAGAGAAACTGGACAAGCGATATCTTTTGATAATTTTTCAGTTGTAGCTAATGGTCGTTCTGAACTAGATACCTTTATTCGAGAACGTTTGTTAATCGCGAAAATAAACCTCTCTCTTAATGTAAACGTTAGGTCTTTTCCTCATATGTTGGTTTGATATATTTATATATTTTCCCTCTCTCTCCATCAGCCCTGTTCGACACGTCATTAATTTATTCCTTATTCATGTCTATTTTTGTAATCATCTAGGCTATTTAAGTCGAGAATTTTTCCTAAACATGTCTTACTCGGATGATGTTGCTTGTGAAGTGACGAAGCGTTAGTTCTTATTAAAGTATTTATGTGTTTGTGTGAGACATGTCGTTGCTTGAGATTATTTGCTGGGCAATAATTTTTATTATCAAACTTGTTGGAACTAAATAGATGTATAAGTCAATATCCCCCTTGTCCGCCCAATGAGTGTTGTATTGCAAGAAAAAAAGATGTTTGCAGCTTCTCTTGCATATCGCTTATTATGTTTACCCATATGGAAACAGTATTGATAAGGGGAGGGCGGGGGTTTAAATATGCAGTGCACATCCTTCATATAATAACCACGAGCGTTTTTAAACTCTTCCAACTAAATTTGTGCATGATTCTCTGAAAACGATGTCCACAATGCATTTTTGTCAGTAAAAGGATATCTTAGTTTATTATTTAAGACAACTTTTCTAACAAACATTATGAGAGGACGTTTTTCCTTTAGTTACAGCGAAAGGTTTTGAACTGTCTCAACTAAATTTGTCAATGATTGTAGAAAAATATATGAAGCTGGGAGAAAACGTGTAGAATGATTAACTTCTTGTCTCAGGATTTCGAGTGTCACAAGCTTCCGGGCTTCTCGAAAGCAACGAAAAGTGAATGACTTGTTGCTCTTATTATTGATGATTTCACTAAGATGTACACCAACAGGTAGAAAATGTGAGCGATAGAATCACAAGGCGGGAATCGTGAACGCGCAACGAATATCAAAGCCCAGCACATAATTCGAAGGATAGGCATTTTAAATAGAAAAGTGACAAGTAAAGTTAGAAATTGCTTAATAGATCTAACGTTTCGTCACAAAGCTTGCCACATCTTCAGAGATAAATGACTAACAAAGTGACGCTAATTATATAATAGGGACCGCGGAACGATATTTTGAGTGGGGGACTGACAGGGTGCGATAGCATGACCTCCGGAAAAAATTAAATTCAAAATGTCTGAGACGGTCGTGAACACTTCTTATTTTAATGACTTCTCTGATGTCACAACATACTGGTTATATTAACAGGAACAACTCAAATACTATCAGCTGGTCACTCAAATATCTGATATGTTTATCGGATATTTAAAATCAAAAACTAAAATGCGAGTGTGGTTCTCACTATGTAAGTAGAACAACTCAACGGTTAAGTGGAAGGATCAAGCAAAATTTGGGAAGTGTTATACGAAACAAGAACGTACCATTAAGAAATAAACCGAAAAGGCAATTTACCCCTGCTCAAACGATTAATTGTGACTCGGCAACCGGTCGACACGTGTTGTCAAATAGATGTTGTGCCAATAACTATTTAGACTTCAAATTTAGCATCCTGGCAAAGTAGCCCTCAGTATTCTTTGTAAAGATTGTGGAATCCATGTATATCGGCGTTATTTTGATGTTTAAGCCCTCCTACGTGGGATGACATCTTGGCCTTTACATCAGGTGTAAATATAAACTGATAAATCATTTCTCAACAGTTAGCAGACATTTGCGCCTGAAGAGTGGTCTGCCGAACTGCAAAGTGCTTTTTTTAAGTATTTACTTTCTCTGTGTGTGTTGGTTCCTCTAGTTCTTTTCATAACTGTCTTTTCTAGCCATTCAGCATGGTTAAGACGTTTTTCAAAGCTATACTGGAATATTTAATTTCTTTTCGAAAAAGTGGGGGTGCTAAAGCCCCACCTCCCCAGCTACCCTGCTTCCGCAGTCGCTGTATCCCATAAAACAAAATTTTATACTCGGTAACAGAAATAACGCAATAGTACAAGAATACTGTTACCTAGGAATAAAACTAAATCGAAATGGAAAATTTACCTTAGGTCTCAAACAACTTGGTGAAAAAGCACTACATGCCCTATATGGTATTCGAATACACCTGAACTTGCATTCTCTGAAGCCCAAAATAGCCATTAAAATATTTGACGACATAATATCACCTATTCAGCTGTACAACTCCGAGTTGTGGGGTGCCTATCTTAAAAATGATTTTAGCAACTGGGATAAATCACCAGTTGAGAGAGTTTATCTGAAATTTTGCAAATTATACCCGGGAGTTGGAAACAAATCAAGTAATGTTACCAGCAGAGGGGAATAAGGGAAATTCCCATTAATAATCAACATATACAAAAAATTATTCAAATATATCACTCATCTTAACTCACTATCGGAAATGACAATCGCAAAACAAGCCTATCTAATCACAAAGGATACAAATGCCATGGACATTTTAAACACTATAAATGCATCACCCAAATACCTGAACTGGAATCCACTTCCATTCATTCATTAGATTTTATCACAAAAAGCGTAAAACAAAAATACATCACCTTTTGGAAACACAAAATGGAAAACTCCTCCAAGTTTTCTTTTTATTGCACTTTCAAAGAAGACTACCAATTAGAGAATTATGTCACAACAATAAAAAATACCAATCAAAGAAAAACGTTTACACGATTCCGAATAAATAACCACAAATTATTGATAGAATACGGTCGATACCAAAAAATTCCGCAAGAAGAACGACTGTGTACGTTTTGCCAGTCAAATGAAGTGGAAGATGAATACCACTTCACAATGTCCTGCGAATCATACACTACCTTAAGAAACAACTTTCTCAGCACACTCAGCAACGCTTACACCATTGACACAAATCAAAGAGACCGGATGTTTTCAGCAGATATTATGAAGACCACAAACAATAAAATTATTTTATTACTATCAAAATTTATCTTTTAAAGTTTCATGGAAAGTGAACAATTCCTTGAAACCAGGAATGCCAGTTAAGAAAAATAAGTAGATTTATAGTTTCACATTGTACATAACTGTAATTTCTTTACCTTCCTTGCAATGTATTCCACACGTTGTCGTAATTACTAACTAGTAATCGTAGTATCGTATGTGTTATGTAATTTTAAAAAAATGTTTTAGCAATACCTGTAAATAGGTCATGCCAATAAAGCGATTATCTACCTGTATAGTGACAGGCAAATTCTAACACATGCGATAACCAATAGAATGAAAGAATTAAAATAAATATTACACTAACTGACGGTAGGTCGACAGACCGTAAAAGTTAGAGTAAAAGCAATATAGATGAATCAAAACAGAAAAAGTGGAGCTGAGCCCATGTTGGCATTTAAAGAAGGCTTTAGTTTGTAGATAACTAAACTTTCCCGTATGAGTAACTCAAACTCAGAGTGACAAGAGCTGATGATTTTAAAATCATCAAATGAGATGGGGTGTCCAGTGTCAGCGTGGTGTGAGAGAATGGCCGTTGGAGAAAGACATTTCCGTTTCTTTTCAGTAAGGGCCGAGATTCCCAAATGTTCTGAGACTCGCATGTGGAGGTTCCCAGACGTTTCTCCGACATACAAGGCTCCGCAGCCTTGACACCTGAGTTTATAAACAACATGATATCTCAGACGTGTGGGAATCCGGTTTTTGAAAGAAAAGAAATTAGAAAGCCGTACGGTGGGACGAGGGACAAAGCGAATAGTGATATGGCGAAAGGCAGATGAGAAGAGTTTTCTCAATTGAGTTTGGATCTGTAAAAAGTGTAAGCCAGTAAACGGTAAAGAGAAATAAATGAAACGTTTAAGAACAGTAAAAGGTTTAGGTAAAGGTGAAGAAACTTTGTGAAGAAACGAATTGGAGTTGACCAATCCGGTTAAAAATGGCGTCATGGTGGCTGATTCTTCGCCGTTCTGTCATCATTTTCTTATTTATCTTCCTTTTTTTTCAACCATCTTTATGAAGATCCGCTGCAATGCTTTCGTAAGAATGCTGGCCTGAGTCTGAAAGGATTTTTGGAAGCTTGCACTGTTCCTTCTCCGAATTACAGCACGAATTATTGTTCAGCGCGCAAATCTACGAAGTCAACTGAGATGGCGAAATGTAGAAATCTGACTGTTGGTGTCCGACTGCTCTATTTGACTCTAGCGGCCAATTTGCTGCTGTTATCGAATGATGTTTTAACAAATCCGGGGCCGATGGATAACTTGCTGTATTCGCCTAAAGATTCAGGTTTTTGATCGATTGAATCCGAAGAAGAACTACCTGGCATATTCATCAACAAGGCAGGTCCAGCGTAGGCAGCGGCGCAACACAACACAACACCAAGGGAAGGATTCTCGCTTGCCACAATCTGAAACAGATAAAAATATCTATTCTCGACGTTTCGAACAAAGGCCCTTCGTCTGGAGAGTTAGTAGAAAGAGAAATAGAACAAACAAATTTGTTGATTATATAGCAAGCTATACAAGCAGTCACGTGAAACAAAATTAACAAATGACAGAAACGTAACCATTACAAAATGAACCCTTATTCAATATTGAGCCGGCACACAGCAACAAACCCGATAGTAAGGGGGTATGCCTGCATGCAGGCTGAATATAAATGCAGTGTTGCCATGGGAACCAAAATGGGTCCTAATTATGCCAACTTGTTTGTTGGTTATGTGGAAAAACAAATCTTTGAATGCTACAGTGGTCTATAACCTGATTTCTATGGTCGGTTCATTGATGACTGCCTTGGCACTGCATCATGTTCTCGCACTGAACTGGATTGCTTCATTAACTTTGTTACTAATTTCCATCCAGCGCTCCAGTTCACATGGGAGATCAGTGAGATCAGTGTATCATTCTTGGATATTCTTGTATCCATAAATGGCAATGTGCTGAGCACATCTGTCTTTTACAAGCCTACTGACTCAGACAGCTACCTCCTCTTCTCTTACTGTCACCCGAAACACACCAAAACTTCCATTCCTTACTCTCAGTTTCTTCGTCTACGCCGCCTTTGCAGTGAAGATGATTACTTCCTTGCCAAAGCTATAGAAATGAGAGGCTTTTTTGTTGAGCATGGGTATCCTTCTCATCTTTTAGACACTGCCTTTCAAAAGGCCTCCAACATTCCCCGGTCAAACACCCTGGGAGAACCCCCCACTAACATTTCCATCACCAAAAAGTACCACTGGTTTTAACTTTCCATCCATTTAATTTTAAAGTAAGAGATATCATTTTCCGGAATTTTGAAATACTTAAAAATGACCCTGAAAATCTTCCATTTTCTCTGATAACCCCTTAGGATCTTTTCGAGATAAAAACATCCGAGAAACCCTAGTACACAGTTCACTTCGACGAGACCAGGTGTTTTTCACTGGCACTGCTTGTTGTCTTCGTCCTGTGTGCAAGACTTGCAAGCACCTTAATCTCACTATCTCTATTTCGGCCCTAAAATGTAAGTTTGAAATCAAGCAGAGTTCTACATGCGTTTCCTCCAACTTCATTTACTGCATCTCCTTCTGTAAATGTGGTAAATTCTACATTGGAGAAACTGGAAGAGGTTTAGGTGACAGATTTGCTGAAGATCTGCGTGGTATAAAAAACAATGAGTGCAACAAACCTGTCGTCAAGCATTTCAACAGTGCCAACCACTCCATTTCTGAAATAAAAGTTTGTGCCATCCTCTCCATCACTGGTGCGAAAGATACCCGCAAGAAACAAGAACAGCGTCTCATTTACAAACTTGGTACACTCCATCCTCGATGCCTTAATGAACGTTTTTCTTTGATTTAGGTCCTCATCTGTCAATGCCTGCCTCTGCAGACATTCACAGTATTTTGTATTTCGTTTCTATGCCATTTGTTGTGTTTAATTTTTTACTGTGCTCTCACTTGTTTTATATTCAGCCTGAATGCAGGCATACCCCCTTACTATCGGATTTGTTGCTGTGTGCGGGCTCAATATTGAATAAGTTTTCATTTTGTAATTGTTACGTTTCTGTCACTGGTTAATTTTGTTTCACGTGACTGCTTGTATAGCTTGCTATTTAAGCAAAAAGTTTGTTTATTCTATTTCTCTTTCTACTGACTCTCCAGACGAAGGGCCTTTATTCGAAACGTCGAGGATAGAATATTTTTATCTGTTTCAGATTGTGGCAAGCGAGAATCCCTCCCTTGGTGTTGTACCTGGCATATTCGCTGGGTCACTCAACGAATCGAGTTCGACCTTCAGCGATTTCGATAGCGACATTCTACACGCAAATTTTGATTTAGCGCTTGACGAAAAGGGCATTGGATTGGTCACTGGAATGTTAACCATCTAACTCTGGATAAATATGACCAGATAAAGCTGCTTCTACTGGGAAAATTTGGCAAACCCCAGTTGGACGTACTACTCATAAATGAATCATTCCTGAAATCAAACGTGCCAGATATTTTGTATGAGGTGCCTGGTCACTCTATTTATCGTAGAGACAGGAAAAATAAATCAGGAGGTGGTGTTATGGCTTATATAAATGATGACTTAAATGCTAAACGAAGAACCGATCTAGAAAGTCAAGAACTTGAAGTCATTTGGTTTGAAGTCTGCCCTTTTAAATCGAAACGATCTTTATTGATTGGTAGTATTTACCGTCTGCCCTTATATACCAAAGCTGAGGATTTATCTCTGGAGGCAAATTTGGAACAAGTGTACTTGGTGAACAAGGAGACATCATTTTTAGGTGATATGAACATCAACGGAAGGAATAAGGAGAGTTTTGATAAACATCGGTTACTCATAAGCGGTTCACGGTATGAATTTCAAACAACTTCTTAATGAGGTGACACGTCCAGTAAGCGGCACTTAGATTATTCTATTCAAGTCATCCACAGCCAATAACGAATATATTTTGTTGCAACATAGGGCTCTCTGATCACCTGGCTATTTTTGCTGAGTGCGAATATTCCAAGGATCTTGTATCTTGTGGCATTCAGAAAAACAACAGCATTAGATATCATGACATGAAGCGATTTAACGAGAACCAGTTTAAAGAAACTCTGAGTCAGGCCCAATGGGATACAGTATTCGTGTTTGATGATATTGACGATATGCTGGACTCTTGGGAGTCTATTTTCAATGACGCACTTGACGAAAATTGCCCTTGGCGTGAAAAGTGCATTAAGCACTCGGTCCAGGCTCCATGGATGACTAACTTCGTGTTGAAACAGCTACACTTGAGAGATGTTTTCTTAAAAATTGCAAGGCGTACTAATGAAGCTGATAATTGGAATAATTACAGAGGGCCCAGGAATAAAGCAGAAGCGATGATTAGGAGCGTTAAGAAAGAATTTTTCTACAACGCTTTAGAAGACAATAAAGGCAATCCAAGTGGAATTTGGAAGACAATAAAAACACTGACTGGCCCAGGAAAGAACAGGCGCGATATTAATTGTATAAATATCGGCGAGTCTGCTATAGATGACAAAGAATACATGGCGTAACAATTTAACTCACATTTTTCCATAATAACGGATAAGCTAAGGTCTACATTACCGCTAATATCACCTAATCTATCTAAGCTCTTTAGTTTCGTCAAGTCCTGGAAGAGTTCTGACACTAGTTATGTCATCCCGCAAATTACTAGTGCACAGGTGTTAGCTACGCTAAAAAAGAATAATCCGCACAAACCTGTCGGTATTGACAAAATCGGTGCTCAGTTGTTGCGTATAGTGGCACCTGTTGTAGCACCTACTGTCACGAGATTGATCAATTTTTCTTTTTCCAGTGGATCGTCCTATCTGTCCTCTCTAAAGTTATTGAGAAACATGTGCATGATTTTTTATACTCTTATTTAACTGAGAACAATTTGATTTATCCTCGCCAATCTGGATTTCGCAAGAACTACAGCATATACACCGCACTCATAAAAATAATTGACGAATTACTCTTCAACCTGGATAAGAATAGAGTTAGCGGCATGGTACTGGTTGACTACCGTAAAGCCTTCTATGTGGTGGATCACGCTCTTCTTCTTGATAAGCTGAAATTGTACGATGTTGCTGGCGAATCTATAGAATGGTTTAAGTCCAACTTGACTGACACGCAGCAACTTGTTTGCTGTGGGTGGTTGTGTCTCAGACATGGCGCATATGAAACATAGGGTTTCTCAAGGCAGCATACTTATCCTCTTGTTATTTACAGTATTTATCAACGATCTGCCGCTTCACGTCAGCACTTCTGAAATTGATCTCTATGCAGACGACACCACGAAAACATCCTCTGCCGATTGTGAAAATATGGGAAGACTACAAGATTCTCTGAATGCATCTGTTTCAGAAGTTGTTAACTGGGCATTTGCCAATAAGCTTCCACTCAATGAGAAAAATACCAAAGTTCTCTTGGTTAAGGGGAAGCGACTTTCAAGCAAGATACGCAGTGTTCCTGTGACAACTTGCAATGGCACTATGTTAACTATCGTTAAGAACGGTAAGCTTCTAGGTCTCCAGATTGACGAAGAGCTATCTTTCTCTGAGCATGTTAATGCTGTGTGTAAAACAGTTTCTCAGTGCATCGGTTTACTAAGGAAAATTAAGAGCTATCTGCCTTTGAAACAACGACTACTCAATTACAATGCTATGATTAAGCCAGTAATTAATTATGCAAGTGTCATCTGGACAAATTGTGATAAAGAAGGCCTGGGGAGAGTCCTGAAGCTAAGGAAAAGAGCAGCTAGAGTGATTTGGAATGTCCAACGTCAAGCACCATAAGTTCCTTTGTTTAAACACCTGAAGTGGTTGCCATTTTACAAAGGTGCTCTGATATCTAAGTGTGGTATTGGCTATAAAAGTTTACGCGGTGAAGTCCCCTCATATATCAGTAATCGAATTAAGTTGAACAGCTTTGTCCACACGAAGCAAACTCGACATGTTAATTTTACTTTAATTTCCCCTAGATTCAATTGCTAGACCGAGGGTGGAAGAACTTTTACCACCACAACCAGTAAAGTGTGGAAATGTTTATCGCTTTCTTTAAGACAAAGGGACTCCGTGAAATCTTTTAAATCTTCTTTGTGGAATGAACTGTTTAGACAACAGCAGACTCTTAATCATTTTATAATTTAACTTTTCATTTTTATCATGTTTATATTTATTATCAATTAGTTAAGATTTAGGCTTTAATATAGTTTTATGCTGTATTATTGTATAGTTTAGTACTTTTTAAGTTATATCTTGGTATTATTGTAATTTGTAATTTTAGCATTATAGAGGGCCACAAGTTTATTAGCTTTGGCTATTGAGTGTAACCCTATCTAAATAGTCTTCATCATCATCATCATCATCATCATCATCATCATCAATTAAAGCAGCTGTCGATAAGTCTTGCAGGAAAGGCATTAGGGATGAAAATACTTTTAAGCTTCTCATGTTCACAAAGAAAAGAAGGATATGTAGAGCAAATGCGAAAACAACGGTTAAGAAGAGATTATATCAAGCATTTCTTGTAGGTTAATGGAATAAAGGAACGGAAATGTCTTTCTCCTACGGCCATTCTCTCACACCACGCTGACACTGGACACCCCATCTCATTTGATGATTTTAAAATCATCAGCTCTTGTCACTCTGAGTTTGTGTTACTCATACGGGAAAGTTTAGTTATCTACAAACTAAAGCCTTCTTTAAATGCCAACATGGGCTCAGCTCCACTTTTTCTGTTTTGATTCATCTTTATTGCTTTTACTCTAACTTTTACGGTCTGTCGACCTACCGTCAGTTAGTGTAATATTTATTTTTGTTCTTTCATTCTACTGGTTATCGCATTTGTTAGAATTTGCATTTCACTATATAATTAGCGTCACTGTGTTTGTCATTTATCTCTGAAGATGTTGCAAGCTTTGCGAAGAAACGTTAGATCTATTAAACAATTCTGAAATTTACTTGTCACTTTTCTATTTAAAATGCCTATCCTTCGAATTATATGCTGGGCTTTGATATTCGTTACAGGTAATTAAAGCATAAAAATCATCTGATTGTGTAAATATATGCACAATTGTTATTAAAGCCAACAAACTGCTAAAGAAAATTTTCTGAATTCATGATGCAAATGATTCAGACATCCATGCTTCAGTCCTATCTATGAAGTTACATCTCGACGACTAAATGGCCTTGCTGAATAATATATTTTCGGCAATGAAGTGAATAAATTCGATTTTGAACTTGAATAACATATTGGTAGAGGACAATTATTATGAATATAGTGAGGTGTAACGAATGAGGAACTTGGAAAATGTTTACCTTTTTAATAAAGAAATGGTTCACGATTAGGTGTGCTCCATTGAGCCATGGATGCAAGCAGGAAGTTGGGAGAGAACGAAAAAAGCATAAGAGTTGCTCGAGAAATTTGAGTGCCCTTCCAACTTCTTAAGAGTATCCATAACTCAATCGAGCACTCCAATTCATGAACCATTTCTTTTAGAACATAGAATCAGACACAAAATAACGAAAACAAGTTTTATTTCGCTGATTAAAAATTGCTTTCTCTCTACGTAAGTTAAAAGTTTCAAACTTTTTTATTGGCCGCTTTAACATCGGGTGATCCTTAAGGCCTCGGGCTACGACTTTTTTTCTCTGTAATTACTCACAAAGCAAGTGTTTTTCAATGGATTAAACTGAGATTTCTGAAGAAAAAAAACATAACAGACAGTTTGAGAGAATGCATTAAGTAGTTATTTCAATGTTTTTCTTTTTATACTTAGTTTTCTCATATTTTATGGATTTAAATTGATGTAAGTCACAGAGGTGCAACCGGGTTGAGTTTTCTGTTTACATTTTGTTGTCTGAATCGTTTGTGTTTACTTTAAGTATTGCATAACTTTCACCTTCATCGAAATGTTGTCATAGACTAATTTGTTGTTCTTCAGTTTGTTTTAATCGAGTGTTTTTTTTTTCTAAAATTGTATGCATTTCCTCTTTGGGCAAACAGGCGAAACGTTGTGTTTGTCAGATAGATTCGTGTTTTTATAGAGTGTATTGCTTGTTTACATTAGGTTAAAACACTTTTTCCTCAGCAAAGTCCAGCCCAAATGTTGGTTCAAAATCTGTTACCCACTTCCAGCTGTCAATGTTTACATTCGACATTTAAAAACTCACTTATTTGACGGTTTAATAATTTTCTCTAGAATTTATTAGTCTTTTGAAATGTTTTTCCGCAGTTTTAACCATGCTCCATCAAGATATGGAGAACGCACGTCAGCCAATCCGAAGCGGCATTCTATTACATTGACGTTATAATTCATTTAGCCGCTGCTTAATTCTAAGGATGGTTTTACTATTGCATTCTACACAGCTATTAATGATGGATTGAAGCAATATCTGAAGAAATTTTGCTGTAACTTAACCTGGTGATTGGTCCGGTAGTTTTACAAGACGGCGAGCCACTTATGACCATCTTTGTGTCCATTTAAGAAAAACGAAGAAATTCTATCCGAGTTTAGAAATTCTCGGAGCGGTGATCAAGTATTCTAATCCTATCTAAATAGTTCAGTAGATCCGGTTATCTTCACACTAGTTATTCTGTAATTAAATTGAACCGAATATTATATGTTACCCTGGGGATGAGTCTAAAATAGTAATTAAATTATTAAGTAAATTATTAAATTAATTATTTTTATGTCACAATCTTTTCAATTACCCGCTTTACCGGTGGGATATACGTTGAAGCTGATTCAACTTCGACTCTTGTCGAAGGTTCGACAATTGCTGACAAATAAACAATACGTTTAATTGAAACATTCGTCACCAGTCAGTCTGCGACAGAAAAGTTTCACTTGATGCCAATGACCAATGAGCGACAAAAGTTGTTCATTTCACTTGTTTACTGGACCGCAGCCAGAGGATAATATTTTATCAATTATATGATGATGAGTCAAACGAAAAGTTTAACTGACGATTGGTTTATGACCAAACCACCAACTAACGCAGTTTCAAGGCTTTAAGTGTCTTTATTGTGACTGATTGATGGTTGGAAAAAGTAAAACTTATGCTTTAAGTTATATGCGTGCTGAATCTCTAATTTTAATTTAGAAGAGCTAACAAACAGAACAGAAATCTCCTTGATATTAGAGAAACAGTACATAACTCTGACCAGAAACAAAATTAATTTCGGTCAAGATCTTCTGCATAACAAGCCTGGAGGCCACGCTTAAGCCACTCGATCTTATTCAGTCCGCGTGTAGCTTTGAGACGTACTTGTCACTTCGGTTTTGTAACTTGCATTAAATGAGCTCACTCTTGGTAAATTTTAGAAATTATGTAAGCAAGCACTTGTTGATTACCCTTGCTAAACAAAGACTGCAAAAACGCTCAATGTGCGCGGTTTTCATGCTACGTTTGCAGAACTCGTGCCAACTGGTTAGAATCTTTGTTGAGATTTTTAAAAAACAATACAGCTTAGTAAGGAAAAAATTTTTTAATTGAAGTATTTTAATTGAAGTTAGAGTAGCCCTTTTACATCGTGTTTGGTAATCAGTTCTAAATTTATCTTCATACTACTACTTTGATTCATTATTTACAGAAAAAACATTTGAGATCCTTTTCTCGAATTGCACGCGATAATTTAAATTGAAAATATTTATATAACTTATTTATTTTAGATAGATAGATTAAATCTTAGAAACTACGGTCGATAATTTAAGGAGCTCGAATTCAATAAGCCTATCGTTCAACAAATTTGGTTGATGTCTGAGAAGCATTTGTTTTATTTCCCAGTTGAGGGTAACCAGATTCATCAAAACCAAGGTACCAATCATCGTTATACACAGATTGGAGTTTAAAGTATTTCTTTTGGGATCTTTTATGGAAAAGGCATTGCGCACAGCTGAAGTTTCACTAGAAGGACCGATAAAATTAAAGTTCGAAATGAGAAAATTTTAATCCGACAAAATTATAATAAAATGAAAAATTAAAAAATAGTTCTATTTGCTGATAAAGGTCATACTATTCTGGCCGAAACGTCCTCATCTATTTATTTTCAATCAGTGTCAACTTTTAAGACATAGTTTTAGAGTTTTTAATAAAAATTTTTAATTCAGTACATGACTGCAACTACTAGATTGTTAATTGGGGAAAAACTGGTACATTTGGGTAGATCAAAAGAGGGTCAACTGGTCGACTCTGTATTGTACGAACAGATTTGTAGATTTATCAGTTGGAGTATCCTATTAGAAAAAGATCGTCTCCAGCCAAATACTTTTCGTTAAGAAATCCAGCCTCCAACAAACTACATCTTCTCAAGGCAAAATATGAGTTATGACAAAACGAAACGGACCATCGATGACTTTGAAATAAGGTTGAAAAATCACTGAGATCGGCTTGGCTTGACTTTCAACTAAAATATTGAGTTTAAAAGATGTTTTTTGTTTGAGTATGTTTCTTTTTCTATGTCCTGTCTATTTTTCATGCTGTTTTCTCTTGATTATCCTTGAATAAAAAGAGGCTGACCGGGACAAGCTGGCTTATACAAAAGGAAATACCTTTATTATTCATAATAAAAACACAAAGGAAAATCGTGGCCATGTCTTCTGTTTATATTTTACAAAGACCCGACATATCTTCTCGTAGAATTTTTGTGGCTAAGAAAAAGTTATCGAAGTCCCTTCGTCAACTAGGGTTTAGAGAGGATTGTTCTTGAAATAATTTAATAAACTTGCAATAAATTCTTTATTGGTTCTGAAAAACTTGTCTTTCACGTCTTGTTTAGCCCTCACGTTTCAACATACAATCGACGAACACGTAATCAAGCAACCAAATAACCTGTCACTTTACCAACCAATTTAACTCAACATATCTGATTCATTTGAAGAAACTTCCTTGATACCAGAAAAATTATCTTGCCTCCTCTGGAAGATGCTTATATTGGTAGAATTTCTCGACATGAACAAATTTCCAAAAGTATATTCTGAACCATAATTTTTTTTTACAAAATGGACTTGTTTTAAGGAAATGTCTTTATACATAGTGAGAAAAATTCTTTAGGATTTTCTATAAAATAAAAAGTTAGGCAAGTTTTGAAGAATTTGGAACTCTAATATCCTTTGCGGTTTCTTTGTTAATTCAACGAAAACGTTAAAATCCTTACCATGACTGTAACAGTACTGTTTTCATGAAAGCAAACAAATCTCTTATAATTATCCTTGCTGCTGATCGCAACAAGGTTTACTCCACGTGATTCAATCACAGTATTTGCTATATTATAGAAAAAAAAGGAGAAAAAAAATAGTTGACTGTTCAAGCCACAGAGTTCAAACACCAGCGTCTGAAATTGCTCTATTTTTAAGTGTTTGAAAAAGGGAGTAAATTTGTTTGTATAAGTGAAATTACTTTGCGACTTGTTTTGCCTCGACATCTAAAACAATAAAATTAAAGTTGGTAACTTTAAAAGTTGCACTTGACCAAAAAATCAACGCGTGATGACGAGTCTTTTCCTTTTAAGTTCATGGGGCGTCACCACCTATTTTAAGCTGTAGAATTATAAGTTGCCTTAGAAAGCGACATGTTTGTTTCTTGGTGTACACTGAAACAACGAACGTTAGACTAGATTGCGCTGACTGTTAAAGATTCTTATATTCTCACTGTTAAAGCTCGTAGTAAAAAAAATGAGAATGGTAAAATTGTTCATTAAATAGTACGCTTGTTCTGAAAATGAACTTCGAACATTATACACTTAATTTCTGTTCCCGAGGGGGACAGTTTTGTTTTCCCGACAGGTTCGATTTTTCCAGAGACAAAGTCGAGGGAAACATCGAAACTCGAAATCCCTTATTTTTCTCTATAAGATCCACCAGTTCATCGAGGGAGGATTGGAGAAAATGTGTCTTCGTATGAAACAAAGATTTATCTGCTAATGGACTTTGTGCAATTTATCACCAGGGTTCATGCCCAGGGACAAGACATGTAGCATCGTACTTCACAAGTGATTGCACTTACCATAACATTAAAATTCATACCATTCAACACCACCTCATAACCCATACTCGCCCTCATTTCCTCAACTCTATTTTTACCTGCCATATAATATCGCCCATCTTCAAATTTCATTATTGTTAATTTACCTGTCGAAGCTTGCAGACTGGCAATCGAATATTCATAGTAATAAAATATTTTGGTCATAGAACGCTTTAGTTCTTATCATGAATAATCCTGACAGCACATCTTCAATGTTGTGTTTTGTTTTATTGCACCAGAGACAAAAGGAAAAGAAGAAAACGCCTTCACTCCGACCTTGGCTGTTTTTCTAGGTTTTTCGCCGTCGACAGTTCTAGTGAGACTTCCATTCATTAAACAAAAAGTGTTGCAACAGCACCTTAGATAGCTTTTTATGTATTTTCTGACTGCTTTCCTTCTATAAGATTCCGTATTAAATTGCTGTGGCAGCGAGCTGTCCGAATTCGAAAATCCTACAATATGAGTGGTTCATAAGCGGTCTGATGTTTCTGATATTGCCCGCTCAGGGAAGATTTAAAAGGCGTATGTTTGAGTGGAAAAAAATTAAAATGTTTGAAAATATATTAAGTGAAAATGTATGACGAACAATAAGGAAAAGGAAAAGTAACGAAATGTTGAGTGAAATTGGTCAAGAAATTCTTTATGAAATTACGATAAGAGTTGCAAGTCTTTATTTGACGTTCTCTAGCTTTGCACTTGTCAATTAATTTATATTTCAGTAAAGCTATATAATAATGTACTTATTGACCGTGCTTTTTCGGTCTGTACTAGTGAAATAACGGACCTCCGTTTCGCCACGGTCCTCGACTCGGTACTGTCGCCTCAGTCCGTACTTAAAAACATGGGTCTGATATTTCACTAGAACATACCTCACGGTCGATAAATAAGCAGTATTCCATCATGGGAAGATTGGAAAAATTGTGTTTTCGTATGAAACAAACAGTCACCTGGTGCTATTTACCACCATAATTCATGTGACATGCTTTAACTACGTGCTAACTGTGTACGACATTTGTTGACGGTTGTAACCAGCTCGGGGAAAAAAAATTTAAAATTGTATCCCACGCACGATGCATTTAGATTAAGATAATGTCACATGAGAACAGCTCAATCAATGGCTTTTAGTGCTATCTCTAGCGAAATGTCAGCTACATAACAAAGAATAATGACGAACCAAAGGTTTTGACCTTCTACACTTACTTTCCCTACTCATGGTTGAAATTTTAGCGTAGACTTCATTAGACTTTATTCGCACGTACACACTCTTGTCTTTTTTCGGTTGAGCCAATTTCGATTTAGACCGTTTGTATATCCCCCTAAAAGCCTGCAAAGTAGAAAATGTTAGATATGGAATGCATACTGTATATCTAGCAATATGCATGCTTAAAACGAAACAAAGCAAAAACAACCCCAAACTTATTGCTATTCAAACATAATCGCTAAAGCATGTTTATCTTTTTACATTTACTCTGTTATCCGGATTTCACTAAAAATATCCGAAAGAAATCCTCAAAAAAAAAAAAATCCTAAAATCTGGCCATGCAGAAAAACGCACGTGATTTTAAAATACCATTAGATACTATCAACAGTCTGAATCTGTTATAGAAATCTGCCAAAATTCTTTGAAATCCTAGCTAATGTCTGAGAAATAATGAAACAGTAGCCTTGCTATGGACCAGCGAGTTACATTAGGACAAGTAGTTACATTTGCAATTAATACTGCCAGGTATGAACATGGCACAACCACATGCTTCTTCCAGCAAAGACCAACAGCAACCACCCTGTTAAATTCCCGCTGTACTATTGCGTTGTTAGACACTCTCTATCTAAACTTAGCTTTCATATCTAAAGAAGAACATCCTTTTATATTGATATCCTCGTTATGATCAACACTTGATGTATATACCACCGGCTTAAATATATTTCTCCCAGAATATTTCAGCGCTATATAGTTAACATAGTCTCCTTACCTGACATGTGGAAGATGCATAATAATAAATACCCCCAGATACTATTGGATTGTACTTTTGACTACCTTTTAATTCTTCTTAACGTAATTATATAGCGTCTTTTTATAATTATGTAAATATATAACTCAATTATTCTTGTAATTCAAATACTCAATTGTTGTCCCTCCTTTCCAGGTTCCCATGCTTCCTCCCAGGCCACTATCTCGCAAAGGACAATATTTATTTCCAACACGACACACTTAGTGACTACTCCCTTCCCACTCAATAAACACAATGCATTCACTTTTCACATGGTTTAATTAACTCTGAGTTGGTAGCAATACGAGATACATGTAAACTCTAACGCTCTAACAGACATTCCTTTTCTTCCTCAGACGTCTTGCTCAATAAAAGTCTGGAGTCCTAGGAAAATATTGTGCGCATCATTGTCCTGGCAGAAACCAACCCATTTTAGCCGGAAGCAAAGTGCGCAAGTGTTTCAGCTATTTTTTCGATTATTTCCGTACAGAACCCTTCGATCACAATATACTATAAACCCAGTACTCGTTCAATTACCTACTCTTAAGAATTATAAAACATTAATTTGTTAGCAAAAGAACTTTTTAAAAAATTTTTTCGCAATTATCAGTTTTTGAAATGCTAGATTTATATACGGGAAATTATCGTTACTTCACCTTTTTGTATGAAAAATTAGCGAGAAATAAGTATACAATAAACCCGCAATGACATAAAGATTAATGAGACAAATACAAAATAAAATAGATCCCAAAACATGTCATTCTTAACTTATAACATCTTCTCCTGTCCAATCCCTTTTCTACTTGAATCATATTTGGGAACGACACTTTTGGGAATCTGTTTTATTTTGTATTTCGTTAAACTGTCGACCGGTTATTGTTTTTAATGAGACAAAAAGCCAGCACAAAATGGGGAGGGAGAAGAAATCCAAGAAACCCCTAGAAGTTGAGAAAAAAATCCGGCAAAAAGTAATTGAATTTTTTAATTCAAAAAAAGTCACGTGTTTTTTGCCTGTTAGCTTTTTAAATTTTACCCTGGCTAAGTTGAGAATATTTTACTGCCAAGGGAAGACGTCTCGCAACGGAAAATGTAATAAAGTGCAGGGGAAGCGTAGATGTCCAAAATGCGCTACTCATGCTTATTGAACTTATCAATAAACAATCATCTCAGCATTTACAGACGACAGAAAAACTGACCACGCAGCGACTGAACATTGTTTAGCGCTCGGAACATTGTTTTCTCTCTCGTTGGCATTTAACAAAATCTAAGCGCAAGTTAAAGGAAATAATTTAATGAAACTTCACCAAAAATCAAGACTACGAATAGTGGAAATACGCAATTGATGAGCCTACGGCATTGTTTGACCGAGAGTTCGAAACAAGGCTTCATCTGAGGAAAACAGATCATTAGTGCCAGTAGAAGAGAAATGGATCTGCGACATGATTCACTAAGCAATTCAAAAACTAAGCGAGTGAACTCAAGGGAGCGTCGCCAAAAAGAATATACGAAAAACACAAAACGATTGTTAACTACTTACGGCAGCTTTCGAATCAGAATTCAAAGTTGTCCTCTCGCAAAAGCAGGGGGTTATTGTGATGAGAACAAAAATAAATATCATACGTAATCGTCCCGACAGTGAGCCCATACTCATGAAAAGTTGAAGTTATCTAACTCTTATCGGACTATGGAATGAATCGTTTTCCCACTCTTTTGGTTTGACTGAGCAAAAATGAATTCATTGTTTATATACTTTTTCATGTGGAATAGCTTCCTGCCATTTAATGACATCAACTACCGTTTCTGTGCATCGAAAGATGTTGATATCCCCATTCATTTGACTTTACCTTTTTTGGAAATTTCTATTTAGGCTGAAGTTTTCATTTCCTAAGCCCACAAACCGTCAAAGCTAACTTTTAGTTGTTTCGAACCTTGTAACAAAACCCATCGAACGTAAACCCAATTGGTAATCGTATTGATTTTCTATTATTATTTCAATCTTTTTCTTTTTCAGTTTTAAAGATTTCGACATAAAGGTTGAGCCTCAATTTCAGAACAAATATTAATGCCCAGCAAAGTACACGCAATAAGGCCATGATTTGTAAATGAAATGTTTATTAACAGGACTAACGTTTCGTTGCGTCTCGCAACATCATCAGAGTATGAATAACTTAAACGGGTATTGTATTTTTTCAAGGTTAGAGATATAAAGTAGGTGTTATATTACAAGATGTATGGGAAACGGAAATGGATAGAGCGGTTAAAAGAGAGAGGGAGGAACAGAGCTTAGATTGGCATTCTTATTCTCACAGCACAATCAACCGTTGCTTATTCTAATCTGTCTGGACTCGTCTCTTCCATTGACTTCATCCACTTAAAAACACTCTCGGATAGAGAAAACTCCATGAAGCTCTCCCAACACCATGCAACGCATTGAAGAGCGCAAACTCTTTCGACTATGGTGGTTACTTACGCTATCAACCCGAACGATGTGATATTTAACTTCTCAAACCGACTTATCAGTGACGAAGAAAAGGAGGTCCTTTCAAGAGGTTTAAACTTCTGCATTCCTCCAAAAAGACTCGACCACTGTAATTTACTCACTCCTTTCGAACTCTTTTATGAAAAACTAAAACAAGAACCCATCGGACTTTCTTCAAGACTCTATCCCGAGTTTATCAAGACCAAGTTGAAAGACATAGCGCTTTCCGGACTAAGAACCTATCACCAACCGAGCTTCGTATTCTCAGAGGAGGAACTCAAAGTGCTAAATGACTTAAAAAATGATAATAATATTATTATCATGCAACCGGACAAGGGTAATGGAACTGTCTTGCATGACGATCCCACCAAGCTCACATTACAACGTGAAAACAAAATCAAACACTTCCAACGCAGGCTGAAGAAATCCAAAAGCATCACACAGACAACTTACGAAAAACTTTTTCCCACTGGCTCTCAAATTGGCATTCTCTACGGACTACCAAAAATACATAAAAGTAACATTCCCCTTAGGCCTATTTTATCCTCTGTTAATACGCGTTCTTATAATATTGCCAAATTTCTCGTTCCCCTTATTTGTCCCAACGCTTCTGGTGCTTACATGGTTAGTGACTCTTTGTCTTTTGTTCAGGATATACTTAATCTAAATTTTGATACCGATCCTTTAATCATGACCAGTTTCGATATCACTTCACTTTTTACCAACGTACCACTTGACGAAACCATTAACTTAATTCTTGACCGTTTATTTCACGCTGACACCCATTATCATGGTTTTTCCCGTGAAGAATTTAAAAAGCTTCAACATTTTTCTGTTCAGGACTGCCATTTTATTTTTTATGACTCTCTGTACGAACAAATTGATGGAGTCGCCATGGGTTCTCCCCTTGGACCTCTTTGCAGACATCTCTTTATCCTCTCATGAAAAATCTTGGCTTGATAATTGTCCTTCCAACTTCAAGCCCAGTTACTATCGTAGATATGTTGATGATTATTTTCTACATTTTCTGTTCCCCTGATCACATTCCCTTGTTTCTTAATTTCCTTAGCCGTCAACATCTAAATATAAACTTTACTTTTGAAACTGAATCCAACCACTCATTACCTTTTCTCGACATTGGCATCACCCTTCATAACGGCACTTTTACCACTTCCGTTTATCGTAAACCCACATTCACCGGTTTTTTCACAAATTTTCACAGCTTCATACCTTTCACTTGCAAACAAGGCCTAATTCTTTCACTACTCCATCGCTGTTTCAAAATCTGCTCTAGTTATGAAAATTTCCATAAAGAACTTGAAATGTTAAAAAATATCTTTAAAAACAATGGCTTTCCTACCCATAAATTTGACAAATGCATTTCTCTTTTCTTGGACAAAACCTTCACTTCCAAACCAGTCCTTCACACCGTCCCCAAAAAGGCCTTATAATTTTCTCTTCCCTTTATTAGTTGTCGCTCTCTTCAAATCCGCACTCAAATTTTGAAACTGTGCTCCTCTGCTTACCCTCACATTAGAATTCGTTTTGTTTTTCAACCAGGCAAGCGACTTGCTCATCTTTTCAACTTTAAGGACAAGACTTCTAAAGTTCTGAGGTCTCGTGTCGTTTATTCTTACACGTGTCAATGCTGCTCCGCATTGTATGTGGGCCAAACGGCCCGCCACTTACATACACGAGCCTCTGATCATCTAGGAGTCTCTGCCTTGACAGGTAAAAAGCTTCTTAACCCATCAACTTCCAGCGTTTTAACTCATCTCACTGAGACTGGCCACACTGCATCACTCAACTACTTTAAAATCATATCCTCCTGTTCTTCTGCCTCTGAACTTTTGGTAAGAGAAAGTCTTATTATTTCTAAACTTAAATCTTCCTTGAATGCCAATCTAAGCTCTGTTCCTCCCTCTCTCTTTTAACCGCTCCATCCATTTTCGTTTCTCATACACCTTGTAATATAACACTACTTTAAATCTCTAACCTTGTAAATACAATACCCGTTTAATTTATTCATACTCTGATGATGTTGCGAGACGCAACGAAACGTTAGTCCTGTTAATAAACCTATTTCTTTTACAAATCATGGCCTTATTGCGTGTACTTTGCTGGGCATTAATATTTGTTCTGAAATTGAGATTCCCGCCTGGATCCTCGCTCGCGACAAGGTTGAGCCTTTGGAACAGGACCAGATTTTGGAACAGACCAAGAAAAATATTTGCTAAGGCAATTAATAATTCATCATATTACAAAACATTATTCCTCAAGGATCATGTTGAAAACACAGAATTCCTGTTAAGGTCAGGACTAAAAATTAATAAATGATAATTCGTTAATTAGTTATAATTAAAGTCAACCGTTTTGTGTAGTCGTGCTACATTAGTCCACCGTTGCAGTTCACATAAGGTGGTAAATCAAATTAACTAACAGCGTTTGCTATGAGAAATCAAATATGTAGAATACACCAACTGGTATGATTCTAAGTTTTTTGCCTATTTGTTCTCAAGCTTTTTCTACGAAAATTGCTTGCAAACTATATCTTATGAAATCAAAGTATTTCATAATGGTTCAAGCTTCCAATGTATATTCTTCCACCACTGCGAAAGTTTGGTGTCTCCCAATTGTGTCTAACTTCTCCGTTTCACATAATCGGTTAAGTCGCCCAGATGATTCTTTAATCATTTAAATTCGAGGTGTTGAGATATTTTATGTCGTTTAATTTTATCTATGTATTCATAATTCCATTGGAAGAGAAGCGCAGGGCGGGAGTGGAAATCTTAGAATGAATAATACGGCGATTTATATGGGAACATAAGCTTCTGATAAGAGAAAGGATCTAATTACTAGACTTAAACTTTCTTTAAATGTGAATCGTAGTTGTGTTTTTCTTTCGTTCTTTTAAAATTCCTATCATTTTACTTTGATCCTGTAAACATTATTGTAGTATGATTCTTCTAAAATAGGGATTTATTTCACAAAATGAATATCACATGACCAGCCTAATATTTTAGGAATAAATATGGACAAAAGAGAATTGAATCATAATAATAAAATAAGAGTTAAAGTTTCGTTTCCAACATTGCAACTTCTTCAGGGATATATTCTTATATCGTATAGACAAATGAAAGCGTTTGATAAATTAAAATTATAGATTACGAAGAGAGATTGTAAGATACGGAAATGGAAATATATCTAAATAACAAAATAATATCAAAAACTTTTCGCGGTGAAGCGGGAGATTAATCTTAGCAATGAGTAGACTTTGACGTAAAATGAGTTCGTTTCGAGAGGAGCAAGAGGAAACTATCCTGAAACCTTCAAAAAAAATTTGGCCGTTGTAAATTACGACACAAAGAAACAATTCTGTAAGGGGGTTAGTGAGTTCATTGCTAAATAAAAACAATAGTCCCAAATTTTACCAACAGACTACGTGGAATCTGGACGTGGAAAAAAATAAGTCAAAGGCGGTGTTAAGGACCTATGACAAGGTAAACTTTAATGTGAGGAGACACAGATAAGATAGGTTTCCTTAACATTGTTGAGTGCATTGAACAGCATTTACATAAACATTAGTGGTTTTGTTTTCTTACGTTGAGCTTTCAGTTGTTGGTAAATGATGGATAAAAGAGAGCCTTTTTTGAATGGAAGAGGAATAAAGAAATCGAGTCAAGCCAAAAGACTGTAAACGTTTACTTGTGATAGACAGATGTATACAAGCAACCACCGTAACATGAAAATGTTAATATGTAAAAAGTGGCAAGAAATAATATACTTCTGTTCGATGCATTTAAAGGTTAATTGAAGATGTATGGAGTTTAAGTATTTGAGAAAGGGAAGTAAATTAATGTGTAGAAAGGGAAATAATTACACATTTTTAGTGTTTAGACTTTAGCAATTAGTAAAGTGTTTTGTTATCTTGGTCAATAATGAGAAGTGTATATATATATATATATATATATATATATATATATATATATATATAAACCAAAGGTGAGGACCAGAATGGTTGCAGTGTTGGTTTGAAAATGAAGAGCGCTCAATACCATACCAGTAGAGCGAATAAAGAAGTAAAATAGACAAAATTTTTGCTGTCGCTACTCTGAGTTTCACGCGCTCAGGGCGATCATCAGGCAACTGACAGATTATTTAATTATTCACACATTTATAATACTTGCACGTTCACAGATGGTGTTGTGTTACATGTCGGCATGCACTGAAAAGCTCCGATCGTTTATTTGGGATGTTTTTTTACGTCCCTTCAAGATTAATAGCTTTTCCTCTAAGCATAAGCGGCATTTTCTAAATCCTGCTTTACATGATGGTAGCTGTTTGATGATTTCCCACTTGATCGTGTATTTCCGTTTGTTGTCCTTGAGTTGCCATATGTGTTTCAGTGTTTGGAGAGTTCAGTTTCGTTGTGGTATTTTTTGTTGTTCAGTGATTTGCTGTGGTTTCGGTATCTAGTTTTGAAGTCGTTGGCTGTGACGCCTATGTATGTTCGTGTCTCGTTGTTGTCAGTTGTTGTAACTTCGGCCTTGTAAATCACGTTCGTTTTTAGACTCTGGAGAAGGACAAGAGAAAGATCAAAGCTTCCAAGAATTTCCTCATCTTTTCAGACAAAAGTAGGAATATCTACGAAATGTATGCCCCCACTTACAACAAACTGTTAACCGAGAATGTCACGAAGACATACAAACACGCACAAGACCACATCTTGAAAGAAATCAACCACGAACTAAAATTTATCGCCGATAACATAAACATATCCAACCGTATAGATCCTATGAACAAAACACCAGCCTTTATATCCCTGAAAGATCACAAACCGGACTTTGAAAACAATCCCAAATGCCGCCTCATCAACCCTGCAAAAAGCAACCTCGGCAAAGTAAGCAAATCCATCCTAAACAACATAAACAACCGGATAAGAATTCAAACCCAAGTAAACCAGTGGCGAACCTCTACCGACGCAATCTCGTGGTTTCAATCAATTCAGAACAAACCGAGAAAATCATTCATATCCTTCGATATAGTAGACTTTTACCCTTCAATTTCTGAACATCTCCTGGACCGATGTATCGCATGGGGGAAACGATTCATAAACGTCACAGACAACGACATCTCAATCATCAAACACGCACGTAAATCACTTCTTTTCCACCAAAACCAAATATGGTCTAAACGCAACGCAGACAACACATTTGACGTAACTATGGGAAGCTACGACGGAGCAGAGATATGCGAAATTGTCGGCCTCTTCATACTCAATTCACTTCAAGAACGCTTCGGAAAAAATGTTGGATTATACCGCGACAACGGCTTGGCGGTGATCAACACCAAATCTGGCAGACTATGCGACAAGGAAAGAAAAGAACTTGTTCGTATATTCGACGACCTCGGCCTTAAAATTACAACACTGACTAACCAAGATCGCACAAACTTCCTTGACTTAACATTCCACCTCACCAACGGGACTTACAAACCCTACAGAAAACCCAACGACGAACCTCTTTACATCAACCGCTCATCTAACCACCCACCCTCCATAATACGCGAACTCTCCGGATCTATCAACCGACGAATTAACAAACTATCATCTAATAAAAATACTTTTGACAATGCTGCTCCCATCTACAACGAAGCCCTCAAACGAAGCAACTTTAACACACAACTCAAATACGAACCACCTAACACTAATACAAATACCCAACGTAACAGACAACGAAACGTGATC